>JAVDPK010000326.1:247998-258727 GCA_034780415.1 Cichlasoma orientale | reverse complement strand
TTTTTTTTTTTTTTTTTTTTTTTTTTTTTTTTAGTTTTGTTTTATGAGTAATATCAATTAACATCTCAGCTCTCAGCTCTCTGTCAGGCCCTCTTCAATGTTTATGTAGATACTATCATGTATGTAGATTATCTTTAATTCCATTAGTCATTGAGGATATTTTTTCTCTCTCTAACACTGAATCTTGGGCACAAGAGTGTAACACTTACAGTGGATGAGGTCCAGCTCTACCTGTTGTCATACTCGTCTTTAATAGGAAAGGAAAATGTGTTCATCACGTTTCTTCTTGAATTGTTACGAGGGAATTAGGTTTAACGCACAGCTGTCTGTGAGCACTGAATAAATAGGGGTGCACTAGAACACCACACTGGATCAAGAAACACATTGACTCT
The DNA here is from genome assembly GCA_034780415.1 of Cichlasoma orientale. Classification (NCBI taxonomy): domain Eukaryota; kingdom Metazoa; phylum Chordata; class Actinopteri; order Cichliformes; family Cichlidae; genus Cichlasoma; species Cichlasoma orientale. Next base: position 258,335 of record JAVDPK010000326.1, on the reverse strand, counting down.
AATCAAAATACTTGAAAAATGAAAACTGCACTATAAGCTACCCCATTGATTAAAGGCAAACCACAACCGATGTCCATTGGCCACATATTATTGGATCATGTTTAAAGAAAAAGCAGGTTTTGGAGCAGCTTTTGAAACCACAGTGAAAAATATGCAGTAATTTCTTCCACTTGTATGACTGACAGAAGGGCACACCTTGGTGTATTTTTACCACATATAGGTCTGTCATTGTGGTATTAAGACAATTGTTTAACACTGCTGATTCTTGTGCTCTTTGTCATGATAAAGTGATTTTTAGTTTTTATATGTATTAATTTTTTACCTCTGAGCTGTCTTGAAATCTCTGAATGTGTCGGTCCAAGTTATGCATCTTTTCCAGTTCCTAAAATCTCAGTTTAGCTAACATTTCCATGTTTCCACTAAAACATTAATGTAGTTAAATATATCTTTTTTTTTTTTTTGCTGGTGGGTTAATAGTATAATTGTGCTTCTGTATTTAAGCAGCTTTAATGGGACGGTTCTCTCACTAACCTGGAAGTTGAAAGTTTTTATACTGTATTGAGACTTTCTAGTATCCAGCACTGTACTCTTGTTTAATTTGCATATAGATCTACATTTGTTAGTCTGATGGTTTTTGTGATTTCTCACGGTCTTTTGCTAATTTCAAGTCTGTGATGATGATTTATTTTCCTACTATTTCTGTAAGGTCTGTATAAATTATACTTACTACAAATGATGGGGTATTTGTAAGCAGCTGAGCTCTAACAAAAGCTGCTTGTTTATCTCTGCATCTCAAAACTATACAGAATATTTGTTTTATGTGTGTGGTTTGTTTATTTTGTTTTTGCTTTTATTTTGTGCTTTCCCTTTTTTTTTTTTCCTGCTTTGGATCATTCTAGATATTAAGAGTAACAATGTCATATCTCAGCATTTAACTGACTCATGTATCATTCTTTCCGGTGGTCCGTCTGTTGAGCAGATATATCCTGTATATATGTGCTTCCCCTGAGTTCATTCAGCAATAAATGTGTAATTAATCAGGATTTTTGATGAGGAGCTTCTTTTTTTAAAGAGATTTTTTTTTTGATATTTTTGTCTTTAATGTAAAGCGGTACAGTGAAAATTAACAGGAAAGTGGGTATAGAGAAAGAAGGGGAAGACATGCAGCAAAGGGCCACAGGTCAGACTCGAACCCAGGCGAGCTGCATTTCAGCCACGTGGCAAATGGTCCCCTGCTCACCCACTAACCCAAACCATCACCCATGATAAGAGTTTCTGTTCAACCATCCTTGGTATAGGAATTCAAAGTAATATCTCTTTGATATAATCATTTTGTTCACTTGCACATGAAAGCTGAATTTGTGTTCAGTTCAATACCACCAGGGTTTTGCTATTAAAATCTTAACTGGTCTACTGTGAATAGTGGTTTATGGTAGCTAGCCTTGCAATTCCATGTTCACTGGCCACTTCATTAGCTGTACCTTGCTAGTACCGGGTTGGAGCCCCTTTTGCCTTCAGAGCTGTCTAAATTCTTCATGGCAGAGATTTAACAAAGTGCTGGAAACCTCTCTCAGAAGTTTTGGTCCATATTGACACAATATTGTCAGACAGTTTGTTGTCTTCACATCCATGATAGGAATCTCACATTCCACCACATCTCAAAGGTGCTCTGCTGGATTGAGATCTGGTGAATGTGGAGGCTGTTTGAGTACAGCGAACTCACTGTCACGTTTAGGTAACCAGTTTGAGATGATTTGAGCTTTGTGACGTGGCATGTTAACCCCTGTTGTTCAAACTCTCTGCTGGAAGCAGCCATCAGAAGATGGGAACTCTGTGGTCATAAAGGGATCAGCATGGTCAGCAACAATACTCAGGTACGCTGTGGTGTTTAAATTATATTCAGGTGATGTTAAGGGGCCCAAAGTGTGCCAAGAAAATATCACCTTCTCCATTACACCATTAATACAAGGCAGGTTGGATCCATGTTGTTTATGCAAAAATCAGATCCAAAATTGAGACTCATCAGACTTGGCAACATGTATCCAGTCTTCTATTGTCCAATTTTGGTGAGTCTGTCCAAACTGTAACCTCAGTTTCTTGTTAGCCCATCTGCTTCTGCTACCTAGGTTTTAATGAGTGGCTAACTGAGCAACTGCTGTCCTCCTATTAGTTTGAAGCAGTCTGTCCATTCTCCTCTGACCTCTGGCATCAACAAGGCATTTTCACCCAGAGACCTGCAGCTCACTGAATATCTTATTTTTCTGGATCATTTTCTTCAAGACCAGGCCATCTGGCACCAATAACCATGCCACATTCAAAGTCACTTAAATCACATTTCTTCCCCATCCTGATGTACAGTTTAAACTTCAGCAGATCTCCGTGCGTGAATACACTAATTTGCTGCCATAAGATTGACTTAAGTATTTGCTGAAGAGCAGTTGAACTGGTGTACCTAATAAAGTGGATGGTGAGTGTATAATAGCTGTTGCTTTATGACAGACAATATGTGAATGATGTGTTTCAATTGTAAACTACTTAAATAGTATGCAAAAGGGAGTGTATCAGTTTCTTATCAACAATGCCAAGTCAAACAAAGTGGACTGCTAACTACACATCCTCCTCTTAATGTGTCTATAAAAAGCACAGGGACCATTTTTAGCATGCATTCAGTGTGGTTTGAGAATACATTTATGGTGTTGTTTTTGTTTCCTTTTGCAGATTGCGACACCACTCCTTGCAGCTATATTGGCCTAATGTAGCCTACAGTGCAAGCTGGGCACGTAAAACCTCTTCAGAAAATACACTTTAGACACCAAGTCAAAACTGGTGTAGGTTGTGTTTCGTTGGGGGCATAGATGCACGGCGTTTACTCTTTACTGTAGGGCTCCGGGTGCAGTTCTCGCTGTCTGACACTTGGTGCTGCTTTGGGAGGGAGCTGTGGCGCAAAAGGCGGCGGTGCGACGTGGAAAGGCAGAACAGCACTCTGGTCTGATAGTAGAGATTAAACTCCAGCGACACTCTGAGAACACACCGTCTCGGTGGCATCTAACACTGAAATGAAATGCAAGCAAAGTGGCGAACCGGGTAGCCATTCGTGTTAGAAGGAAGTCGTCGCCATGGACGGAGGGCTGACTATTACATTCATATCTGTGGCGATGTTTATAGGCACCTTTTTACTTGGATTCATCCCACTGTTGTTCCAGCTCTCTGCGGTAAGCGATTTCCCACAGTCTTTATTACTATCCAGTCCAGATACAGTGTGGCATCAAACTATACGAATCTACATTAATCCTGGCTTTATTTAATCCTGGCTTTATTTGTGCCCTCATAACGTGCATGCTGTTTTGAGTTCTTGTTTTGAAAACTTGTTGAACAAGTAACACTTGTGAGTTCAAGCCCGGTCATCAGCTGAAATCATGTGCCCTCAGAAAAGCCTGCAGTTTGTTTCCATCCTAGGGGCAGGTCTACTGTGTGGGACAGCACTGGCCATCACCATCCCAGAGGGAGTGGGTTTACTGGAAGACTCATGGAAAGGTGAGCAGGAAACATCAAACATACACATGAAGAGGAGGAGGGGGAGGGGGGGGGGGGTGCTAACCCACCAAATTTCCATGTGTTTGATTGTAACCCCTGGATGATTGATGAGGCAGGTGGGGATGAAAATGATGCTCATCAAAAGCTCTTTCTCTTCCGCCTCCAGCATCCTCCTCTGATGTGGCATCCGGTCTGAATTCCAGTAAGGAAAATGGGGCTCCCACAGAGGGAGGCCTTCCACCTCGGTTCTTTATTGGGCTGGCTTTAACCTTCGGGTTCACCTTCATGTTTGTTGTCGATCAGATAGGAAACTACCTTTCCGCACGTGGCAAGTTGTCAGACCTCTCACACCGGCTTCACTTTGCACACTGTCGCCTCCACAGATTTGTTAACCACCTCGACGTGTGCAATGTCTAATTTCAGACCAGGCGACTCGTTTGCCCAACAGCGTCCACTTCACAGCCACGCTGGGGCTGGTTATTCACGCTGCAGGTACGTGACACAAACATTTACTCTATATATGTTTATTCACTTGTTGACGTGCAGTTTGACTGGCTTCAAGGACGCAGGGGTGGAAAGTTCACAAGAAATCTGAAGTTCCTCATGCCCCCCGCGTGACTCCGCATGTGATTCTTCTTGTTTCCCTGAGTCTGTAGCACAGCCTGCAGGCTTTAGCTTCACAGTTATTTAAACAGGGAAAACCTAGCTTAAGAACAATCAAACAGATCAAACCGCAATCATCTGTCATGTAATCTTAAAGACTAAATGTCTTAGTACTGACTGAAGCACAAATCCGCATTAAAGAAGTAGGCGGGCCATTTCAGTAATAACCTTTTTGTTTGCATTTAGCCGATGGATTTGCTCTGGGTGCTGCTGTGGCCACGGGTCAAGTGACAGTACAGGTTATAGTATTTTTTGCTGTGATTCTACACAAGGTGAGAGACCGTTGCAGTGAAATAAAGCTGTATGGCTGACAAACACAATGTTATAGAGCTGATAATGGCGCTTGGCCGTCTTTCCTGTCTCCTAGGCACCTGCCGCTTTTGGGTTGGTCTCCTTTCTGATGCACGGAGGCCTCGAGAAGAAGTACATTCAGGGACACTTACTGGCTTTCTCAGCTGCAGCACCTATAGTTGCTATCACCACCTACTTCATATTATATGCAGTAAGAAAGCACAGTGCAGCAATCATGTCTGTCTGAAAGGAGATGCATTAAATCCGAGTGATTACACAGATTATTTAACTTGATGCGTGCTGTGTCTGCAGTCTGGCAGTTCATCGGAGAATCAGCTCAGTGCAACCGGAGTGGGAATGCTCTTCTCAGCGGGGACTTTTCTCTATGTGGCCACAGTGCATGTTCTCCCTGAGGTCAGCAGCAACAGGACTGGTCAACCAGCCTCTGACCCCGAGCAGCAGTCTGTAGTTGAAACCCACCAGCAGCGACACTTAGGGCTCCTGGAGAGCCTCACTCTCATCCTCGGTGTGGGACTTCCGATGGTGCTGGCCCTTGGACTCCATGATGACTAGAAGAGAACATGAGGGAAGATTTGTTTAGAAGGGTGTGGTGCCACCAGATATGAAAGGAAAACTCAGAGCACCTGTACTGTACTGTATGCCACAGTTTTTGGGGACAGAACGTGCTCTGGCAGAGTCCGCTTTGGTCCTCTTATTACAGTGAAATTTGGCTTTGAGTCAGGCTATTGTTTGGTTATCAAAAAGCTTTCCAGGAGGCGTTAAAGAATCAGGTAACTAATATATCGTCCTGGTTGGACTGAGTTTCCATTCTGGAAAAACAAAAACAGGCCTTGTTTGTTGCCACGATCCTCTGAGGGCGAGCCATGAATCCCAGTAACTGGATAGATTAACAGGAACCAAGTAATTTGATGCTCTCTCACCTGGAAAAAAATGATTACTTTGCTTGTATAGCTTCGAATTTGAAAATATGGACATCATTTCAGTTTATAAATGTGCAATAATACAGACTACCAAGATTTTTTTTTTTTTGTCACAATTTATCCAAGCAAGTTTGTGGTGCAGCTGATGCTGCGTGAGAGGCGGCCTGGACAGGTTGTTAGTCTGCTATCACAGAGGCACGTGCTAATTTAGAGTCATCACTTGACTCAACATTCATGTTTTTGGAGCGCGGAACAAAGCTGGGGCACTTGGACAAAACTGGAGACGCGGGGAGAACATCCAAACTCAGCACAAAAAGCCCCCCCGGTTTGACCCGGTGACCTCCTCACCGTGAGGTGCTAATCACTGCAGCCAAATGAGATTGTGAAATATTGAAATGTGAAATCCAAGCGAGCCTTTTTGTTTCGTAATGGCTCGTTTGATTAATTTATAATCGATTCTTTTTAGCTTTCATCACGCGAGCAGCGACTCATTTCATGCTTGTTCACTTCAACATGCGGTACTCACCTTTTATCAGCTACCCTGAATAGCTGGAGAAGAACTATGGAAAAGATATGAAATAAACATTCAAAATTAAGATGTTTTACATTTAAATTTGTCCTTTATTCATTAAGCTCCAAGCACAGTCCATATATGAACACATGTGAAATCATGCACAGGTAACATTCATCACCCTGTGGATAGACACTCCCTGGACTTCCATAATTTGACCACATTCCTCTTTCCGTATGAAGATGTGACAGACTAAGGAGTATTAACCAAAGAGAAAGTTTTTGGATTTATGAATTGCAGGCCACCAAATCCCCCTGGCTCAGTTGAGGACTTGGATTTTACTACTTTTTGAAAAAAATGAACCTTATCTGTCTTTAAAGATGCCTTCATGTTGTCTGTGGTTGATGCTGCTGAGTGTTGCTTATTTTATTTTGATTTCAATTTGATAAATATTGGACACCTATTTCCTCCTGTTGGAGTCCCACTGGTGGAAGCTTGCTGTAGGTGGAACCCCGCTGGAAAAGATCCAGTGTTTTTATGAACTCTGTAACTCCCTGATGAAGGCTCGTAATGCTGAAACAGAGTTTCTTAGGTTAAATGTGACTGTGCCATGAGAATAAAGGCTTTTTAAAATTTTGATGTGTGATTTCTTTCTTTCTTTTTAAGACACCACTACTAGTCAGAGAAAAAAAAGCAAACCACAATGGTCTGCCAAACATTAACAAGTCTAGCCTCATATGGCCTGGTAGCTCATTCAGAGCTTTGCAGCAGTGTTGTACTTTGACTCCTCTTTAGCCTCTTCAAATGATCCCCTCCTCTCTTATTTGCAGTCCACTGGCAGCTAAAAGCTGCAGCCATCGGCCTTCAAGTGTGGGATGGCTATACAAAAAACAAAAAATCTGCTTTCCACCCTTATGTCTTGGCATTTGTCACATGTTGAATGGGGGTTGCATAAGTTGTGTGATGTTGGATCACTCAGTGTGAACTCTTTCAGCACAATCAAACAAAAATGTCTCTCTATGTAAAATTATTAATTTCATACAGCGGTGTTTCTCATCTCAGGGGTCAGAACAACCCAAGGATCGAAATATAAACGATGGCGTTCCTACATGATTAACAGACATGTAGGATCCAATTTCCTTCTGGATCAATGAAGCACCTATCTGTGAAAAGTACAAAAATGTTTGAGGAACCACTGCTGTTCCTGCAGAGCGATGTTCTCCTGTATTGTTTTTGGAACTGTTATTTCGTTGCTCATCCTTTTCTAAGCAGCTCTGGATGAGTGCGTAGCTGCAAATGAGTCTGAATGGAGTTCACAGTTTCATGCGGTTTAAAGAGGCGGTCAGCTGAGCCTCCAGAGCCATCTGATCAAAGGTTCGACTGTGCGTCTGCTGCCTCACTCTCTCCCTCATGTGAAAGGAGGCCCGAGCCAGCCTCTGCGCCTCCTCCTGTATCTGCTCTCGCTGCCTCCTCAGCCGCTCCCTCTTCCACTCTTTTGTGCAGATGCGGCTCTCTCTGACTCTACTCAACGCCTCCTCCTCTCTCTGTATCGTCTCTCTGAGCCTCTGGTGGCAGAGCTGCCTGTGTCTGTTGTGCTGATGGGTCTGCTGAGCTTTGTGTCTGTGCTGCGCTGAGGCGTGTAGGGCAGCTCTTTCCATACGTTGCTGGCTCAGCTGCACCAGGATCTGTTTGTGTGTGAGCTGCTGGCTGCTGTGCAGCTTGGCCCTCAGCTGCGCTTTTTGAATCAGCTCCTCCTCCTGAGCCGCCCGCTCTTGGATCTCCCTGAGTCGCGCCTCTACAGACTTGGCACGTTTCTGGCAGGACCGTTGCAACTTCTCCTCTAGCCTGCTCCTCCTCTGTGCCTCCTCTTCCTCCCCCTGCTGCTCAACCTGCTGTTTCAGCAGGATGTGTCTTAGCAGCTCTCTACGATTTTCCTCCTGCAGCCTCTTCCGCTCCTTCTTCTCCTTCAGCATTTTGCTCCTCAGGGCCTTCTCCTCCTTCTCCACTGCTACCTGTCTCTCCCTCTCTTGCTCCCTTTTCTCCACCTCCTTTTTCTCTCTCAGCAGCTTCTCCTGGTAGCGTTTGCGTTCCTCCGCCTCTTTCAGTGCACGCTCCATCTTCACCCTGCATTGTGCCTCCACCTCCTCTTTTAGCCTCCTCCAGTGGTCTTCTTGCAGCAGCGCCTCCTGCTTAAGCTGCTCCACTTTCTCTTTTTCCCGACACTCCCTCAGCCTCCTGCGGGCCTCCAGCTCCTCGTGCCAGCGTTTCATACTCTGCTTCAGCTTCCTCCTCCTCTTTTTTTCTGCCTGAGCCTGCTGAGCCTCCTCCTTCCTGCGGGCCTCCTGTCGCTCCTGTTCCTCCTGCTGGCTGAGGTTCAGACGAGCCTGTTCCTCCTCATGCTTCACCATCATGAGTGCAGCTATCTTCTGGTCTCTCTCTGATACTGTGACACACATCTGCTTTTGGATGTCTCTAGTGAGCCTCTGCAGCTTCTTCTCAGTAGCTGGGGAGTGTATGAGGTCTCCCAGGTTGAAGCTGCAGATTGTGCTCCTGTCTGGGTCCCTTTTACTAGGAACAGAACAGGAGGTCCTGCTAACAGCATTTTCTTCAGAGCGGAGATCTGCATAGGGTTTTTCTATTGGGTGGTCTTTCAGTTTGGTGTCAGGCAGCACCTCCAAGCCTGAGGCTTTCCTGCTGCATGGCCGCCTGTCCTCGGCCGCCTGGATAATCCGCTGCCGTTCCCGGCGGCACTTTTGTAAAAGCTTCAGCCTCTCCTTTTCATAGGATTCATGCATGACTCTCATCGCCTCAAACGGAGCGTCCCGTTGTTCGGCAATCAAATCGTTTAGAGATTTAATTAGAAGTTGAACCGGTTTCACACCGAGTCGTGCGCAAGACTCCAGGGAGCGAGGGCTCGTTAAAACATACCGGCTCCTTTCTGGTCGGGGAGACTCGAAGTTATTCAGGTCCAAACGGAGCACAGGGGAGCTGGACCTCAGCTCCTCCATCGTAAAAAAAAAAAAAGGAACTCAAAACAAGCAGTTAAATTACCTGGCTGCAAGGTCCAGGTGCTCACAGGTGCTACTGAGCAGCGCTTCTGCGCAGTCTGCAGCACGGAGAGGTCAGGAGAGGATTAGCTGCGTCTTTCCAGACAATTAGCATCAATAAATATCTCATCAGTCGTCTCTATATCAGCTGAAAGCAATGGCAAGTGGGAAATTTACATTAAAAGACGGTTTATTTAAATAAACATGAGAAAGTGTTAAGTAAACGCTTGCAGTCAAGAATGGAGTTTTTAAAAAGACCTTTATAAATGAACGCTATACGCACTGAAAGAGGAAAGAGTCAGGCTTTAAGCCTGTAACTTAACCTGTGCGCACACAGACCAGCAAATGCTGGTATAAAACTTTACTGTTTAAGTAACCATATGACTTGTTTAAAGAAAGAAAAATAATGACCAACTTTTACATTTGTGCCCTTTGTGAGAAGAAATAAGAAAAGAAAAAGTCAAACGGAAGCTGGACGTGACGCAAGGGACACGTATATAAACCATGGCAACCATGAGCAACAGAGTGGCTCTGAATTAAGCAGGGTGGATATTTTCAGACATTTATTGGCGCACCATCTGCCGGTGAGTGGCTCCAAACTCCAGGCTAATTCTTGATCACGTGTTTCGACCTCAGCCTGACAGGCTGCTGACGTCTGCTGAAGTTAGTTTCATATTCGACCTACAACAACAGTAACAAAAGAGACATTTGTTTTTTCCTACGGGTTCGCAAGAAAACTGACTAGCGATTTAGAATTAAGAGGACATTACAATTTATTTTTTATGCGGGGTGTTGTGTCAAATAGGGATCGTCTAGCAAAACGTGATTTCCAATGTTTCTGTATGTTTTTGATTTGATGTGTAACGTCTGTGCTTAAATTGATAAATACACTATCAAGATGTATGACGGCTTATATATAAAATAAAGAAATTAGCTGTTTTGCAGGTATCATTTTGACTGCATTATTGTACCTACATTATAATCAATTTTTAAGTTTTTACCCTGATAAATAAAGAATATATAAAAGTCAAAAAAGTGACTGCAGCTTCCAGTGGCGCAAAAAGTGGATATGCACTATATGCAATGCATAGGGGCGTCGCACAAGGGGGGGCGCCAAAGCAATGCGGGAAAATTATTTCTGTAGTCGGCATTTTCTGTATTTAACAGATATGCATATGATATGATCAATAACAGAGGCACGGCACTGATTAGCCCCCCCCCCACCCACCCACTTTTGAGAACGCGCTCGATTGCGACAGTTTTCATTTGAATTGTGCTACCATCTGACGACAGGTAGCTATAGAGAGGCAAAAAAGAAAGCTCTCCGGGGCACAAAACGGAAGAGGGAGA
>JAVDPK010000326.1:222504-247898 GCA_034780415.1 Cichlasoma orientale | reverse complement strand
AAGTGAGATCTGCACACATGAACACAGTAAACCTTGAGAGGGTGTGTTTTGTGTGCGCGCGCGGGGGTATGGGGGGGCGCCTAAAAATGTGTTGGCATACACCTCAGAAAGTATACAGCTGCGCCCCTGGCAGCTTCTACCTTGTATCAGCAATGGTGTTTCTGGCTGAAGATTACTTGATATCATTCATGAGAGATATATTTGACATATGTTTGACAGATTTTAGGCCAGCAAACCATTTGCAGCAGTATAAATACCGGTAATCTGTTTTGTTTTTTGGCACTATCACCTTTTGACAACATCAGTAATGTATTTATTATACAAATACATTACTGGTGTTGTGCCATCATGTTGTGTGTAATGTAAATAATGTCCATTTAATTTTGAGTTGTCACAGAAAATAACCCATCAGCTGTTAAGTTAAATGTTTAGTACGTTTTTAAAATTTGGAGAACCAAAACCAAACTATCTTTGTTTATGACGACTTCGCTGACACCCAATTGGCGCGCCTTGTGTCTGTTTGCCTCACAGGTACGTTGAAGTAATCACAATAAAAATGCGTAGAGGTGGATTTTGTAACGCTCAGAACAGGCTATGCATGGCTGTTTTTGCATTCAGTCCAGACTTTACCAGGTCCTGAGGGTCAGATGTGCTAAACTCCCGAGGCGCTTGCTTTTGCCAGCTAACGTCGGCTACTGTTAGCATAAACCAAAGATGAACATGGGTGAAGAGAGATGGGAAACTGTTCAGTACTTCCGCGTTCGCAGGAATGACAGCATTCTGCTTGGTTAACTAAACCGTGAAGGCTGGCGTGAGAAAGCAGCCGTTTTCCAAAAGCCGCGATACTTATGATCAGATTTCAGCTTATTTCATGTTGTATGATACTGATAAGTCGCCTGTATTTTTTTTAAACGCTAATCCGTGTTTTGCATCATCTTTGTAATGGGTTTACCACGTTGTGAGCGCTAGTGTATGCGGATTTTTATCTTGATTTTTTTTAATTAAATAAGATCTTTGGCTAAACTTTTAGAAAACCATTGTGGTGTGTTAGGTTACCATATAACGACAAGACGCCAAACATCTTCACGCTGTCATCCGTAAACACACCATTTCTGTACCTTTTCTTCAAAATTCGTTTTAGGAGGTAATAAAATAGCCATATTCACCAATAGAAACACGCTTTGTTTATGTTGATCTGATTTCCGTCAGCTCGGTTCCCTTTCAGAAAGCAGAGCCGACCTAGTGCGAGACTGAAGATGAAGAGAGCCAAAGGTGGCGGTGACGAGGAAGCTCCCCGGCAGAATGGCTCTGCGGGCCGAAGGAAAGCAGATCAGCAGCAAAGTGACGGGGACGAGGCTGGCTGTGATATCGTCCCGGCTGACCTGCAAGACGACGACAATGACCAGGGCCTCAGGAGAGAAATCCGGAGCAAGTACAGAGACCTCATCAGCTCAGTACAGCGTGAGTAGCTGCAGGCCGGCAGATCGGAGGTGGCTGAAGTTGCTGATTTGTTTATCTAAACAAATCCTTGTTGTGCTCTTCTTGTTTTGTTTTTCAGAGAACAGGGAAGATATGTTGAGCCCATCCAACAACAAGCTAACAGAGGTTTTAGAAGAAGCAAACAAACTTTTTAAAGATGGTGGGTCTGATACAAGCACAGAAGTCTTTGAATATGGGCTCCTTTACAGTGACTATTAATGACACAGCCATGCAGACTGATCATTTAGACTTTACCCTGGTGCATTTTGGCAGTTCGGCAGGCGAGGGAAGCAGCCCTGGATGCACAGCTTCTTGTTGTTGCTACAGACCTGGGCAAGGAGAAAGCCAGCCAGCTGTTCTCCGAGGGGACTGCTTTTGATCCCACTGCTTTTGCTGAACATCTTGTGAGCATGATTACTGTATTGTATATATCATTTATGTCAGTGTGCACTGTTGGTCCATACAGTCCATACAGTCATGCACTTCTGTCCAGATTTATGGCTCGAGATGCGCATGCTTTTCTGTCACCTAATGGTAAAAAAAGACAAGAAGATCAAGACAGTTTAGTGGACTTAATTTCATTTGATGGCCAAACACGGCTCCAAATGAATGTGAGTTGTTAAATATGCAACTGTATAATATATTAGCTATAACAGCTTTGTAATAGTTGTTTCCTGATCGTTTATGGGAGCAGCAGCAGACACAGTTGCTAATAAATGTGACAGGCATGTATGCAGTAACTCTGAGTTTATAGCACAACTTCCAAAGTATCATACACCGCAGTGGTGACGTCGTGATATCTGTTTCTCTACAGCTGTCGTTCATGGGTCTGAACCGGCTAGAGCATGACGAGGACGAGCAGCAGAACGCGGAGGATGGTTACCTGCCTCAGGACGCCTGGCACCGAGTGGCCAGGAGAGCGGAGTGCTGCTTTAGGACGGCACCCTCTTTCCACTACATGTGAGCGATTTAGCAAGGCTGTATACTGGCTTTACTGGCCAGGCTATATGCCTGCCAGGTAAACAAAACCCATCAACATTATTTGAAGAAGTAAATCGATAACGTGGAAGTTGTTGATTTTCTTTGGACAAGCACACGTGGTCCTCTACCAGTCCATAAAAGTAGAATAAGTGGTTCCAGATTAGCTGCCAGTAATTACAAAGTCCTTCGGAAGTGACAAGTGGAACCAGGTTGTGGTTGAATAGCCGTGAAAATGCATACTGTGTCTTTTCCTTTCTCTTACCTTTTTCTTGGAAATATTAAGTTAAAGAAAGCTGTAAAGGGGAAGAAGGACTTAGCCGACTGCAGCCCTAATGGAGTCTGTTTGCACTTATATTAGGCTACTAGTATAAGTGCAAGGGTGACAGCTGCTGTGAGAAAGAGCTACAAAAACATGTCTTAGACACTTTGCCTGGTGCATTCCTACCATGTTGAAGTTTTGCTCACAAGTGAGGGGAGAGTCGTGCGGGAGATTGACAGATGGATTGGGGCTGCATCCGCAGTGATGTGGGTGCTGCACCACTCCATTGTGGTGAAGAGCATGAAGGCAAAACTGTCAATTTACCATTCGATCTACATTCCTACCCTCAGCTATGGTCGCGAGCTTTGGGTAGTGACCAAAAGAACGAGATTGCTGATCCAAGCAGTGGAAATGAGCTTCCTCCGAAAGGTGGCTGGGCTCAGCCTTGGAGTAGGGTGAAGAGCTCAGCCATTCGGGAGGGACTCGGAGTACAGCTGCTGCTCCTCCACATCGAAAGGAGCCAGTTGAGGTGGTTCGAACATCTGACTAGGATGGTGAGGTGTTCCGGGCATGTCCCACCAGGAGAAGGCTCTGGGCCAGACACAGGACATGCTGGAGATATAATCTCACGGATGGCTTGGGAAAGCCTTGGTCTCCTCCGGTCTCTCTCCTCACTTTGCATAGTGTTTTGCAAAAGGCAAGAAATGGCGGTAGCCTCAAAATTATATCACAGTGTTTCGAGGAAATAATGATATTTATGATGATATAGAAGATTGCAGCATGCAAACACAACGAAGGGCTAAATCGTCATCAGAGGCTAACGCGCTGCTCTGGCTCCCAACATGTTTGGGATTGTGTCACTGTTGTCTGCACTTACATCGGGATATGACACTTTTATATAGCTTAAAAGTTTATCGGTATATTGTGGACGGTATGATGTGGCACAGCCCTACCAAGATTTTACTACACCAGCGGGCGAGTCTCAAGCAATGTACGCATGACATCCTGCACGAAACCTCACCTGTGGGTTTAACATATCAAAAGTCCAGAACGTCAGCCACATTATCAAGTTGTGGCATTAGATGGAGTAACACAGTGGTAGTTTGCATACATATTCCTCAAGTATATTATAAAAAATAAAATAAAAAATAACTTAGGGAATATATTACACCTTTACCTAAAGCTGTAAATTTGGATAAACTGCTCCTTGTGTTTGAAAAGATTTATTTATTTTTTTCAATTTTTCAAATTATTACAATCCCTTATATGCATTTTGTGCCGCAGACGTTTTCACTCCTCTGGTTCTTTACAGGATGGGCTCGTTCTATGCAGAACCACCTCCCCCAAAACAGAGGATAGAACGGCAAAGGAAGGCACCCAGCAAAGAAGCCAAAAGGATAATGCCTACTCAGGTAGCTGAAATGACACTTCCATGGCTGCCGTTATGTACATATACATGTGACTGTGACATGAAGACAAAAGTGACTGAAATCGTTTCCACACATGCAGCCTTGCATGTGTGGAAACGAGCTTGTTTGTGCTTATATTTGCACATCAGCTGACGGACATGTGAGAATGCAGTCGGGTGCATTCGTAGGGAGCGTGCACCCTGTGTCCTGTCTCCTGTTTGTGTATAACAAACTGAGCATTTCAAGAAGCAAGAATACATCTGATGCACGTGCCTCCTGCTGTGTGGTGTGTGTGAATGTGCTATTTTCCAGAGGGCACGTGTAAAAATGGCTTAATTCAGTAATAGTCATCTTTCAGTGCATATCTTGTCTTTCAACTTCACCGTTTACATTTATTATCCAGTTGTGCTTCTTATGAATGAAAATCTTCAGATTTTCAAAAAGTTTGTAGTCAATATTTTGGGGACCTGTCCCACTCACTCGTCATTAAATGTCGTCTGTTAGCTGAAGAAAATGGAAGAGTCCCATCAAGAAGCGACAGAAAAAGAAGTGGAAAGGATTCTGGGATACCTGAAGAGTTATTACCAAGACGATCGTGAGTTTGAAGTCGACCTCACAGACGTCGCATCGCCGAGTAAACCATTAGTTGCTCATGTGTGCTTTTTTTTTTTTCTATCGCAGCGACTTCGCCGATATCATATTACGAATTCGTCATCGACCCCACCTCGTTTTCCCGGACAGTAGAGAACATTTTCCACACGTCTTTTCTAATCAGGGTAAGGCACTTCCTGAAGATTTAAACTGAGCCCCAGTGCCTCCCCGTGATTGTGAGGTGTGACGATGGTACTTGTGTTTCAGGATGGTTTGGCGCGGATGTATCTGGATGATGACAAATTGCCTTGTATAGGTGAGAAGATGTGACACCTGTATTATTTTGACTGTGGGGTGACACAGGAAATGCCTTAAGGTTAAAAACATGTTGTTTTCATGTTGCAGCACCTGTAGAGGAGGGGGAGGTGGAAGCTGGGGGCTCCACCAGCCGTAAACAGTGCATCCTCTCTATCAGCCCGAAGACGTGGAAGGTTAGCTGCAGAGTCATCCAAAGCACCAGAGCTGCAATGGAGATTTTGTTTCGTGTCTGTGGTATTAATTGTATACTTTGCTTCTTTCTCAGGAGCTCATAGATGCCTTTGACATCAGAGACTCGATTATTCGGCCTCCAGACACGCAGAGGGACGGTGCCGCCGTCTGCTAGGAAAACATTGTTCTTAGATGTTTTACATAATAACAGTGAAGTATTATACTTTTATCAGTTAAAGTAAATGTATAATAATCACTCTGTTGCACATTTCTTTTTGATATATTTTTTTTACTGCTTTTTAACATTTAAATAAAGAAAAAAATACACAGCCTTTTATTTCTAATTGTTTTATATCAGGTGTTAAATATTGATTAATAAAGGCCTCGAAATATATTTCTGATGATCTGACCTTTGACATAGCACATTCTGTAACTACTAGTAGAAATGAGTGAAGGTAACCTGCCATTACGCTGTGTCAAAAACTGTCAAGTTCATATTTTTGTTTGCAAAGTTGTGTACAATTTCCTGAAACACAGAACAACCCATGTGCTTATTAAAAGTTTGAAGATTTTACAAGACCACCCTACAGTAATAAAATGATTATTTGAGTCAACCGAGGTGTTCCCGGGCCAGCTGAGAGATGTAATTTCTCCAGCGTGTTCTGGGTCTGCTCCAGGACGCAGCACGGCTCAGGTTTGCAAAGCTGCATCTGAACGAACCACAAGGCTTCTGGAACAATGTCCTTTGGACAGACGAGATCAAACTGTGGTTTTGTCATAATACACAACACCACACAGCATATCGGTACAAAAACCTCATACAACTGTAAAGCACGGTGGTTGAGGGGTGATAATTTGGGCTTCTTTTGCAGCCACAGGACCTGGGCAGCTCGCAGTCACTGAGCTGTCTATGAACTCCTCTGTATACCAAAGTATTCTAGAGTGATCCCAAGCACACCAGCAACTCTATAACAGAGTGGCTGAAAAAGAAAACATGTTACAGTGGCCCAGTCAAAGTCCAGCCCTCTGTTAGATTGAAATGCTGTGCATAAACACATGCCTACAAACCTCAATGAAACGAGGCACAGTTGTAAAGAAGAGTGGGATAAAATTCCTCTATAATAATGTGAGACTGATAAACATAAAATTATTACTTTAAGCTGCTGTTAAAGGTGGTTCTGAACAGACTGCAGAGTCCTGTGAAAGCTTCCTTTTTCACATAACTGTATCCTCAGTAAGTCAGTACACTATACATTGTTGTTGTGCATGCCTGTTTTTTTTTTATACTTTGTACATTTCCCATAATTTCCTGTGACAGATTAGATTGCCCTTGACATAGACCACAAGTCTTGCACAAATCAAGGGGAAAACATTCTGCCAGTTTGTGTACATTTCTTTAAAGCAGCTCTCTGCTCTTGTTGCTGTGCCTTCGCCTGTAAAGTCAAAATGTTCCATTGGATTTACGTTAAGGGGTATACTCAACCCCATTCATTATATTTTACTCTGATAAAAACTGTTGTGTGATCGTTGTAGTGTGTTTGGGATTACCGTCATCTTTGTATCCAATAATACACAAACTTTGCTCTAAATGTCATTACCTTTGCACATCAACCCATTTCAGCAGGTGCCTACTTCCATTATTAATGAGTTGGAGTGTGCAGCATCTATGCCCACAGCAAACACAGTGGACACCATCCGATCCGAACAAATTTATTCCACCTGACTAAGAATGCACTGCCTGTTATTAATTTCTTTTAGTGTTCTTTGGAAAAGTGGTTTTCTTTGTGGACACCAGCTTTGCAGTGTGGTCACTGAAACACCCGTTACCACGGCTAATCCATTCCCTGTGCCACATCAGAAGCACCTACCTGCCTGCTTCTTTTTTTTTTTTTAAATAACCTTTTGGGGCATTTTTGTCTTTATTGGACAGTGGAGATTGACAGGAAAGTGGCGAGAGAGAGAGAGAGGGAAAAGAAGACCTGCAGCCACAGGCCGCTGCACTCTGGCATATAGTCTGCTACTCACCCACTGATCTAAACTGGTGCTCCCTGCTTGCTTTTTTTAAGGAGCCAACACCTTCTCTTGTTGATATTCTATAGCACTTTACAATGTATTTATACACATACGCATAGACAAGCAGCCACTCAGGGCACTGGCCTGGCACCAGGCACAATTTAGGCTTCAGTGTGTCTCACAAGGGCACATAACCACAGCTGCTCCCTTTGGCCTTCATTATTAACTCTCACAGTCTGTTTTATGTTTGTTTGTATAATGAAATTATTTGCCATGGGGAGCGATGCTGCATTTGCTGTATGATCAGATTCATTTGGTTGAATGGCACTATCATACATACCCATCATGATGATGTACCACCATCATCTTGGCTCTTTTAAAGAGACAGGCACCCTTTCTGCTGCCTCCCATCTCTTCCTCTCTCCCACTCGGAGCTTTTTTCCCTCCAAATCAGTGCTTCAGTCTGCTCTCCCGTGCAGTGATGTAGAGCGAGGCTGCATAAGACTGGAAAGAGTGGCTCTCTTTTTCACCCTCATTTGATTAGGTTGGATTCCTTACGTAATGCAGATTTTATATAACAATGACTTGAAAATATATGTCACAGGGACACCATGGGCAATGCAATGCAGAGCATTTATTAGTCACTGAGGGACACACTCAAACAGACACAGAGGCGTGCACACCCTCACTCTGTAGCTCCTGCAGAGATCTGCCTGCTTTGGCAATGCTGAGTCTGACCGATAACGATGCAGTTCTGCAGAAAGGTGCTTTGCAAGCCGTGTAGTGCCAGAGTCACTTCACCAGAGGAGGACATGGAATACAAGATGGGGAGCTGCATCGGAATCCCACACAGCAAGGTAAACAGAGGAGAAGTGGCATACTGTGAGGCTGTCAGAGGCTGTCTGCAGTGTAGCATCCATGTCTGCCTGACTGAGCAGGGATAGCATGCAAGAAGAAACACAATAGGTTTTACTGGTCAAGTGCTGAGTCTTTACTAAGGCAAAAGCAGGGAGAGGGAAAGTGCATTCAAGTGCCGGAGGAGGGGCGATGTCAGCAGTGAAAAGGAGCTGCGGAGACAGATCAGGGAGTGAGGAAAGGAGGAGCTGAGTATAAGCGTGAGAGTGTGAGGCTGATCATAGTGGAGGAAGATGGAAGACAGACTGACTTTTGATTGTTTACATGTACAGATTCATTCAGTCCAAAACCTATAAACGAGGGAGGAAATCAATAGCAGGTGTGTTTGGTGTGTATAATGTGTGTACTGTTATTTATAGGGACGATGATATCGGCACACACTCGGGGCGCTCAGCTAAAAATAGCCTTTGAAGATGGCTGATGAGAGGATCCAAAAATATATTTAAAGCCCTCTGTTGTCAAAACTGTAACTTGGGCCCTTGTCTTGTTTGTTATTCTTCCCATCTGTCAGTGTGTTATGCGAGTGTGTTGATGTTGTCCTTACGTGTCAGTCACAGCCAAATCCACAGGGAGATGTTGGTTAAAAAGGAGGTAGTAAAAAAGGACCACCAGACTGAAAATGAGGGGATCAGTGTAAAGGTTTGGATATGAAGGCATGCTACAGGTGGTTTGAATACTTTAACACCATCTGCAGCCTTTTATGTGACGCATGGGGGTCTGACACCCTGTCCTCCTCCGTAGCGTGCTTGTTTGTTTACAATCCACCCATCCACCGACTCCCTAAGCAGACATGGCTTCCCCAGCTCCAATTCAGTCTCCTCCCCTCCCTCCCTTGATCCTGTCCAAACTTCTGTCCCCGTCCTGCGTCCAGTGCAAAAAATAGCAACAGAGAAACCGGGGCTCCTCAGAAGACAGGACAGAGACATTGGCCTTGAGTCCCGCAGTAAACACAGGTTGGAGGGGTTTGTCAAAGTTGGGGGCACACACTGTAGCTGAAAAAGTCTTCTGCTTGGCGTGGTGAGTAGCCTGTTGTTGGTGAGTTGCAGCTGTGTTAAAGATTTTGGATTATTTGATTTGTTTAGAGAAGTCCTTCAGCTGCAGGATGGTCAATATGTAGAAATGGAGGGGGGGAAAAAATATGGTGGAATTGTTAAAGCTTGTACTGAAATGAATGTGACTGTTTTCAATTAAGCTTGTGCATTTACTGTTACTGTGGCCATGCTGGTGGGTATGGTTTTAATCACAAATATATCAACTGTAAGGTATCGTCACCTGTTTTTCCTGAAATTCTGGATCATTATATGCAAATTAATGTTTTGTAAAGTCGTGAGAAACGATACGCTGTGCTGTTTAGTTTGGCGGTTTGTTTTCCTGCTGATGGGCAGACTCATATTTGTCTAAGCAGAGACACCTATGGCGCTGATCCAAACCCATGAACTTAAAAGATTACTCACACTGAGTGATGGATAGGCCACGATGAGGTGAGAAGAGACCTGGCAACAGCCTAATCACATGATTTCCCCTCGGTGCTTTCTGGGCTGCCAAAAAAGCCCCGAAACACTGCTGCCAGTTAAAGTGCACACGTGTCACTATAGGGGCTGAAATTACACCCCAATCACACAAATAGCAAACAGGCAGGCACGGCAGATAAGCTGCCACACCACAGAATAGGTGTGATTTAATATGTGAGGATAGGATATTCGTTTTCCCTTCATTTTATATAAAAATGTGAGACAAAAAAAATTATTTAAGATCAAAAATGGCTCTTGTGTTTTGCCTGCACAGCTGGACTATCCAGCTTCTGCGTGTGTTTGGAAATCTAGTTTGCATGAGAAACTGTGCAGACGACTGGAATAAACTAACAACAGTGAACAGGGCAAATATCTATTTATAAAATCTTGCAAATTCAGGTCAGTGCTTTCTGACTAAACACAGAGCTACCATAAAGTCCCTGCAGTCATACAAGGACTGCACGAACAGCCTTTCCCTGGCACACTTGAATGGCTCAGCTGCGTTTCAGACAACACACACATATTCTCATGAGAGAGGATGATGATTGTATTCCTGCAGCTGATGTAGCCAACATTGGCATCACATGTGCAAGCTTAAAGTAAAAGACCCCATGCATAGATGCTCTTATCTTAAGAGTCAGTGCTCTTTGTTTGATGATTTTAGAGATTATAGTAAGTTACTGCAACTGCAATTGTCCTTCTACCAATGAAGATCCTGTTTTCTTGCTTTTTAAGGCCACATCAGCAGACTTAAATCCTGCACTTTGGTCCTGGTGATCCCTAATCTCTAAAACAACACACACTTAGAATTCTCTCTCGCTCCACGCAAGTTTAACCTCATACCAAAGACCTCTAATCCTGTGAAGCTGGAGTCTGTGACTATTGAGGGACCCCTGTTCAGTCTCCGTGTCTCCTTATTGAGCTCAGGGGTAGCTGTACGCTGATGGTCTCTTTGTCGCTAGTGTCTTACAGCCAGCTGATGTGAGAGGCTGTTGATCTGGGCAGTTGTGGCCCTGCAGCTGGGTGAGCCATGGGGAACGAGAGCAGCACAACTGAGACGTTGGTAAGGGTAAGCTTGCAGACGTTGGATGGCTGGGATTGCTACTTGCTGCTATGCATACCTTGAATTCTTTCAAACACAAAGCACTAACTAAACTAACACTTAGCTGCATGATTTCTAACTGTTTGCTGCAGTATGGGCTTTAAATGCTCCGGCTTGTCTAGTGAGCATTTCGATAAGATGACATGCCTTGTCCCATTTTGTGATTTAACCTTGTAACGCTGCGATAAAGGCAAAGATTGGTTGTGCTATTCAATAATTCACAAAATGTGTTATAATCTCCTCTTAGTGCTGCACACCCTGATAGTAATCCATCCCTTTATGATGTTTAGAAGGCTGTTGTGCGTGTCTCCTTATTGCAATATTGCAATTGTGCACGTCTTATAACAAAGACCAACTAAAAAGGGAAATCTATAGAAAAATGGTAATTTAAAATGTGACTGAAGCACTTCAGCAGTGGAATTCAGGATTAACCTAATCGGATTAACTTACACATTTGTCTCATGAGCTACAAACTTACAACTAATACAGCATACCAACTGTACTTACAGTCTGACTGTGGTTAACACGATGCTTTTCCCCTTAAAAAAAAAAACTGTGGTGAGTTGTTTTCAGTGCACTGATGCATTTAAATGCTTCTGTATAATGTGAAGCGTATCCTTTAAAAATCTCTTGTTGAACAATTTCATTCCTTCATTACAGCCAGAAGAGGGCGCTGCAGAAAATGTTGTTCTGTTTCCACCTAAGGAAAGTCAAAATGACTCCGTACAGGTACAATATTTATGTGTGTGTGTGTGTGTGTGTGTGTGTGATAATATTAGCTCGTGTGTGTGTGGGATGGGTAAGATATTTCATGAGCCTTTTTGAACGGTGGTGCTCACAGTTAAGGCACAGGCGTGGATGGCTGTGTGGGTTCTTTGGGTTATTACCAGTCGAGCTGTGGCTGCTAACAGCAGCTTTCATCATCATAAGTCATCACGACTTTTAAAGTGACCAGCGTTCGTTCCGGAGTGAATTCGGGCACAGCTGACAGAGAAAAAGTGAATCTGAAAGGAATGTCGATGTTTATGTGGTGAAACCTTTTAGAAATAGCGAGAGGGAGTTGTCATAGCAATGTGCTGATGTTGACACACTTGCTGCGGTTAATGCAGGAAGAAAGTGCGGCGTGCGTACCCACGTTTTCTTTTACTCAAATTAGTGGGAAATGTTTTAGAATATTAGAATAATAGAATTTTTGTGTTTTGCGACCTTTAAAGTGGTGTGATGTTTGCAGTGAATTGGTAGTACACTGCCCTATGCCTCTTGATTGAGTTTCTATTAAATTTCCTTAAGATGTCTTGTTTGGTCTTCCGGGGAATAGTTCTTATGAAGATGTTGTTACATTTCTTGTCCAGAATTGACATTCCCTGGATTGACAGTGGGGCGAGCCGTGGCTCTAATGGGGAATACATGCCCACTGTGTGTGTGTGACCACAGCTTCCTAGAGCGTAACCTGATCCTCTCTTTGGGGGTCACTGCAGGCCTGACTCTTGGCCTAATTCCCAGCATTCACCTGCAGAGGCACTGTCAATGCAACCAGCCAGAAGACACAGCAGCAAGAGAAGGGGGGAGGAGGTGGATAGAGAAGGAAAGAAAAGAAAAGAGGGAAAGACCTTAGAGGAGGAGGAGGAGACATAAGGAGAGCTGGGTGGAAAGAGTTTTACAGTAGAGGGGGAGGAGAACGCTCAGCACTTCCATGAGGTCAGCCTAAGTCAAGTTAGTCAGTCTCAGCAGCAGGTTTGGTAGTGTAGTGTTTCCAGAGTACACAAACACACACACACACACACACACACACACAGTGGAAGAAACAGAGGAGGCTCATGGAAATTTAAAAGGGGAGCGGCAGTGACTCTATAGAGAGGACAGGACTGTGGAGAGGAGGAGGAGGAGGAGGAAGTACAGGAGAGGAGGAGAGGGAGCGTCAGCAGCATGTGTTGCAGCATGTTTGTGTTCTCGACTGCCCCCTTCAAAACACAGAGCCCTGCAGAGCCTGCCTGCACAGTGAGCATAGTACAAGGGTAGCAGAGGAGCTGCACTGTAGAGTCACCTTCAGGACAGTGGAGCACACTGCTGGGTAAGTGCAAGAGGGATGAAATGGGATAAAACTCGTAGGACGTGCAATCAAAGGAGTGTTTTATGCGGGAGGGTGGATAGAGTGGACATGTTGAATCGGTTTTGTGTTTCTGTGGATGAAGAGCGGGCCTGTTCCTACTTCAGCACTCCTCTTTCGTGTTTAAACAGTCATGTGTAAAGCATTAAGACTTTTCAGGGCATGAGCACTGACATTTTTTAATTGAGAGTAACTGCTGTAGAGGCAGCAGCTGCCAGTCAGCCTCGCTGTCTTTCACTATTGTTTTCTGTTTAGTTGCTGTGGGTTAAACATTAACAGAAAGTGCTTTCTGCGTAGGGATCAAACTAACTGGAACAGGGAGGTGTGATTTTTTCCACCCTCTTGACTTTCCACATGTGACCCCACTCACGACCTTCTAAAAGGCCAATAAGATGGTGCTTGAGTGTTGGCTGTAAACTTTGGCATGCTTTGGTAACCGGTGCTCTTCCTTGTTATTAATGTTTCCGAGTTTATTTCAGCAAAGGCGCAGGTTGTGTGTTTTCTGTCTCATGCATGATCGGCAGGAAACAGGAAACTCGAGAAACTGCAACATACAGTCTTCTCATGACTTAACAGCGTCACTGTTAAGGCGTGAAACAACTGTTATAAAATCTGATTTTGTAACATTAATAGCAGGGAGATCACAGACATTCAGAGTGACACTCATACCTGCTGTAGTGCTTTTTTTTTTTTTGCATCCAGTTTCATCTACTCTGATTCTTTAATGTTTTATGTTCTCATCTGCAGCCAAATGTGCAGCCAGGGGTTCTTGCAAAAAAAAAAAAAAAAAGGGAGTCTAAATTAGAACATTTAAAAATAAACTAAGACGGCATGACACCATTCTTGTACAAGATTTTACACGTTTTTTTCGTGTGTGTGTGTGTGTGTGTTCATGTGAGCACATTCTGTGCTGAATGTAAACCACACAGGAGGCTCTTTGTAGTGGGAACACAGGTGACACCAGTGACTCAGAGCCTCCTGCACTACACTCACAAATGTGTCTGTTAACGTGTCTCCATTGAGGAACTATAACACTAAAGTGAAACTGGAGCGTAAGGTCGTATTTTCTAGTCCATCTTTAAAGAGGTTTAAAACATTTGTTAGTTGTTTTTTTTTTTTTTTTGTTTAGTCACTCCGCTACAGTTGGGCTTTAAATAGTTAGCATCATTAATATGATTATGTGATATGAGTGAAAACACTGAAGCAGGTGTACAGCAGGTAAAACAGTCTCATATAAGTGCTACGTTGAATCGATTTAATCTTCGTTTCTGCTTGTACAGTAATGACTGTGTGCAGGCACGCTGACTATGAGGGGCTCATTAATAATCAATGGGTTTCAATGCTGAATCTCAGCAGATCCTCAAAGGATAGCGTTACCACGGTGTTGCTGTATCCACACACATTAAATCGACTCACAGGCCGGTTCACTAAAATCATGATCTCTGTATAAAAAAAACCCCAAAACTCATGCACCCATATTCCAAAACCACAAAATATTGCAGGGCTGCGTTAGAGCGCTACATTTTTACATGTGTCGGTGCTCCTGCACACAGGAAAAAATGAGAAGAAATATCAAAAATAACCTAAATTTAAAAAAACTTTCCACCTCCATCCACTGAGCGGCTCACGCGGGAGAAATTCTGTCGCGTTGTGGTTTAGCTGTTGAGTGTTGTGCGCCGTGAGGGCGTGGAGGTGTGTGGCTGTGGTTGGATCCTCTCCATCTGACTGTTGAACAGAGAGAAAGCAAAACAGATGAGGGTTCAGAGTAATTCATTTATTTCAGGTTGCTTAGAAAAGTGAGTGGCTCAGATAAAGATACATCTAAGCGAGATAAAGCGAAGAATGAGTCACCGACCAGGAAGACTGGTTTGTTGTTAATCATTATTCTTACTCAACCCCTCAGGGAAAAAAAAATGACACTTGAATTTGCTGTGAAGTGTTTGTAAAGTGGAAAATACTGGACTATAATGATAATATATTTAAATGAGTTAGTTTTTTTTTCACATGCTCAAATGCAGGGTGTAAACAAAGCTGGGGAGATTAAACTCGTGCAGTGAGCCTGGATAAATGCTCGGATTAATTACTGGAAATAATCTTTTAATAGTATAAGAAACGCAAGTTGAGAGACGTGTAAGATAAGCTGTCTGAACTGAAGGACGTACTTCAACCAGCGTGGCCTTTGCGTTATAAACACATGGGCGGAGTTACCCGCTCGTGTGATGTTTGGATTTGAGCATTCATTTCTGGGTGTTCCTGCGTTTGCCTGCAACATGCTCACACTTGCTTAAGTACACGCTTGTGTGTCGTACAGACTCCAGCAAGTAGCTCACTATTATCCTTCGCTGTTCCCCAGGCTGAAGCTCGAGCTGAGAGTTCGGCCCGGAGGGACGACAGAGCGCTTCTGGCTGAAGTCTCCACCAGCCAGGACAGTCTGCTGCCTCAGCCCGTGCTCCCAGACATCCCAGTCACCACCGGGGTGGAGGAGAGCCGAGGCGCGGCTTCAGACCAGGAGGACAAGGAGGAGCTTGAGTTTCCTCACGACCTGCTGCCCAGTTTAGATTTCAGCAGCGAGCTCAACATCTGGGAGTCCTCACTGGGGTAAGTGGAGGGGTTACACACACGCAGACTTTACACTTCAGAAGACATAACTTCCTGGAGACTCACCCTAACACTAACCATAATCACTACGTCTCTAACCTGAAACCCTGCACTCACCCTAAACAAAATCTTCACCCTTAAATTGAATCTTTTATATAATTGGTGACATCTGGTGGCGTTGCGTAACAGAGCCGTGTCCAAACACAGACTGTACTTGTAACACCGCAACCATTTTGCGATGGTTCCAAGTTACATTTCACGCTCCTTTTAACTATTTTGACTTAAGAGCTGAGGTAATGTTTTAGCAGTTAGTTTTTGGATTTGTAATCACAGTAATCAGATGATGATTATCGGGTATGAGTTGTTGCAGTGATGGTGGCACAATTTAGAGTTGAAGAGAAAAGAGCTCCACATTAAAGCTGGTTGTTGTTTTTTTTTTTAATGGCAACACAAATATCAATCACAAAATGACACAAAAAGTTTGACTTTTAATTATTTTGCGTAGTGAGGAAACGCATCTCATGTGAACAGCTACAGTTGTTTGGTTTCTTTGTCTACTTGCTGATTAAAATAAGAGCAGCTATTCTTCTTTTTACATTAGATGCCATACGGCCTCATAAATGACCCCTCCAGGCATCATCTGCTGGCTTTGTGTGCCCCGTAGGTCCTTTATAGGCCCAATACATTTATTTTCCTTTTCTCTGTCTTGTGACTTGAAGAGATTCACATGTTTGCATTATTTTTTTCTTGTTTCTCACTTGCTAGTTTAAAGTGAGCAAGACTGAAAACATAGATCCCCGAAAAAAAGAAGAAAACTTTGAAAGAAATATTAAAATATGTTGACAGTTTTTTTTCTTATGTTGCCAGAAGTGTCAATCAGACAACAACACGTTTGTGCTGATTTCTGTTCTTAATAAATAATAAGTGTAGATTGTGTTTGTCTATTTAGTTAGAATATGTGTTATAGAGAAATGTGCCAAATATATGCCCACTCAGAACGATCTGCCCCCTGGCACATCTGCAGTTTCTGTGTATTTTTTTTATTTTTACATTTTTGGACAGCCACAGTGGGAGTGGAGTGGGCTAAACATATGCAGACAATAACAATATGAATAGTTGTAAGTAGTGTGTGGTTTTAGTCTCTACAGGCTTTCAAAGGCTCAGCTGTGGTGACACACACTCATTATTTATGATAAGCAGCCTGCCGTACTTAATGATTATATTGCACTGGAACAAAAGGTGAAAGATATTTTACAGTGATTCAGTGGATAGTGGTTCATGATCCAGTATCTGTTACGCTCTCCAGCCACTTAGTTAGGTACACCTGTTCAACTACTTAATGCAAATATCTAATGAGCCAATCACATGGCAGCATCTCAGGGCATTTAGACATGGTCGCGACGACCTGCTGAAGGTCAAACTGAGTGTCAGTGCCATGAAGAATTTAGGCAGATTTGAAGGTAAAACAGGGGTCCAACCCAGTACTAGCAAGGTGTATCTAAATAAGTGGCCAGTACGTGCATATAGTAATATTACTGTATAATGTACTGAATATTACATTTTCTCCATTTATGGCCATAAGGAATCAGATTTGCAACAATTTCTTTAGTCAGAGTGAAAGTAAACCTGTTGTTGATTTGCTTCATGTGTGAATGTGTGTACATGTCTGCATATGTGTGTGTGTGGGTCTGTGTTAGCAGAGCTAAAACCAGCTCAGGTGAGAGGAAATGTGAACAGGTGAACCCCCTGCTGGCGGGTCTGCAGCATCACATAGAAGTCAGTCAACCACTGGTGGTTCAAGACACAAGGTACCTCGTAGGTTCAGCATGAAGGAGGATAGACGGCTGTCTGCTGTGGGCATGCTGTCAGTAGACGCTGTGATGATAAAGAGTTAAATTAGGAAGCATGGAGTGGAACAAGTAGATGGCAGGATGATCTAATGTTTCTAACTTATCCCCGAGTGTGATGGATATGATCGCTGTGGCCTGTTGAGGTGAACTTGAGGCGGCTTGATGTGGTAATTTTTTTTTCATGCTTAGGTGAGCTGTGAGGTCACTGACGATATGCTCTGCCCGAAGAGCTGCCGGGCTCTCTGCTTTTGTCTGAGGTGGATTGCACTAATTTTTCTGATGCCTTAATGCCTCCTGACAACCAGAAGCGTAATTATTATTGCTTGATGTGAAAGCAATAATAATACTACTAATAAAAAAGCAGCATTCCTGCTTCTCAAACCGACCACTGCAGAGTAACAGGAAGGTCTCCAATCGCATCACTGTAAAACAGCAGGCGACGGTTTGTTGCATAGCAAACCTGGCCACCTGCAAACTGTTTAGTCTATTTTGTTTCTCCGCCCTTTAGTGGAGACTGCCATGTGAACATGTGAGGGCAGATGTGTTTACAAAGACTTGGCAGAGTCTTTATGGGGAAGTCACGAGAGACTTTAGCAACCGATCGCTTGCAGTGTAGTGCTTTATGATATTCCTTCTCACTTTATCGGGACTTCTTTAGAAAAGAATGCATTACAATAACCGAACTTCAATGGACCACTGTAGGTTGTCTTATAACTTAATAATAATGGTTGATCTATGTATTCAGCAGCATAAAAGATTAAAATGATCCCTCATTTTCCTTTAATGCCAGGTAATGGCTTAGCACTGACTCAGCCATCACAAATGAATTGCATTAAGATGGCATGAATGCTAAATAATTTAGGATAAAAAAAACTATTTACAATAACACAGAAAACATACAACATTGTAATCAGGATGATGGTTTGACACTATTTATCTGCAAATATCATCAAACTACAGTGTGACTAGACTAACGTGAATAATATATAGTTCCAATAAGATATTCAATTATTTGAATTAAACAGTGAGGCACTTTTAAGCTTTTGGTACACACTGAAAGTCATACCATAATACTGAGATACTGAAGGCTGAAGGCCAGTAGGGTTTGAAATAAATGCATAAAACTACATAAACGCTGCCTACCGTAATGTGCTTTGGCGTGCATGCTCATTAACAACCAGCCCATATTCTTAGAAACAGCACAGAGAATCGACATCTTAGAAAAGGCATCCTGAGTGCAGTTGTGTGTCATCTGTGCATATCACAGAGTGCTGTGTCAGAGCATGGCTGTCTTCTCTGTCAGTAGCATCGTGGAATGGGCAGCTGTCGGCCTGCATAGTCCTAACTCTGTCACCCTACCCTTGCCTCAGGCCTCACGGCTGCGACCCAGTTACCGCAGATGTCCAGCTCTTAACTGAGCCTGCTGCCACACCTTACCCGTGTAACCGACCCCTGACCCCATCCACGTTCTTAGACCAGGAACTCCAGGAGGCCTTCCAAGAATGTGAAGAGCAAATGGTGTCACTGGGCATGCTCACTCCCACTCAGCCCCACAGCCCCAGGCCCGGGACATCGTACGATGCAGGGAAGACCACTGGAAAAGTGACGGTTAACAAGTCCAGTGAGTCATCGTCTCCACCTCCGATCGTTGTCCAGCCAGGACATAGCAACGGGGGCCATGGAAACAAGAATACACATGGAAACAGTGAGACAGCAGACAGGCAGAAGGATACAGTTGTGTTTAGTTTTAGGGATTACATACTAGGAACTGAGAATAACGATGAGACAGCAGAGGCTGAAAGCCTGAAAGCAGAAAAAGAAAGTAAGAGAGATGAAGAGAAGGAAGCACCCACGCATTTACAATTAGGAATGCCAACAGATTCAGCTGGAGAACAACCAAAACAGGCTGTGTGCAGCGATCATACAGACGATCTAAGAGAGGAACACGCTGATTATAATGCATCTGTGGAGGAGAACAGCACTCTAGACTCTGAAACAGTAATTAGGAAGAAAGACACAGAAGCAAAGGCAGAGAAAGAAGAAAATCTAAGGGATGAATTCAGTCCTGACATTTGTATTGAAGCAAAGACAGGTCATTCAGCTACTGAAACATCAGAGTGTAGCGCTCATTTAAGGGATAACGATGCATTACCAGACTTGCAATCAGGAGCACAGACGGGAGCAGACAAGCACACTGTGGAGCAGAAGCCAAACACGGGCAAGCAGAGTTCAGCAAGTGACACACAGGCCGCGCAGAACAAAGAAGCAAAGAAGAAGAGACACAAGAAAAAGAAGAAGGCGGAGAAGAGCATGGAAACTGAGCAGAACGCGAACACAGCAGTGCAATCTGAAAATGAAGTCATAAACACAGGAAATCGCACAGATTCACCGTCAGATGCAGATACTGTGATTTGTGGGGAAGGCCTTGATAACAGGTTTAATTACAAGGAGCAACTTGAGGGAAATCCCACATTCAGCTCCCCACTATCATCTTCTCATAGCAGTCGGGATCATCTTACTCCCTCAGCCTGTTCACCTGCACCCAACCAGGCTCTTTTTCCGACGCCTCATCAATCAGATGACCAAAATGATTCCCCAAGTAGCATAAATCACAGCGCTAATGAAAGCCTGCAGCGGGAGCAACATGTAACTGGAGGTGAAACCAGCCACCAAAATATACCCGTGACAGATGTCCAAACTACAGTAATCAATCTAGCCGCTTCTAGTGATAAGAGATCAGATACACAAACACACGAGGCTTTGGTTACAGAAGCAAAAATACTCACACCCGAGAATCACATCCCACTCTCCGACAGCCGAACTTGTGTGGGAGAGAGCTGCGTGGAGAGTGTCCTTGAAGAGGCTTTAGTGGTGGTTACTGCGTTGCCACTGACAACACCCACATTGCCAGAAGTGATAGAAAGCGAGGGAGAGGGAGAAAGCGTGAGGCGTGATTTACTGGAGAGAGTAGCTACTGTAGCAGTTGCAGAGAGTGAGAAAGGAGTAGGGGAAAGAGGAACAGAAAAGTGCCTCATTTCTGCAGACGGAGAGAGGGACGAACTCCTGGACAACCCTTCTCAGCTCTTATTAATCTGTTCACAGGAAAAATGCTCACTTGCATTCTCAGCCACAGAGGGACAGGCTGCAGCTGAGAAAAGCTGCACCAGCAAAATGCCACACAACTCGGCTGAGACCGAAATTAAGGCACCGAGAGAGGCGACTGTTCGGAGTTCAGACAGAGAGGTCTCACCAGCTCAAGATGGGGATGCAGAAAAGGAGCCACACTGCTTAGAAGCTTTTATCAATACTTCCCCCTTTGGGCTACTTACTGGTCCTGCTCGTCAGGATCACATTGCTGCGGGATCAGAGAGAGCAGGAGAGGGAGGAGGAGGAGAGGAGGTGGTGGAGGAAGGAGGGCCGGTGAGAGAGCACAGTTCATTCAGCCAGCCAGAAGGCTCTGCTAGTGGGCTGTCATCAGCCGAGACTGAAAGGTGTCCGCCCACCGATGTTGCCGAGTCACAGCTGAAATCACAGAGCCGGAGTGAGCCGATCGCTACCATCACTGAGAGCATCTGCACCGAAGAGGACCGTCTCTGTCAACCCTGCCAGGAGCACCGCGGCACAGCAACTCCACCTCTCCCTGCTGACACTGAACAGAGCGACAGTAAAACAAACGGAGGCAGAGGGGACGATCTCAATCCGAAGAAGGACGGGCTGGCTTTGGGACACACTCTGGAGGAGTCATTCATCACCGAGACAAACTACAGCCAAGTCTTCCCATCTTTAACCTCACGTCAGCCTTTGACCACTTCAGAGCAAATCCCAGTCAAGCAACAAGTGAGCAGCAATCAACAGGTTCAGCCTAGTAGCACAACAGAAGCAAGGACAGTTGAAAGTGCAGCTCAGCTTCAAGTCAAAGCCTATACCCAGAGCAACAGCGGTAGCACTGCTATGTCTGAAGTCGGTGTGTATGTGTGTGACAGCCGTAGAGGTAACAACAGAGTTCACTTTGTGGACACAGAGAAGCAAATGGGCAGTTCCTCTGTGGATCTCAAGACCATGTCAGTGCCAGCTCTGGACTGTGCCTCTTTACCTCCACTGACTGTTCATGAGCAGTTGCGTCACCCTGTTTTTGAGGCCAGCTATACTTTCACAGACTTTCTCAGCTCAAAGAAGCCAGAAATCCCCACAAATCTAGCTCCTACTAAGGATGAAGCAGCTGAGTTTTCAAAGGCACGGAAAAATGTCCATTTGGCTGAAGGGGGAACAGGGACTAAAGAAACCAAGGAGAACATTGCCACAGATCAATCAGGGAGTGCCAACTTCAAGACAAACACTGTAGATTCGCAGTCAGTGAACAGCTCACAACAGCTTCCAGGTCCTAGTGAGAAGAATCAGACTGGGAATGAAGAGTGTTTTGATGTTTTACAACCTCCAGGGAGTGCCATCTCTGAGTCAGATCATCTGACGGTTGAATTAGTAACAGCAAAGGAAGAGGCGGAGACACCGAAAGATGCTGCATTTGTGTGTTTGTCAAAGGAGGAAGAGATTGAGAAGGTGCAAGCTGAGTCTAAAGGCACAGTTAATATTGACCAGCCTCAGGAATCACCTTTAATAAGTGATACTATCGTTCTTGAAGAAAAAGAAGGGAACCAGCATAGTCTCTCCTCAACGTCTGTACTTTCATCTGATAACTTTATCTGCAAGCCTTTAAGTGATGTTGACCCAAGTTCAGCATCTGAACCTGCGACCTTGACCTGCACAGCTTCTCTTCAGACAAAATGTTGTGACCCAGTTGATCAGCCTATTATGCAATTAGGTGAAACACCTCCTAATGAACCAGTTAACCCAGATATTATGAAGGCTAGCGAAGGGCCCGAGCCCACAATTGGCTCTGCTGATCCGACAAAGGAAGCATCAGTCGGTTCAATGGTGCAAGTGTCTGAGCAGTCGAGTACTTTTATCGGGCGGTGTGTCAGTAATCCTGCTTTTGAGCTGCGGCCTCCTGGCCCAATGTTGAGTCACCTGGAGTGCGTTAGCAACTGTGATGCATTTATTTCTGAAAAGGCATATAACTGCGGTGCTGATGGTGACAGCAGAGAGGTGGAGGCCAATAAGAGCAGAGGAATGACACACACTTCATTAGCGCAGGACGCTGAGATCGGTGACGTCCGTGTTAATGCTGATGAGATTTTTCCAAAACCGGAGCATTTAAATTTTGATACTATTGAGTCTGCTGCTGCACTTGAAAGTTCTGTTGCCAATACTGTAAATAATCTGCCTCTTCCACCTCAACCTCCCAGTGATGCACTGACAAGCAATGAAGCTGCTAATGTAATTCCTCTATCTCAAACAGTGCCAGACTCTATTGGCCTTAAACCTATTATTTGTGAAGCCTCCATTAGGGATGACCTCACAAATGCTAGCTGCCCACTTAACTCTGACCTGCCTGCCAATGAGGCTTATGATACAATTAAACGGGACAATGTGAAAGAAAGCCACATAATGGGAGATCAGACCGCCATGTTGTTTGAAGAGGAAAAGAAACAAGCTAAAGAGGCTGCAATGGATAATCAAAAGGAAGCAGCAGACAGCAGCAAGCCACAGACAGGAACGACAGGCACAATGCCACAACAGAGTAATGGAGCAGATAAAGAGGCCATAGAAGACAATGGAGCCCTGCAGCCGCCACATGCACATAAAATACAAAAGAGTGAATCATCATTAAGGGATATGAAGAAGGAAGGGGAAATAAAGAAGGGTTTTGAATCCAAGAGCGAGACAGAAACTTCTTCCTTATCTCCCAGCAGATTTTCAGGGTCATCTGAGGACATTGCGTGTGCTGAGCTGAAGTCTAGTAGTGAACCTCAGACTGTTTATGATTCCAGTTTGCGCCAAATTCCAACAGCAACGCCGGAATGCAGCTCTGACACTGCAACGGATTTGAGTGCAGCTCTCAGCCAATCACAGACCACACCAGATCCAAACTGTTTTGCTCAGCAACAGGAGAACCATCAACAGTATCTGGGATCCAGACATCCCACAGAAGCAATGTCAGGTGGCTGTCTAGAGGGGGGAGAAAAGACTAACAATCAGTCCCATACATGGGCTCCAGGGGGCACAGAGGAAGGAGACAGCTCTACTGGGAGTATTTGTCAGTACGGAAGCAAGGATGAGTTGGCAGGTGATGCCAGCATTAGTAATGAAGGAATGATAGATTCAGAGAAAGGTGAGGGAGCTTTACCAGAGGTTCATAGGTTTTATGTGCCATCTCACCTTGATTTAGATGAAAGTGCTGGGAGAAATGCATCACCTGATGTAGGGATAGCAGCAGGTTGCTCACATATAGGTGAGACAAGACAGGGGACAGATGAGAATAAAAGCCCGGGGTTAGAGGAGTCAGATAGAGATTTAATGCCAGACGCTGAGCTTGTGAGCGATCTGGGTGATAAAGATCACCAAAAAAGCAATCTATCAGCTGCCAGTCAAGACCAGAGTAGAAAACACGAGCTGTCTGAGAATCCGGCTGTATCTGTTGAGCCTGCTTCACAGGAACACGAAACCTCATCTTTCCAATTTTCTGTTTTAACTACGGATAGCACAGCCGGTGAGGACATTCATACAGATCTTTTGTCGAGTGCGAACCAGGCTGGCGAAATTCATATGCCGACAACTGGCACTCTGCCAGATCCTGCTGCACGTCCAGAAACCGGAGGAAAGGATTTCAGTGCAGCCACGGCTGTAAAAAGCAACAGTGGCGAATGTAGTGCGTGTGAAATTCAGGATACAGTGTCCAGGCCTCATGAGCTGCAAAGCCCCAATAAAACCTCAGCCGCACAACACAGCCCAGTAGAACAAACACCCATAAAAGGGCCTGATGTTGAGGAGATCACAAAAGAAGATAAAGCAGCTTTGGATGAAGAGAATGTTAGTGGGCAGGGCGAGCAACAAAGTCAGATAAAAGTAATAGATAATAGGGCTTCTGGAAAGCAGAGGGTGGTACATTTACCAGGGAGTGATAAAGAAAGTAGCTCAGGATCAATCACAGTTTTGGGCAACTGTCAAAGTGGGGAGACACAGATCAGCAGAGAGGCTGGTGTTTGTCACTCTGACTGGAACACTGGTCTTTCTAAGGCAGCAGAAAGTGACAGTGATGCAACAGAAAAAATGACTGCTGATGCTGACACAGGCCCATCTGTTGTTTCATCAAAATGCCTGGAAGATTTTGAAACCCTTACCCACTCAGAGACACCACACGATGTGGCGTCATTGTCAAAGCCCCCAGATGGTATCGTGGTTAAACCCGCCGAATCAGAATCACTCGATGGAGCTCCGGCCCGCGACCCTTCTGTGGCACACGTGTCTGTGAAAGTAGAAGCTGCTGAACCAGACACGAGCTGGATAAAAGCGCTCAAAGAAGCCGCATCCCGTTCTCAAAGTGAACAAGTGAACCCAGTGGATGCCTTAAGGTAAACCAAAGAGCATGTGCTTATTTGAAATTAGCATATGTGCCAAATATATTAAGAAATGCAGATCAGAGGAGCACACAGTGTTACAGATATGATGCATGCTAAAGGTCAGTGTGCAAAAATAGAACGGAAAGAGAAAAGATAAAAGGAAAGAAAAAGGAAGGGATTATGAATCGGACAATTTTTAATTTTTTAATTTTCCATGAGTTGTGATGTTCAGTCTGTTACCGCAGACATTTTTTTTCAACTTAGCATTCCAGTAACACCATGTTCGAGGCTTGTTCGGAGGGATATTGCAGAGAGCAGTGTGACAATGAATATGAATGAGGAGGTAAACACAGAGCTGCACTTTGTATTAACTTGAGCTCGGGTCAGCTGACTGTGCCCGTTGAAGTCTAATGGAAGTAATGCAGCCCTTTATATTCAAAGAGTGACATCAGCCGTGACATCTTCCCTGGTCTCCGGGGCAAGAATGAGCCTTTTCTTACACAAAACACACTGCTCAACACAATACAACACACCTAGAGTACTGCACACACACAGCCTCTCGCTCACACACACACACACACACACACACACACACACACACACACACACACACACACACACACACACACACAC
>JAVDPK010000326.1:199813-217203 GCA_034780415.1 Cichlasoma orientale | reverse complement strand
ACACACACACACACACACACACACACACACACACAGACAGACACACACACACACACACACACACACACACACACACAAAAGATCAAATGTGTCGATTGGTGGGCTCCTGCTTCATATTTACCATCAATGTGTGGTATCAGTCTATAATGCATTAAGTGCGTTTACTTAAATATTGAATTATTCCTACTGAGAATTGTGAAGTATATCTCCTGACTGTGCGAACCATATTTAGATAAATTATATACAGTATTGTTGACATTCTCCAGATGAAAACCACAGAAAAGTTTGTCTGCTGTGTCAACACCCAGTCTCATTACAGCACTCACAAAATTACAGTATGCCATTGCTATGCATGTCCACCACATGGATTCAAAGCAAATAGGGTTTGCTAATGTGAACGTAGTGGTCATGGAAACTCAAATGCATACTGTATAATTGTGGCTTGCTAATGGTGAAAATAGCAAAAACGCCAGGACCAAATGTATATATTGACATTCAATCACACTGCACATTTTACTATTAGTGCAGTTTGCCCAGTGTAATCTGTTAATGTGTTACAGCATGTGTCTTTACATTTAACTAACTGTTTCAGTGCAAAACACATTATTCATTTTGCTGAATCACTTTAAATTGTGATTATTATTTCAAACATAATGTATTCCTTTAAGCATTCCCCTGCAGCCTTTTTTGGCCTTAGACTTTATTTTCTTAGAAGGAATGACTCAGCCAGTTTCCCCCGTTGCAGTGTTATTTACCACCAGCAGAGGGTTTGCAGAGCCCAGTCTTTACGTTGGACTGCCAGACTGTGTCTGCACTCTGCTGTCTGGATGCTGTAGTAACCTGGAGCACATATGAAATGCACACCAGCTCTCCTGTAGCAGATTAAGCAGATTATGCACATATATTAAATAAGAACAAATGACCTAACCCTTTGTGGACCTACACATTTGATTGTGACAGATGTAAACTGTGTCACTGTTTCGCTTTGTAAGTATACCTCTCACTCACATTTGACCAGGATTTTGAGAATGCAAGGCGAGCATATTGATGCTACATTATTTATATCTGAGAGGCCCGTTAGACAGAACTAGAGAGGAGTGGAGCACCGATGCGGTAACATCGACTGGAATATTCTGATTGGATGTTAGAATTTCTTGTCTGCACACACACAGCAACAGTGCCAGTGTGGCTGTATATATACTTTTATTCTATATTAGACTGCATTAATAAGGTTAATGTGCACGAAAATAAATAAATCTTAAGCATATATTTTATTTATGGTAATGGAAGGACGATTCCATGCAACAACTCCTAGACATTAATTTTCTTGCTCAAAGGAACGTCACCAAGAGAAACACCAGCATTGCCAGCATTAAAACTGTCCTCTAATTGAAAATTGGCCTCTGGCTATGAGATAATGAAAATGTCAGTCACACAAAAACAAACATATATTAGTTTCCTTTTTCATAAATGAGTCACTGACTCATCGCTCTGAGATGGATACAAGGAAGCCATCCTTTTTTGACTAAACAAATATTCAGGATAATTAATCTGTTAGCGACTCCCACATGTTTTCTATTGTGAAGTCAGTTCTTGACAGCTGACGGGATTCCTGCAAAAAACCCTCAAACAATAGGCTCCTCCCATGCTGTTACATTAATTGGTGATTACTCTAATTAGTCATCTCTTTCATCTATTTCAGACTATAGACAAAGGAAGGTTACAGTATTTAAACCGCTTGCGCTTGTCTTTATGAACAAATGTGTTCCCACCACTATTTTACGTGACCACATGTCTGCAATGAAGATGCTAGACTGATGGCTGTCTAAGCTGAGGCGCTCCACTTACTCCTCTGCTCTTGTTTTTAACTTAAACAAAGAGGGAATGCATCAGGATCTCAAAATATGCTGTAAATGGCCACTCAGTGAGGCAGCCTCTCAAGTGATTAATGAGAGGATTGCAGGTTTTTCTTGGCATCTAAGAAACAAAGCTCCAGACCACCCTGCCCAGTCAGCAGCTCTGAGGCGGGAGGATCAGAGGAGCACGTGCCATCCTCTAAAATCAAGATTCCCCAAAATGTATCTTAGAGCGGCTTGATTTATTGTGTTTATTGGCACAAATGCAGGAGCCATACTACACACACTGAAAAATTTGGAATTTGTGTCCCATTTCCAATTTTTGGCATAACTTGGGTTAACCCCCTAACCCTGTCACCATATTTGGCATTCTTCTCAAACCATTCAGTGAGCCCTGGTGCCTTGTGGATGGGAGCATTTGTACTGATTTGCAACGACCCTTTCCTTAAAGGGCAAAAGTGGGGCACGACAGCAAAATGCCTCTTATTGCTGTCAGAGCCACAGATCATTCTTTGGGTCATCACCCACTGAGGCAGTCCCCATAATTTGCTGAATTTTTTTTTTCTTTTTTGTGGTCTCTTATGAAGTTTTTGCTCAGAATTGCTTCCTTCATTATTTTTCTGCCAAATTAAGGAGCATATCATTTAATTTTTTTTAAGCCCGTGACAAACTTGGAGACTTTACTCATCACTAAGGTGGACCCTTTACATTGAGCTTACTTTCACAATGTAACTCCTTTATTAACAGATTCTTTTTTATGCTTTAAAAGATTATTTTCCACCATCTCATATTTAATGCAGACATATTTAACATTTTTAACACACCTAAAGCCCATTTCAAAAGACCTTCAAAGAGGTCATTTTTTTCTGCCACCACATATTAAGTAATGAAAGCATATGGATCGTGGTGACCTTGATTCTTCTTGAGTGCCGTTATGAATCTTTCAGAAAAAACTGCCAGAGCCATATCTTCCAGCGCTTGAGTCTGTTGAATTTTTTATTTCTTCATTTTTTCCAGTGTGCAGTTGAAGCCCAAGCCTGAGGCCCGGCTCTTAAAGCTGCAACAAAAGGTGGATGTTTATGTCAGTCATTCAATATGACAGGAACATGTACTCCACAAACAGTGCTGCCCTAAAGGAAACCTCTAGAATGTGTACGTGTTGAAGTCTCAAAGGCAGTAGAAACAGAATAGAAATAACCATTTTTTTAACCTAATTTCTCTGTTTTAGTTTTAGCAGAGAGAGTAGAGTATACAGCAAGAGCCAGCAAATTTGCAAAATAACAGAGAAAAGATGCTCCCACCCATCCAGCCCACCCAGTCTCCACCCACTTCTGTGCTGCCCCCCTTCCAAAGCAATCAACCTTGGGGGGAACACTAGGCAATCAATATTTTTTAGAGGGGTCTGTGTTGGGAGTTGGGAGTTTTGAGTTTGCTTGTCCCCTTGGGTCGTGGAATATCGATCGCGCCCGTTGGAGTCTCAAATCGCATCAATATTTTTTGTGAAAATCAGTTAATGGACTCCATGTTTACATGCAAACACTTCCCCTTTCCCAATGCCGTGTTGGGTTTGTGCTCTATTTTGTGCAAAGGAATTGGAGATTGCCCATTTCGTTCCGTCTTTTTTGTCCTCCTAGGCAGAGATACGACACCTGATACCCCAAAACAGCACCTTTGTGTGACTCCCAGTCCCTCGGGCTCAAGTTATTGTAGTGAGCCCTCAATTCCTCACTTTCCCATGAGTCTACAATGGATTTATTCTTCTCATATTTCCAGTGCCTCTGTCCTATTGCTCACTGACGGTCAACAGGAAATATATTGTTCCTGCTCTTATTTCCAGGACACTGGCCACTCTCTGTCTGTCACACAAAGATGCATTTCATTTAGCAATTTGTGTTTATTGGAAAACACCTTAGCACCTTTTTTTTTAAAATGAAATTTATTTTTTCTTTGTTTTGTAATTTGTGTTTTGTTAACAGAGGCACTGTCGGACCGCCTAGAAGGAAAGAGGCTATAGTAGAGCTAAAGTTGAATAATACACATTCATACTCACACATAGTTTCTCAGAGTCTATTGTTTACCCTGTGCATCACTCTGGTTGGCTAAGCTGGAGTGCTGGAAGCTTCCATTGTGTGAAAAGGAGGCACAAAAATGACATTTTCACTATGCAACTCACTGCGTGAGTGAGAGGGATCCTGGCAGGAGAAAGGCAAATTTGCAAGGTGCTGGTAATGCAGGAGGGAGGGAAGAAGGGAACGGACATAGTGAAGGAGAAAGCATCTGTTAGTCAGACTGGATTGGGGGGGGGGGGGGGTCTGCTATTGTTTGGCTACCCCGTAGTCGCAGTAGCAGATTAAAAAAAAAAGGCTGCTTTTCTTTTTAAATGCGCAGGAGGCTGGTGTCAGGGGAGAGAGTGGAGGAAAGAGGGGGGAGGAGGCAGCGAGAGCAGCAACACCGCTCAGCGATATCAGCAACCAAATAGAGAAGAGGCACCACAGACACACATGCAAGAAAACAGGATTACTGTTTTATCCTTTTTGTTTTGGATTATTGCCTCCTTTACAGTCTGCTCTCGGATGTTTCGTTCCTCCTGCAGCACTGTTTAACAGCAGATATGAAACGGGAATATTCCCGGTCTGTGGAGGTGTAGAGGACTGGAGATGATGTGCGTAAAGTGAGGAGCCCTTAATCATCCCCTGTTTTGCTCCCGATGCGAGAAGCTCGCTCATCCTCTGCACTGCAGCACTGTAGGCTCAGCCAGCTTCTTATAAAGGCTGCCTGCCTACTCTGCAAGGATCACAGTCAAAAAGGCGAAGGAGTTTTGGGGGATAGCAGGTGGATGTGGAGGGTGGCTGGAGAGCAGGAACAGGCAGGGGGGGCAGGGGTGCTGAGCTAGTTGAGGATGGGAGCCAACGAGTCCATGGAGCAAGGACAGACCCCCTGTCCCTCTCAGGAACACATGTGAGTTGACTTAACCTTAACTTAACTTGCATTGTTGCTCAGTGTCGTCTGAAGGTGCTCAGGGGTGGGATCAAACCCACTAACAAGGTGAATAAGATCATAGGTTCACTGAGAAGCGGGGCGGACTGTCATGTGATGGTCTTTGTTTGTTTTGTTTTGTTTTGAATTCACGGCTTTGTCTTAGTTTTCCATGCCACACAAAGGCTCAGTTTGCAGTTACTTGTGGTTATAGGTGGATGCAGGGCTGATTGTTGGTGTTGGTCTGAGAGGTGAAGGCTGAAGAGAATCTCTGTGGGTCACTTTTTTTTATTTTCCTCCCCCTGTTATTGTTTTTGAAGCATTCCTTCTTCATCCTACTTGATCTTCCCCGTGCATTCTGCCACAAAACCTCTCCGGACTGTTACGCTCCAGCACAGCCAGCTGACCGTGCCAATATTGTTGTTTTTCTGCTACTGTGATGTAAATATTGATGAGAAAACCGGAGCACGTGCGCAGGCACATGTGTGTTGCTGTGCCTGCGACTACAGTATGGATGACACATAACAGTGGCTTAGCAGCGCCTGTGGGAACCAGAATGCAGTGCAGTGGGTACCGCTGGGAAGCTGGTGGGGTGATGTTTCGTTCTGCGGGAAGGAGGACGCTTCTGACGCGCTGGGAGCGGGGCACGGTGGCTGTGTTGAAATAGAACACGCTGCGTGTGTGTGAGTGTGGGGGGGGGGGAGTTACCTCGGGAATATCAGTGGATGAGAGGAAGGGAGTTAGAGGGAGCGAGACGGAGCAAGAGTGCTCCACTTTGCTTTGTTTTATTTATAACTCACGCACACTACAGCGCCGGGGGGAGACACAGAGGAGCGAGACTGAGCGCTTGTGTTTATGTGCTGTGTGTAATGTAGAAATGAATGATTCATGGCATAATAAAGTCATTTTTCATCTTAAAGTGCTACAAAGTCCAGGCCTTGGAGGACTGCATACTTTTAGATTAATATTCACAACTCGCAGCTATGAGCTTTTATTACAGGGTAGCTGTAATAAAAGTCAGCAGCTGTTTTCTTATCGGTGTGCAGAACCATCCCAGCCATTAATAGCAAGACTTCTACTTTACTCCCGCAGCTGTTAAAGGCGTTAATATAAAGCTTTCACACATCAAAGCGTGTTTAAAAATGACCAAATGACTGACTTTTATTTCTTTTCAGTCTCATTTTAGTATAAAGCAAGAGTCCAGGTTGTGTTGCATTGTCGTTGATATTGGGCTATTGTCTCTCTCCTACCTTGTCTTGCCAGCATCAATCTGAATGAAACAAGCATCTGATGTTTTAGCCCCTTACTTGCTGAGTGTCTGTCTTGCATCAGTCTGGCCTGTTGCCTTTTAATGTGCCATCTGCTTGCAGGCATGGCCTCAGATTAGGCTGAGTGAGGCATTACTCATAGAGATTATCTTAGTCTGACACTCTGTCTTAATGGCTTCTTTGTTCTGAGACTTTGGATTCTTTGGATAAATGACCCCCAGATTACAGGTGATCACTGATCTGCATCAACACGGATGGAAATGAGAGACAAAAATTGCAAATCACCTGCTCTTTGAGAGCTTATTTTAATATGACATGCAGAGAGTGCAGGGTTAGGAATCGTTTGCAGAAGTCCTCGTTGTTGTTGTTTTTTTTTGCCTCTGCAAGCTGCTCCTTATTAATCATATCCTAGAAAGTGTGTACGAGCATGAAAAATGAAAGTAGGTTGTAGCGTACAGTGGCTATGATGCAATACTTCATATTCAGACTCATTCATCAGTTGGATGAATGTGTCAGAGCTCCCTCTGTTGGTCTCTCGATTTAGACTTTATAGGACAGGCAAAGTATATCTCCATATTTTATTATAAAATGATATTTTTCTTTTCCCTCTCTGGTCTAAATATAAAACAAAACTGACCTTTATCAGTTATCATGTAAGAAAAGATTATCATTGACAATCATTTTGTCACTCATATTTGCTATAAAGCGTGCAACAGAGTAAGTGTTAATTGCTGCTGCCACTTTATGATGATGCAAGCCTGCTGTTCTTTCCCCTTTTGTTGGCTGGACAGTCGATTCTTTAATGCCCAAAATGCTAACAGTAAATCAGCCTGACACTGAAAGCTCCACAAGAGCTGAGAGTGAAGAGATTGCTGGATGGTTAGCAGAAAACAAAGACATAATCAATTGTAGAGATTTCGCTTTAGACGACTATGACCGTCAAGAAATGATGGAGGGTGCGTTCAGCAGCTAATCCTTTGAGGCTAATCAAACAGCAGCTTGGAGACCAGCAGCCTGCCTCCAGTCATCCCTCCCTTCTTTTTTTCCCACATCTCATTTCGTGCCTCCTCATTTCTCGCTTTAACGGTGATGTCAGGTTTTGCATTTTTTGCGCAGAACGCGCGATTGCTTGTCTCAATTTACAGTTTCAGCCGCTTAAAATGTCTTCTTCGGGCTGGTTTCTGGTTGTGTCGGTTTAACCCCGCTTCCCCTTTCTCCCAATGGCTCTCCCTCTAGCGCTGTGAAAGCTGCTCAAACAGACTGAGTTGGATTTGGCTGGAAGCAGCGACACATCTGGCTGTCT
This sequence comes from Cichlasoma orientale, assembly GCA_034780415.1. Taxonomy (NCBI): domain Eukaryota; kingdom Metazoa; phylum Chordata; class Actinopteri; order Cichliformes; family Cichlidae; genus Cichlasoma; species Cichlasoma orientale. Next base: position 209,800 of record JAVDPK010000326.1, on the reverse strand, counting down.
AAAATGCAGCGTCTTCCTGCCTCACGCTGCAGAATTTCTGTCTCCAGGCAGTCATCTCAGCCTGTGAGAGGCTGCTATTAACTGCTGCTCTCTTTGTCTCCGCTCGCCCCCATACCCCGACTGCTCTCCCTCACGCTGCTTTCTATGTTTCATCAGCTGCTAGGTAGCTTAAGAGGTGCTGCTGATGATCTGGTTGGATTAACACAGAGAGCATTCCCAGATAATTATTATTCACCTTATTAATTGGGTTGATATCCACATTTAATTACAGCATTTCTTTGAGTGCCTGATTGAATAGATGCCATTGGAATAAATTAGAATAATGATGGCCTATATTGACATTTACTGGAGGAATAACAGTGCAGAATTAATAGAAGTGATCACATTTTTCTGTTTTTTCATATAAACCTGTTAATGAGCTTTGAACAAAAGGATGCTGGTTCAACAGCTCTGTGTACGTCTTCAATGTGCATTTATCTGCCTTAGATAACATACTTCACAGAGCTGTGTTGGGTAGCCTTTGTGTGTGTATTTTGGACTGTGCACATCCAAATACTGTTTTTTTTTTTTTTTCTTCTTTCGCTGTAGTGGAACATATGGCGGGAGCAACCTCTAGTTACCATAGTAACACTGTGTTTGCAATTGCATGAAAAATGTTATCCACAAGGACGTAAACAGAGCACTGAAATGAGCCCTAATTACCTCGTTATTTCCTTTCTGTTTTATTTGCATACTTCCACAAAGAAGCTTTTTTATTATAACAATTTCCAGGCAGCTAAACCTCTTATCACAGATGAATTAACCGAGTAGCTTTATTTCTGTGCAGTAAACCTAGATTGGTAGTCTGCATGCCTATTTGCTCTTTGCATATTACTACTCGTAAGTGGGTCCTTGTCCTTGAAGCTGTCTGTGGCGCCTCCTGCCTGACCACCTGAATGTATAATAGTGGTTATTAGTGACTGATCCAGATGGATTTGTGGGCATACCAGTCTTATCCTGCTGGGACACACTAGGCCCGCACAGAGATTAGAGCTCTGGCTCACTTCTAGACCATGTGCTGTCTCATCTGGCATCACAGCACCTTAGCAGAGTTAAGATATAAAACAAGTATTAAACAGGTATCTTTAATATTGGACACACCGTTGGGGCTTTAACATGCTGTCTATAGTAGCCTGCTAAAGAGAGAGGTTAGAGAAACCTCTGTTGTTGCTGTGATGTTACCCCAGAGATAGCAGATTACTAACAGCTTGCTTGGTTTCTTTACTGACCATCGTGAAGGCTTAGGTGGTGTCCCAGGAGCCCTTCTCTTTCACGGTGCAGAGATATATTTGAGCCACTGAAAGCTTCGGAAATTCCTAGGTGTGTGTCTTTGCTTAAGAAAAACACATTTTGCTTCATAATATCGGCAGGAATGGACACTATGAAAAGAAAAAGATTAAAGGGTGTAGTAATATATAGTAAATGACAGCTGCAGTAGTATAAATCAAGAGAATTGAACACAGGGGGTTTGGCTGGTGTGTTTCAGACCTGTGCTGTGTGGATATAGCAAAGTATTTCAGGAAAAAAGGAGGAAGGGGCAGAGGGATGGAGGGAGAGAGAGGGGGAGAGCAAGAAAGAGAGAGAGAGAGACTATACAGTGCTGCTGGAGGTGGGCTTCTGCAGACGGTCTCATTTAGACTGGGAGACATCATTTCCTACTGAGGAGGCGTGGAGACAAACTGATATGGCTACAGATGACAAAGAAGGGCAGCATGAGGACCGAAGATTAGAAACAAAGAGATATTAGACAATAGAGAAAAAGAGAGAAGGCAGAGGAAAGGCTGGATTCAGGATCCTGGCTGTGGGCTCCTACCTGTGTGTCAGGCAGTAGCATTGTGGTGCGGAGAGGTGTAGCCCACCGGCAGCCATGGCAGTGAGTGCGTGGCAGGCTCTGTCTCCACTGCAGTGGGCTCGATGGGGCTGGGACACTCTGCTGGGTGGGGCAGGAGACGGGAACAGCCCAGACTCTGATCCAGCTCTGGGGCTCCTTCGTCGTCTCTCCTGGGGCTCACGTCATGACAGCATGATCAGGGCTGCCGGGGAACCGGTCAGACAGAGGTGAGACAGGATGGGCGACTGGAGTCATATACTGTCAGATAATCCATTGATCAGCTGGGTAGCCAGGCTGCGGTTCCAGCTTCGCTGCACCTCGTGTACTTGTGCTTCTCATTGTTTCAATTCAAGTGTTGTTTCCCCGTGTCTGTTTTATACCTGTCATATCTTTAGCTCTTGAGGTGTTCTGGTGTGAATGAGTCTGAGTGTGTGCACTGTGAGGTGATGCCTTGTCTGAGGCGTGTCGTTATCTGTCACCCTGCTGCAGATTCAGCATTCTCATTGTAGCAGCTTAGAATTAAAAACATGAACACATCATAGCCTGGAGCTTTTTTTTAACCAATATGCATGGCTGGAAATGGCTTTTACTGCCTTTCCTACGCGATGCACTGCAAGTACGCCAGAAAATACGGCCCTTGTGTAACCTCCAGAATAGTGACATAAAGAATACTATATTAGAATACTGATGTTCATGATCTTGATACAAGTCTTTACAGTCCAGTGCGTATCAGCCTGCTTCACAGCACCCTTCACTTAATATTTCCTCATCTTTTATTATAGGAGCTCAGATTCTGATGGAGCCTTTGAGACCCCTGAATCTACAACCCCAGTGAAAGCTGTTTCTCCCACTGAACCTCAGAGAAAGGAAACAACATCTGATGACAAAGGTACAGCAGGACAATTATTCTATGTGCATAGCTTTATACAGATTCTTGCTCTGTTTCACTATTGTAGAAAGTGTTGCTCCTGGAAGTATTGTTGCACCACCTAGTGGCATAAAGTTGTAATTTAAAACTGGCTCTTTTTTTGACAGTACTCAGACCTAAAGCTCTTGGGACACTTCAGTCTCACTTTTATGTGGTTTTTCATGCCTTTCTGGCCAGCTGAGACACTCACTGAATTATTTATAACACACCCGTCTCTAGAATTTGAAGTGTCACACGCAGGCTTTGTTGCGTCTCACCCACAGACCAGTTAAATTCTACAATGATCTACACTTCAGTGCAAAAGTCTCGAGCCACCCCTCGTTTCTTTGTTTAGCATGAAAATGGGAAATAGGTGCAGCAATTTATTGAAATGTGCAAGCATAAATGGAAATACAGTATGTAAGGCAATAAATAAGATTCTTCAGCACAGCCTGAACTCTCTGAGGCAGCTTTCTTGTCACCTCTTCAGCAGTCTTCAGGAGTGGTTCTCCAGGCTTCTTGAAGGACATTCAAAGCTCTTCTTTGGATGTTGGCTCCTTTTTGCTCTGCTCTCCATCAAGATGATCTCACACTGCTTCTATAATGTTGAGGTCCGTGCTCTGGGGAGGCCAATCCGTGACTGATAGTGTTCCATTGTGTGTTGTTCTATCCAGGTATGCTTTTACTGCATTGGCATTGTGTTTGGGGTCATTGACAAATGAAGCTCTTCCCAGTCAGACACTTTCCAAACTGCATTTGCACTAAACAAAAATGGGAACAAATGATGTGTTTTTGAGACAGGCTCCTGGTAACAAAGTGCCTAAAGATACAATTTAAAATTGGTTCATTACTAAGTTTTCTGCTATGTGCAGAAACAACACTGAAAATGAGTGAAAAAAACAAAGATAACCTTCGAAAGACCTTCAGAAAGCTCAAGACCACTTTAAAGAAGTGGGGGAAGGGGGTGGCTCAAGACTTGAGTACAGTACTGTATATATATTTTGTTTTATTTAAAGGTTAGATTGGTTGGATTTTGCTCTTCTGCTCTTGAAATCTTTGTGCTATCTTCCATATCTCTCAATCTTCTTGCTTTGCAGTAGCAGACACCTCAGTCGCTGATCCTGCCTCTGACTTCACTGTAGCTGAATCACTCAGCCATTCTCTGTCCAGTGCTTTTGATGAAAACAAGCCCATTGCTGCCAGTGGTACATATAACATCGACGTTTTTGCTGCAGACTCAACGAGTCACACTCTAACCCGTTCTCTCAGCCTCCAGGGAGGAGAACTAGATAGTTCTGGTCTGTTGGACGGATCGGCATCAGGAGGTTTTCGTCCACATTCTGAATCTTTCAGTGTAGGCACTGAGAGTGCCCCAGGGACACTCCACAGGCCCAAGAAGGTTCGTCCTGGGTCCATAAAGAAAAAGCCTCTTCTCAGACAGAACTCCAACCCAGAGAGCCCAAGGCCAGACTCATCCAGCAGCACCCCAGAAATTAAGAAGCGGGCAAAGCCTCGAACGGCCAGCCCCCTTCAGACTCAGGAGGGAACAGAAGAAGGCTCTGCAACACCGAGCCCGGGAGGAACTCTGCGAAAAACCAGAAAGAGCCGTGTGGAGACTCCCCCTCCTCTGCCAGAGGAGAGCAATCACATCACCCAAGAGGACAGCCTTATTGTCCCTGTCTTACCTTTATGCCAGGAGGAGATCCCACTCCCTGATACTCAAGCAGACAAAGACGAATCTCCCATCCCTCCTAGTGCCTCCTACCAATGGGATCCAGAGAACTTTGAGAAGATCAACCCTTTTAAGACTGGAGGTAGTAAAATTGCCAATTCCCCCGTTCTGGGTCGTAAAGATCCTCTGTGTGCCCCTATTTCCACCCCTCCAGAGAGTCCCCCCGTCCCGGCTGAGGAACCACATCACCCCAGTCCTCCAGCTCCTATTAGAGAACCAGTCACCAATCCTGAGGAGCAGCCCATTATACCCAAGCGTCAGTCACTGAGACTGGAGTTTGACTACTCCGAGGAGAGTGGTGAGGCATCACATCAGGCCTCTCCTCCACCTAAGAAACTAGGCAAGAAACCAGGTGCCAAAATGCCTCTGAGGAAACCAAAGCTGGGGTTGAAAAAGGCGCCTCAAGCACAGACAGAGCAGCTGGACAACAATCCTCAAGTAACCCAGAACAGCAACGAGGATGAAATCCTGGTACCTAAAACGTCTTACAACTTTGAACCTGACAAGTGGGAAGACCCAAACTTTAATCCATTTAGTTCCAGGAAAGGTATCACCAACTCCCCCAAACTATCCAGGCCGTCTTATAGCTTTGAAGCCAATAACTTTGACGACTCCATAGACCCTTTCAAATCGTCCAACAAGATGGCCAACTCCCCTCCTAAGACATCCGCCTCCTTTGAACTGTCATCCAATGACAATGATAATGAAAATGACAATGACAACCTTGGGGAATTAGGGGACCAAAACCAGAACAAACCCGCCAAGAAGAAGAAAACTCCTCTCAAATCGTAAGTTCACTCTGTTACGGGAGGGTCGTGTGTTTACAGAAAAGTCTGCACTCGCTTTCAGAACAAATACGCATCTGTGAGGATTTTAGGTTAGTCTGTGTTTGTATGTGGCTCTCTAGTCAATTTTGCCAGTGTCGTCTGTCTGTCTGTCTGTCTGTCACCTGTGTCTGTGTATTCTCATATGTCACAGGAAGTCCAGGGGTGTGTCCTCTCTATGTTGTTTTTTGTAAGTACAGGGACAACACAGCCATCCACCCTTGTTCCCCTCTAATTCAATCTGGCCCTCTTTGAAACAGCATGTTGCCCTGTTGTCCCCATTAACAGCAACATCACAATCATTCGTACTCGCTATTAAATCATTGAAACTCCTTTGAATCCTACCCATTTTAATTGGAGGATCCCTACCATTTTAAATCACCCATTACGTATGGTATAATCCCACCTATGGAAGGTCCAGTTAGTACAATTAACACCGTATGTCTACGGACTTATGGATGGATAGTGGTTAAAAAACGGTTTATTGTGTTGCTTTATTTGGCTTTATTTAAACACATTGCAAAAGGATTGTGACAATTTTCTATAAGGAATTTCTCAAAGCAAAAATCCTGTTAGATGATAAATACTCTGTCTTGTTTTGCTACTGAAGTAGCTGCAGTACCTTTCTTCATCTGGATCTAGTGTCGAGTCTTTAACAAAGGAGGTGCTTGTGCCCCCTCTTGTGTTCATTGTTTGCTACTGATGAAAGAATGAAAGCTATAGTACAGCAGGAGTTGTCAAACCCACATACAGTCCATTTCGATCTCAAACGGGCTGGAACAGTAGCTGTGCAAGAAGCTACAGCTTAATGTTAATATTTAATGAGCCATCCATTTATCCGGTTACCCTAAAAATATATCTCTCATGTGAATTGCAGATGACAGCAGATTTTAGAACTAAACTCATTTTACTCTTTATGACTCAAACAATTTGTCAACATCTAGAAATACTTTGAATTTTTCATTTTCATACATTTTCATGCCTGTAATGCTGGCATGACCACTCCAGAAACAGAGGTGCGTTTTACTGAGAAACTGAATTTATCAATGAATGTGCTGCAATCCTCACACTTGCAAAACCATCCAGTGAGCAGGACTGGACCCGTGGGTCAGGCCACACGTTTGACACTACTGCTATATAATTTAATTATATTTTTATAGGGATACATATCCAATTTATATTAATTCAGGAAGGCATTACACTCATTAAACGCTGCGCCTAAAAATGTGCAACATCTGCAACAATTCCAGAAATTTTATAGACAGTCATCAGAAAAAGAAAGTTTTCACAGAACTCTGCAATCCTGTGAAAAACTAAGTACATCATTACTGCTTTAATAGGAATTAAGGGTGGTATAAGTAGCAGCCAGGTGTTGATAATGCACTTGATTAACTGATCATCAGCAAGGGTGAGCGCCTCTATAAAAGCAGAAGGTCTGGCAGCTTGTTGGGCTGGAGCATTCAGGTGTGTTAACACAATGTTACATTCTTTCCAGGAGTGGAAATCCCAGCAAATTGTTAAAGTTCATGGCAGTACAATTTGAAAAAGACACTATTGTAATGGCACGGTCAAAGTCCAGACCTGAACCCGACTGAAACGCTGTGGCGGGATCTTAAGAGAGCTGTGCATAAACAAATTTCTGCAAATCTCAATGAACTGAAGCGATGCTGTGAGGAAAAATGGGCCAAAATTCCTCCACAGTGATGTGAGAGAGTAATAAAATCAGAGAAACAGAAAGGAAAGAAGAAAGAAAGCAGTGACTTCAAGTTATTGCTGCTAAAGGCAGCAAGTTGGTGAATCGTGGCTTAATTTTTCCCAGAACTGCGCAATGCATTGTGAAAACTTTTTTTTTCACAACTTGTATGTATTTTATATTAAATTCAGTGTCAAATTGGATAATTCCTTCTAAAGGTTGTTGTTGCAAAGTGCTTACTATTCTGAACAAACACTTTAAGAACCTATGTAGAGCTAACCAAGGTAAAAACCTGCCACTAACAGTTAATTTACATTATGTTTGCATCAGTATCCTGACCACTCGGCTGTCTTAGATCTGTGGTATTTATAGGTAGGAAACTGCTCATAACATAATCTTAATTTTCCATTACTCTTCACTGTGCAGTTACTAACTATAGATTCAGCCCTCTTGAGCAGCATTTCACTATTCTGTTCATTTCAGCCTCACACAGTAAGCGGCACTGTTGCATATATGTAAATAAACGATGCAAATTTATGTTACTATGTTTATTTTTTTCAATGATGATTTTATGCAAAATCCAGTGTTCCCAACCACCTTCACATTTTAACATCTGTGACCATACAAATGTTTTGAATGTGCAGCAAATGCACAGCGCTCTGTGTGAGATGGAAAATTCTGGATCATTAAAATAGTGGTGCACTGAATGGCCTGAGTGACTCTAGAGTTTAATGGTGGATCTTTTCTTTTTTCTCAGTAATACTTTCAGAGTGAAGAGGTCACCAAAGAAATCCCCATTATCTGACCCGTCCCAGGTGCGTATCTAATGTACACTCTCACTTGGCTCTATCCCTTCATCTACCTCTATTTCCCCCTCGTCCATCTGATTCTTTCTCATCTCTCTCTGCCACCTTTCTTGTGTTGCAGGATCTTACGCCTGCAGATGAACCTTCCTCCCTTCACCAGCAGGATGACCATGCCACAGATGAGGAGAAACTGGCCTCTTCCACCAGTCATAAGTGGGCAGCCCTGCACGACATGGACGGAGACTTAAACTCTGACCAGCAAGACTTTCCTCAACCGTGCGACCTTACATCCTTCGTTAATGAGAACAGTCTTCCGAAGGAGACTCCAGGTGAGGCCTGACTGTCTGACTCTGTAACTCATCCCAGCCACCTGTATCCAAATAACTGCTATGAGACATCAAAGCATACCACAGACGGGCGGTGCTCGAGGGCAATTCAGAGCTTATGTCCGGATAAACCTTTATATATATAACAATCTGCCACGTTACCTTTTATTCATACCGCAGTGCTATTGATTTTTCTTGTGGCAGTGATATAAGTCCGCTGGCCCAGTTCCGTACTGCCCTCTGACCTGACACAAGAGCCACTGCTTCCCAGAGGCTAACTGGTTCAACCCATCTGGGTCAGAGATGGGAAAGCAAACAGCCCTGCCCCGTTCACTGAGCTCGCCAGACAAGAGCGCAGCACCCACTGCCTCTTCATTTTATTTACTGTATCTAATGCTCTGTTTTGCTTTTCTCTCCCAGTACAAGACTATGAAATTGAGTACATGGAGAAGATTGGCTCCTCTTCCACAGTGAGTATTTACGTTTTGTGTGCTATATGAAATTTTAACCTTGAAAAAGCGAGTCAAAGTGAGTTGGTCTTCTTTTTTTAAACCTTGTGTGTCTTGTAGCCACCGTCTGCAAAGAAGCCATCTCTGTACTTGAACTTGGACTCAGTATCTGACAACTTAACCAAAAATACATGTGCACATGGATCTGAGCCCAGCTCCCCCTGCACAGGGTAAAAATGCTTACTTGTTACACTTGTAGCTTGCTTCTTTTTCTTACTTTGCTGTATTACATCATAGTTTTGTCAGTGTAGATTACATGAGTATTACACTGCAATTTTCAGCTCCTTTCTTATTCTCTTGTATGCTAACTGTTCACCACAAATAATGTATAATGCATGCATTTCAGCTGCTTCAGCAATGTTTTCATTAATGCTGCCATCCATCATCTACCATACATTACATGCCGTGCCTTTCCCCGGCTCATCTCCTGTTGTTTTCCTCATTCTGTGCAGGAGTTTTGAAGAGATGGAGGCCCAGATAACAGCAGGTATGAAGACACCGGTGCTCAGCTTGCGGCCTGGTCCTGAGGGCTCTGCTGCAGACAAGGGCAGGAAGAGAGAAAGCGAGGCGCTCAGTCGAACGCAGAGCACAGAGATGGAGGAGCAGGTAAGCTAAATGCCTTCCTAGGCGTTTAAAGCCATTTATAGTTATCGCATTTGTTGTGCGTAAATGTGTTTAATTTACAGTCATGTCTAGTCATTATAATTTAAGGGGAAGCTGTCATTTTTGATTTTGGAGCATTTGCACCATGCTATTGTTTAGTCACAAGGGGGAGACAGTGCCACGCTGTAAATGCTTTGTCACAGGCTGTGACTCAGCCATCCAAAGTTAACACCATCAGTCACAGGGATTCTCATTAAATCCTTGTCACTGATAATGAAAAGCCAGTCAGCCACACTAGGTTCCCAGCTTAAATTCAGCAAACCACCTCCCAGTGCTGCTACTCAAAAACTCAGCGCTTGCTTTGCCATGCTGTCCCCCGCCCTCCTCCTTCCCTTCTACCTACTCCTCCTGGTGCCCCTGAAGCCCCCTAGCCAGGGCCCCGTGGAGGCACATGCTCCAGCTCTGGCCATGCCCCTGTTAGACAGGCTGTCTGAGTGTGACGACCCCCTGCAGTACCTGGAGCCTGACCTGGCTGAGACCAACCCCACAGCATTCGCCCAAAAATTGCAGGTGTGTTGACAAACCACACAAGACCGTACTTGATAAATTTGCTGGCCCATATTTGGGCCTTGATATTTGTCTGTGTGTGTTTCTGTACAAAGATTATTCCCATTGTGTCACCATATTACATCCTGCGTTTTCCTTTTGGGGGGGGGG
>JAVDPK010000326.1:176978-199713 GCA_034780415.1 Cichlasoma orientale | reverse complement strand
CCCCCCCCCCCCCCCTCTTCCCTAAGTTGCAGTTTTTAGCTTGCTGGGTAAACTAGATCACTGGTGCATAACTTGTAGACAGCAGCTCAATTCAAGTTTCTGTGTTTCCCTTTGCTCTGTCATCCTTGGGCTGCAACCTCTCCTCCCTTACCACTGAAATTCGGCCCTCCATGTGTGCGGCCAAGGAGGAGCTGGTGCTTGCTGCTCTGAGGATAGAGGCTCTGCAGGTAGCCAAAAACATCTCTCAGTGCCCCTCCCTCTCCACTGTAACCCCCCAGGTACTGCGCTGAGTCAGCCCGCACCTGCTGTATGCAAGTGTGTGCGGGTGAGTGCGTGAGCGTGTTTGTGAGAGCAAAGATGCATCTTGAATGAGTGATTAGTGAAATGCAGGTGTGTGTGAAATGCACATGCGTGCGTGACTGTAGTGTGTGTGTGTGCATGAGTGTGTCTCAGCCTGCCTCTCCCTCCCCTTAAACACACCATTTTGAGTGTGACTGTGAACCCATGGCCTTATCAACATGGTGGCTGTACCGCTACATCCACAGTCCTGCCACCTCTTGCGCCCCCACATTGGACTCTAACATGGCTTGATGCGTCCAGCTCCCACCCTGACTACCAGCGAGCTCCATTAAGCCTTAGGAACAGAGTGTTGTGCCCTCTTAGTCCCTTGCCTTTGTGATGCATGTTGGGCAACATGCATGTTGCCTGTTCACGAGAGGCTTACGTCAGCATGAATGTGACTGGGAATGTCTCAAATTAGACGTAGTATCAGCAGCCGAGGAGTTAACATGTTATTATCCTGCAGATGTATCTGTTGATGTTTCATGAGAATCATCCCAAATGCCAGGTCACATTCTTGTTTTGTGATTTGGTCCATCTATCTGACTAACAGTACTAACAACAGCTTTAGGCAGGTAGCTAGTACCTGGGAATTTTCTGGTCCAAGAGGCAGGTGGTGTAAAAAAAGTGCAGGCACTTCCCACCTACATCTTTCCTTCCATGTCTCATGCTGTTGTCCCACACATTTCACAGTCTCGACTCAAGAAACCCAGCACTCGGCGGTGGAATATCAACGGTTCACCCTTACTCAAAGTAAGAGCAACATAGTTCCCCTGTGATCTGTTCCCATCCACCCATAGTGCAGTTCAAGAACTTGGTCATAAACACATAGTTTTTAATTGTTTCAATGGCTCAGTATGCCAACACGCTGGATTAAGGTACTGAACATTGGTTAAGAGTGTAGAATTATAGCCCTTTAATACATATTGCCTTACATTTTTTATAAATGATAAGGGCTGAAAGTACTATGTTATTTACAGGATTTGAATGTTAATACGCTCCAATTAAAATCTTGGACTGCAAAGCCAAAACTGCTGTCCAAACACTCCAGACTCCACTAGATACTCTGCCTCCAATAGATCCCATAAGTTAAAGAGCCAAAGAGTCCCTTCATTTGCTGCCTACCAAAGAAATTGTGTGAGCTGTGTTTTCTGTAGTTACATCTACGTAGCACCTCACTTGTAGACTTTGGGCATCTCATAATTATTTCTGTGTTTGACAGATGGTAGTGTGGCTCATTTCTTTTCTTCTTTTTTATTAGTGTTAAACCTACAATTAAATTGTTTCTTGTAAACAAAGGTTAGATTCCAGTGTGGCTCACCTTGTCTGTGTCCGAAATTCCAAACTCCTGTATGCTAAAAACACGTGTGGTTCGGTACAGTTTCTGGGGGATTTTTAGAGTATGCTAACAGAAAATATATCCCAAATCTCAATACAGTAGTGACACGCAGACCAATATTACTTAATGATGATCAAGACAGCAGAAATTAAACATCAATAAGTCAGTTTACTTTTTCTGTTTGTTACTCATTACTTCATGCATCTCAGATGAGCTTGGGTTACCATGGTAACTCATCTCCAACTTGAAACGTGGCTCTCACTTCAATATTTTTATCAAGTATTTAGTGCACAGCACGGCATTACAGCTGCATCGCTGAGGTTTCATAAACATGATTCTTTCCTCGCAAAACAAACGCAAAGCAGGTTATCGGAATGGGAATCCTCCGTAATACGCTCCGCAGGGTAGCTTTGAGTAGTTTTTATAGTATTTATGCAAGTCTGAGATCTTTGCCTTAAGTACTACTACAAAAAAAGCTCTTTATTTAAAATGTGAATTAAGATAATTTACTAAAAGGGCTTTTTTTGTTAGGGGATTCTTTCTGTAGCTTTGCCAAAGGACCACAGGTGTGGATTTATTTCCTTAATGTTTCTGAACCTGAACCTTTCTGTATCGGTAGGGTAAAACCTAATCAGTATCTGACTGATGTTCATGGTTACCTGTACTTGACCGTTTCCATTCAGAGGAGTAATGGAATTAGCGCTCCAGCCGGACCAAACACTTAACTCTTTTTCACGTATTAGTAGCTCTCTCCTCGTCTCCTGTGAGCCCCCATTATCAAATCCTCCTGTAATCTCTCTCTACCAAGGATGCGTGAATACCTTTCAGAGTTTTAGGGAACCAAAAGTGGTACTAGAGCAACGGTATTTTATTATGGTTACGTGAGGAGGTTTTTTTTCTGTCTTAGGTTGCAGTGGACACGTGGAGATCTGTTTGGGTTTGTAGTGTCTATAGATCCGAAGTCACTCTTTCTAATGATTAACCCTGAGGATTTTCTGATTCACCTCACCTCACATTCAAGGACCATGTTAAATGCTTAGTTTAGGAGCAATAGGTAAGACCTGTTAACTATGCTGTAACATGCTTAACATAAGACTAACATATTTCCCTCGCTGCCCAATCTGCTCCCCTAACCTCTCTCTCCCGTATACTATCAGCTGCTGCCCACCTTCCCCTCTGTCTTGCCTGGACCCAATCACATTCAAGCTATTGCAATGAGCAGGCGATTATGACTGCTCAGCTGGGGCCAGCATCAGCCAATAACACGGCTAATACTGCGGCAATGAAGACTGTTTCATCCTATCATGTAGCGGCTGACCAAGTCTTCAAGAACATCACTGGCTTGCCTCATTTTCGTATTGTTTTTGCTGTGTGGTACATTTTGATATAGTTCGAGGCTGCCTAGCAGTTTGTTTCAGCAATCCAGTCCAGAATGTGCGAGTGACCCCGAGGGTGAGGGTGTCCCATTGTTGCCACAGTCCGGTTGGTAACTGGTTATGTTTCCGTTGCTTTCTCTCCTCTCCTTTGCTTCCTGGAAGCAGCACAGAGACTTGTCATCTTCAGTAGAAAATGGCGTGTCCAAGAACTCACTGTACACCAGGACCACGGCCAGCTACATCGAAGCGGAGAGTCCTCACTTGCCCAGAGAACTGGACCACTCTTTGGGAATTGCACGAGAGGAGGTGCCCCAAAAATGTTTCTTTTTCTTCTGCGTGTCACTGTTGTTCCTTGAAGTCAGCATCACAAACTTTATGAAACAATTTTGTCACCCTCCTCAGATTGTGACAAAGGAGAAAGAAGTGCTGGAGTGGCAGAGGAAGTATGAAGAGAGCCGACAGGAAGTGGTGGAGATGAGGTAAGAAGAGACACCTTGGGTTGTTATCACTTTCATTACACCGGGGTCCCACGCAGACACTGCAGCATGAATCACGGATCCTATCCGTATTGCCGATAAATCGCAGTGTGTCATGGTACTTAGTCTTTTCAGACTCCACCTATTATCAGCTTTCTAACCTCTCAAGAGGTTTATCTCAGTTAAGGTGTCAAACAAGGCCATGGTTAACAGGAGAGTGGAGAGCCATTTCAAGAATCAGCAAGAGTGTTGGCAAGGAGTATAGATAAATAGATGTGGATTGTGTGACATAAATGTATAGGTTTTACTGTTAAAAAGTTCAAATCGAGCTGCAAGCGTCTAGATTACACTCCACTAACTGCATGACAGTAGCTCATAAATAGCTTTAGCTACGATCTATGATCTATCTATTTATATCTATATATAGATCTATGATCATCAGTCAAGGTAAATAAGTGGCTTCGGGGTTTAGGGAAAGAAAAATATGCAGTACTGAATTTTTACTGTCTGACAGCAGGTGGTGGGTGCAACTCCAGCTGTCTACTGCTCAGTTAGTATGGATAAGTCAGGGCTTACTTCATTTGAATGATTGGGCTTTGGATAAGGAGAGGCTAAGAGGCTAAGGGGAAGGCATGGCTAATCAATCCTCTTACCTATGCAGACCTGATTTTAAAAAACGAAGCTTCATATTGGGCTTGATGTGAGGAGAGTATTTTCTGTAAAATAAATTACTTATATTGAAGATTTACAATTTTTCATCCATAGGAGAATTGTTGCTGAGTATGAGAAGACGATTGCCCAGATGATAGGTGAGCCAAAACACACGAATTTTATTTTAAACCAACTGTGTTTGTTTCCCAAATTCTGACACTTTATTTTGCACTTATTCATTTGCAAATTGAACTACATTGTGAGGCCCTTGTGAGGCTTTATTCAGTGCCACTGATCACAGACATTTGAATATTTTTTCCTATCCTCTGCAACAATCTTGCTTTTCTGTGTCTTTGCTTTCATATTTGAATGACATGAACTGAATCCTGATGTCAGTGGAGGGGACAGCGCTCTCCTTTTCCAACTCTTGTCCAGCTTCTCTGGACTCATTAAATTTCACTCCAGGCTCACACTCTGCATTATTCCTGCTCTCACCTACATCCTCCTTTCCACCTTTGAACATCCCCGACAATCTGATTTTTTTTTTTTTTTTTTTGCTGCAGTCGACTTTTTATTTCTTACTCTCATTAAAGCACTGTCGCACGCAGGAACAGTCTGCCTCTGCTAATGCCTAACACTCGGCTCTCTCACGTGTCTTGCCCTCCCAGCTTGATTTAACACAGTCCCTTCTTTTCTGTTCTGCTCCCATCTTTGCCCCCTTACTATTTGATAACCCTGACAGGCATGCCAGGTGAGTAACGAGGAATTGTCTTTCACTTGTTTGTGTCAGCTCACATCTCTCCGTCCGTCCATCACAGAGGGGAGCAGCTGTGCTCACTTTCTTCATCTCATCCAGTGGCATTTGTTTGTCCTTTTTTTTTTTTTTTTTTTTTTGCATTTCACCCTGTAGGCTGAGACTTGTGTTTAATGGGTAAAAAGGACAGGCTCTGATGGCATTTTGTTTTTTTTGTTCTTCTTCATGTAAAGTGCAATAGTATACAAATTTAATCAGACATACAGTGCAAATATACACTCTAAATCTGTACATGAACATGCACTTTACCCATGACTGGCGATCTCTGTGAAGTCATTCATGCAGATTTGGTGAGTTAACCAGGTTGCTCATCGAAGGGAGAGGAAAGGGATATTTGTAGGCTGAAAAACTGTGGGTGCTTTGGCATTTAACACTGAAGGGGCTCGAGGCCACTCGGAGCTTCTGTCTCTGTTATGCAGATCTCGTTTTATTTTCTCATTGTTCAGTGGCTTTTTGTTTATGCATGCTACACTGATTTATCAGTAATCCTCATATAGAGTAGTGTAACATGTTGTTAAATCATACTACCACAAATACATATCGATATATTGTCAAAAATGTCAGAGAAGTCTTTTGTATGTGTGTGTGTGTGTGTGTGTGTGCGTGCGTGCGTGTGTGTTTGTGTTTTGGTAGTGGTCTTTTTTTGGTATTTGCATCCACTACAGCGGCTTCTTCACCAAATAGACTCTTGATCTGCATCATCTTTGTGTGTGTGTCCATCAGAGGATGACCAGAAAGAGAAATCTCTTTCCCATCACACCATTCAGCAGCTCATCATGGAGAAGGATCAGGCGTTGGCTGACCTCAACTCGGTGGAGAAGTCTCTAGCTGACCTCTTCCGTCGTTATGAGAAGATGAAAGACGTCCTGGAGGGCTTCCGTAAAGTAACGCAATCTATTCCCAAGTTTTTATCAGCATGAACCGCTCGGTTAATCATCTCAGATTTTGCTTGACACCTTTCGGTCACCCCGTACAGAATGAAGAGGTTTTGAAGAAATGCGCTCAGGAGTATCTTTCAAGGGTCCGTAAGGAGGAGCAGCGATATCAAGCCCTGAAAATTCACGCTGAGGAGAAACTAGACAAGTGAGCCTATACATACTCTCGTGTCACGTTACTTTCCCCACAATACTGTGTACAATGTAACAAATTACTGTATAAATACAGTAAATGTTGGACAGTTACGTGAATGCAACTAAGTATTGTAAATGTTGATGCCTTTGAAAAAAATTTATTAACATTGTGTCATTGTGTCATTGTGTGTCTTCAGGGCCAATTCAGAGATAGCTCAGGTGCGGGCCAAGGCCAAGCAGGAGCAAGCTGCCTACCAGGCCAGTCTGAGGAAGGAGCAGATGAAGGTGGACTCTCTGGAGCGCACTTTAGAACAGAAGGTCAGTAGTAGGATGTAAAAAGGTATGACATTAAAAACTGTAGATATCAGAGTGTATTCATTTTTGTGGGTAACTGTTTTACAGAATAAAGAGATCGAGGAGTTAACAAAGATCTGTGACGAGCTGATTGCCAAGATGGGGAAGAGTTAACGGGCCACATCGCGCCAACCAAGCCAAACAGAAAAGCAGAAAATGAAGAGAATCACTCTTTCTCAAACTGATGGACATCTAAGACCAAAGTGGTCTTGGGGTTGTATTTTCCTACTGACCTTGTGTGTACGTCATCCACAGGATCAGCTTCCTCTTAATTACTCTGTACATTTTTGATGTTTCAGTGTATCGTACTGTATCAGGGGGTCTGGTTTCAAGTTTTATCATATCACTAATGAGTATGCCTGTGTGTGTGTGTGTGTGTGTGTGTGTGTGTGGGTGTGTGTATGATAATGAGAAAGTGCAAGCATTGTTTGTGGGTTAAATTATCTATTATGATGTTGCCATGACAGCCACTGAGGGAGAAGACTGTTTACCCACTCCTGTTACTGTCTCCTCTTAATACAAGAGAAAGATAGGCTTTGAAGATGAGAAACCAGATTCTTAGTTATTCATAAAATGCTGATACACCACTAAGAGAATACAAGCTATCACAATAGATTCTTGCATGTGAGAGAAAAAGAAGAACTTGTAATGTTAACGTTTGTACATACTGTAGGAAACATCGAGACTTGTGCATTTTTGATAGTTATTCTGTCGTCTTCAGCCCACTTCCCCTCACATAACCTTGTAGATATTTGTCATACTTGTCATAGCTTTTTTGATGAAATTGTGGAACTTTATTTTTGGGATTTTATTTTGATAAAAAGCAAACTAATTGTGACTGTGTTCAGTTGTGACCAGGAGTAATTTAATTTTGGATGAACCTGTCCTAGTCCTGCAATGGTTGTTTGTCACACTGAGGAATAACTTCTCTGCACAGCTACTGTACAGCATCTGCTTACAAAGTGCAATAAAAGATGGCAATACAGCATGCTGGTATTTCTCAAGTTTTGCTTTGGCACTGCATCTGAGGTAGTCCTCTGTGTGATACGCACTCACCTCGCCTTCAGAGATTTTGGTCCATGTTGGCATGATAGCGTCACACAGTTGCTGCAGATTTGCCGGCTGCACATCCGTGATATTCCACCACATCCCAAAGGGATGACTGGAGGCCATTTGAGTGTACAGTGAACTCATTGTCATCTTGCAAGGAACCAGTTTGAGCTTCCTGTTCTTAGCTGACAGCTGTGGCACCAGGTGTGGTCTTCTGCTGCTATAACCCATATATTTAAATGCTCAATGTGTTGTGTGCTAAGAGGCATGTGAAAACATACTCATTAAATATGCAACAATTAAATAAAATTGACGGATTTTATTTTAAATTTGTTTAGCAGTAACATAAGCTCACAAAGAATACAGCTCACTGTGAGTTTGATCTCAGTAAATGTGCCAATTGAGGAAGTGAAAGCTAGGAAAATGACAAGTCCAGGATCACATTATTTTATATGAGTGAATACTTTTATTTAAACCAGCTTGAAAGGATATATTTAGAGCATAATGAGTGGTGTCACTGAAGGAGAAGTTAAGAGCTGTGTATACAGTGCTTAACAAATTTATTAGACCGCTACCCAGTACAAGGTTTATGCCACAGCTGCCCTAAATTAACAGTGCTGGTAATTACCAAAATCATTTTTAATTTTTCTGTAATGGTTACTCCACCAGTATGAGCAATCTCTTTAATCAAGATGATATATTATTGCTAAAATATAACTGTTAGCCATTAATTTTCAAATTGACTGCATTACAAAAAAGCAGAAATAAATAGCGCACATTAGTTTTTGATTAAGCTGCTAAATTACAGTTATTTACTTGCTTTTCTGAACAGAAAAATTAGTTTTTAATCGTGAGCTACTCTGTGGCAGGACAGAACTTAACAGCTTTATTTGCTGGGAACACAGGACAGAGCTGTACAGGGGCCAGCAGAACAAATTACTAAACTCACTGGGTCAAGGATTAACACCTACGGGAGCGCACACAGCGGGCAGGAGCCAGTGATGAGGACGCAACAAAGGACAAGAGGAAAATGCAGTCTATATATGCACACACGAGCAATCAGGGAAATAGGACACACCGGGGAGCACAGCTGAACAGAATCTGATTAAGAAGACTAAAGGAAGCAAAACTGAAAACAAACAGACAAAACGAAAGCTAACAAAGGACAGACAGAACTCAGGACTAAGACGCGTGAACATGATATAGAAGCAGAAGATAAACAATACACAAGACAGACTAGACTGCCCTAGACCCGGGACCACGGCAGTTTTAGTGCTTGAATGTTGTGCTTGATTAATTTCTGGCTACTCAGAGAAGTTCAGTGTGTCCAAATTTGGTTATAAAAACATGAATTCAATTTGTAATTTTTAGTTTTAAACAAGTACACCAGTCAAAAAAAAAGTTATGGTAACTAAAGCTTTAGATGATTGCAATATTTAAGTGTCTTGGAGAAACTAGTATAATATAGATTTCCCAAAAAACTTGAGAGAACACTTGATTTTCACAGTATAGGACAACTTCCAGGACATCAATCTGTCTAGTTAGGAAGTCTAAACCATTGTGAATCAGTTTCACCTCCTTTTGTGCAAATGAAAGGCACAACAAGTGCACTGGAGAAGCAAAAACAAGACAACCCTAAAAGACCCTCCTCCTTCACGGCCCTGTCTCGCTGTCCTTGTGAAAGGGACCATCTCTTGGGATCAAGTCCATACTCTTGAGACTGCGCTGGGAGAAGGTACACGTATAGATGTTCCATAGAGGAGGAGTTGGACTACCTGTGAAACGTGAATGGGATGCAGGTACTGTTTCATGATAGGATTAATGACAAGTACACAAAAGCACTTGCAAAACCATTTATGTTTCGCGGTTGTCTTGTTGTTGCCGCCTCTTCAGTGTACCTGTTGTCGATTTCATTTGCACCACAGTAGGTGAAAAGGATTCAACTGTTTATGCTTCCTAACTGGACAGATTGATATTGCTGAAGTGTAACTAGGGATGAGACTTAATAAGAATTTATCAATTCCGATTCCATTATCTATATCACTTATCATCTATATAACTTATGATTCGATTCCTTATCGATTCTCATTGGGTTAGTGAATTAACTCTTTCTAATGTAAAGTAGAACAAAATTAAAACTGGTATAAAAAATAAGAATTCCTCTTTCAAAATTAACAGTATTAATATTTTAACATTTTAACATAAAATACAGCTGCAAGGTGTGCGAGAAGCAGCCTCTGAGCCAGCCAGACTCTGGCAGTCCTCATCAACTAAATGTTACAGGAGATTCATGCAGTACAGTGAAAGCAGTACAGCAAAATAGGGTTGCAACTATTGATTATTCCATTGATCAATTGAGTGATCTGATTAGAAATAATTATTTCGTATTAATAGTTCAGCTGCATATTTTACCTTCCACACTGCAGTTTTTTTTGCTGTGTGAAACAAACAGCGGTGGATGAGCAGCTACAAAGTTCTCTCTTCTTCACATTGGTGGTTACAGGAAAAAGCGCTGCTGCTTTGGATGCTAGAAAAACGTTTCCTTTCGCTCCACCCGAGCTCACAGTCTCGGTAACGGCTCCGCCTTTTAGCGCTTGCTGCGCATGCACAGACTGCACGTAAAACAGCTGCTGCTGTTGTTGAAACACTGTGAACATAATTTTGTAATGCTTTTTATCTTGACGCTTCTGTCTTGACGATATGTTGGATATATTCCGAACCAAATAAGGCGCGTGTGTGATGTAATCACGCAAATGCGTCCTCACGTCAGTGGAATCGATAAGCGGAATCCTTAAGCAAGCACACTAACGATTCCAAGGAATCTAATTACTGGGAACCGGTTCTCGATTCCCATCCGTAAGTGTAACTGACTTTCTTTTATACTGTGATGATCGAGTGTTCCCTTAATATCTCTGAATAAATCATTAAAAGCCTAAAATTACCATGACACTCACGTCCATTATGCCTGTATGCAAACTTCTGACTACAACCGTATATTTAAACATAGAACAACAATCATCCCTCGGCAAATCAACCAGGTACCAAACAGACTGCCAGCTAAAGTTTTTTTTCTTAATGATCGGTTCAGGCGCAGCAGGGCGATGTCCCTACCTGACACCTGTCATGGATAACTACTTTGGCACGAGAAGAAAGCAACGAGCCAAACTCAGGATGGGCGTGGCCTCGGCAAAGTGTTAATGTGAGAGATTCAGGATGAAATCCACTGCGTGTCCACTGTCCATCCAGGCTGAAGAAGCGACTATTGTTGTTTAAGACAGAGCTGTGGGCCCCAGCAGAGGGGCTAGTAATCTCCTGGCTGGTACAGGAGGGAATATCAGCTCATCTCATAGCTCAGATTAAGCTCAGGGGGCTTTGGGAGCAAACAACCTGCTTTTATTTGTGTGATCAGGACGAGCGGGGACCACCATCGCCATGAGAGCTGTCCATTATTGTCTGCTGCTCCTGTTTTCCCTGGTCCTGCTATCAACCACCTGTAAGAACCTTGTTTTCTTTTCATACATCTCTCTTTGCTGCTTAACCCTCTGTCCACCTGTCGTTTCATCTTGGCTCCCTTTAGGTACTCTTGAACGGTGCCAGCCTTGCATTTCAGATAATAGTATATTCGCTGTTTTGTGTATTTTGTGTGTTCCTGAAAAATCGGACCTTATTGAATGAATAACTATCCAAAATGGCTCTAAATTCAGAAACAAGGAGAGTAAACGCTGGACACGACAGACCCACAGTTATCCTTATGTGTCAGGAAGAGCTTGGCATGTTTCATATTGACCTTATACTTTATTCATGCCATATTCACTACTTGCTATCTCCAATGGGTTTCGTATCCCTTCAGTCAATCGTGCTCCACGATTGACCTATGTAACACACAATCCCAGCAAATAATCTCTTAATAGGCCTGGAGGCTAATACTTACAATGTGTGTAGAGCGACAGCGCTGTGGGGATAGACTGCCAACTACAGAAGGTATTTATATATATATAAGTCAGCATACATAAGAGCACATATGCAGAAAAGAAAACAAGCCAATTACACAATTTGAAACATTTGTGGTTATGGTAACAAATGAGGTTATTTAGCTGGTTTCATTTGAAAATGCCATGTCCTATACCACTAAGGGGGGGAAACCCCCCCCCCCCTTTTTTCTTTTTTATGTCTATTTCTATCAAAACTGAATGATGACAGACCCATGTGGAGTTGAAGGAGGTTATTTTGATGGCCAATACAGGAGCTGTGCTGTTGCAAAGTATGTTTGAAGCTTTTGGTGACTCCAGCTCTGATCCTCTTAGGAAGCAGCCTTAAGTTTGTCTGGAATTTAGGAGATGGATGGAGAGTTTCAAAAGGAAGCCTTTAAGTATTTCAAAGGTCAGTTAGTTTTCAAATAACTGCTCCCTCCTCGGGAGAGCTTTAGAAAGACATTTAAGTGTTTTATGTGCTGGAGTGGGCTCCTGAGGCATTAGCTAAAGTTTATAAAGATGTATTTTTTTCCTAAAATGTGTGGGCGCTGGTGAAACACTTTGGTTGATCTGGGAAAATTCGTGTGAAGGAAGTTAATTAATTAGTGTTGTTTCTCTTCATAGTCCCTCTGGACCCATGGAACATCACACATTACATTTATAAGCCCTTCATGCATTTGCCAACCTCTAGATCCCGTGTAGATATGAATCAAAAATATCCACGGTTTAGGCTCTTGTTGACACTTTTTCCCCTCAATCATCTGAGGCAACTGTTTGTCTCCTATGGGCTGTCCAGGTTCTACACCAGGACCTTGCAGAGGCTGCGCGATTTTAACATACAGTGCTTAAATAAACGAGACGTGCATCTGCCACAATGCAGACTTTACCATAGCTGTGCTCTGTTTCATTCAGGTGAGGCGTTACGATGTTATACCTGCATGGGCTCCAATAATGATGACTGCAACCGGCAAGGCTCCAAAGCTTGTCCTGGCTACTCGGATGCCTGCGCTGTAGTGGTGGGCCATGACAGTGAGTCCAACAGTGACAGTGTAGTAGCCTTTCTTTTTACTAGTTTCATTTGAACCTTTTTTCTCCCATTAAACTCCATTTGTATCTGTAAGCGTGTATGTGTGTATGCCTTTGTGTGTTAAATGGAGGACAGGCTGCTGTCTGTAGATGCATCTCTGGCAGCAGGGGGTCTGAGGCTTTTAAGGGAATGAAGAGCTTTGCTACTCCTACTCAATGAATATCCTTAATTAGGACACCATGTGTTCATGGCACCAAGACAGCTTTACCAAATCTCAGCCAACAGATCATTTTGTTGTTTGGCTGCAAATTTGATATTTTTATTTTAATATTTTATTATCGATATCACTTATAATTCACACTAAATAAATTAATAAAAGATGGTAGGTTTATTATCAAATCTGCAACTTGTAATATTTCAACAGGGAGTCAGCTACTCTAATGCTGTGCTTAAACCAGCAGTAACCGCTTTGAAGGTCTGCTGTGATGAAAACAACGACAACAAAAATAACTGAAAGCAAGACCAACCAGGAGAGTTTGTTAAAGCAAACAATTTTATGTTGATTGGACGAAGGCAGCTTCTAAATTGGAGTAACTGGCTTCATTTTCTGTTTGTTAGGTGGTGTGATGAAGTCATGCTCTTACAAGTCCTTCTGCAGCCAGGCCAACAGTCAGGGCTACAGAGCGCCAGGCGTCAGAGTTCACTGCTGCTACAGCGATGACTGCAATGTAAAAAGCTTCGCCAACCAGCTGCCTGGACTTAACTACTTACTGCTGTTTTCTTCCATTTTTCCACTGCTTTTTTAAGTAGACAACTCATGCCTACATGGATCCGACTGCCAAATAACCCTGCCAAATTCCACACTGCATGCCATCCTCGCTACCATTTCACTTTACTTTGATTTACCTTATTTATCTTCTAGATGTGACTGCGTGGATTATACGCACCATGTTGGATTGAATCCATTAAAAAGTACTCAAGTGGATGTGTCTTTCAATGGATTTCACTAAGCCAATAAGTAGAGGATCCTAAGGGAAGTGCTGAAATAACAGGCGAAGATAATTCCTTTTTTTTCCTGCATTAAAGAGGAAGAAATACCATTTGAATTTTTCATGTTACTCAGCCTGGTTCCATGCATACCCTATAATTTGTGAAAGTGCAGGATAATAAGAAATAGTTTTTACCAATCATCTGTCAAGACATTTCTCCCCGCATCTTTGATGCTACGCATACCGACACACCCGTACACGTCAATAGAGCTTGTCTTGCAGATGTTACTGCGGCTAAATACGGCACTAAGAGTTCACTCCGCTGGTGTGTTGTCACATCATTAGCCTTACCTGTCAGTCCTACAGCTGAGCTGTGTGAAATATGATAGAAGGAACTGAAAAATGCTCCTCATACACAGTAAATCCATATAATCCTTTTACATGGCCATGACCAGGTGTGTTACTCTGATGAGGTTAATCCATGTCAGAGTCAGAGGGTCTGACCACACTTCACTAGTGGACAGCCAACAGGTAGATGCTATAATAACTATCTGTGCTTAAAGGCCACAGGATGTGTGGCCTTTGTGTATTTTTTTTTCTTTCCAGTTTTTTTGAATGTACATTAAACACTGCTGTTGATATTTTTATTTTCTTCTATCCTTTATTTAGATATAGTCCTAGAATCTTTTGTTCTTTACATTTTTAAAATGTGATTAAAACTCATCTGAAAAAAAAAAAGGATTCTTATCCCTTCTAAAGTGTAAATACTATATTGTAAGTAAAGATATTTAGCTATTGAATGGCCCAGTGGAACAAATGTCACCTGTAAAGACTAATTTATCATACAGTAATTCTATGTAACTACAACCAATAAAAAAGCTTCCTCCTTTAAAAAAATTCCTGCATTAATGTCATTCTTTTGTTCCCAAATATGAAAACAAAATGAAAACTGTCTGAGCTTCTTTAATCAAGTAAATAACATTTTTGGGTTTGCAGACGTTCTTAAAAACATACTGATTTCAGCTTCAGTTTTCATATGCGTTTTATCAGGTTATTAACTTTTCTATGCTTGGCTTAATTTCTGTTTTCTGTTCTGCACACACACACACACACACACACACACACACACACACACACACACACACACACACACACACACACACACACGCGCGCACGCATACAGCACTTTTATTGATGCCTAAGCACTTGAAGCATTCATGCACACACACTCCGGTGGATGCAGACTGGTGGAGTCAGGGATTGAGCTACTGGTAGACGACCTGCTCTACCACCTGAGCCACTATCATTATTCTATTATTATTATTATACATTATTATAACATCATTGACTAACTGTCAATTTCATACACAGTACCAAGAGAAGAAGTATGACTTCCTCAGTCACAGAGCAAAAAATATATTAAACACATGATTGTATTAAATAATGAGACAGCTTTTATTTGACCTCGATTTATTTTGTATAGCAAATGAAAGCTTCAATGTGAATTTAGCCCTAATATACCATTTACATGGGTTGGCGCATTTAAATATGTCCTGACACGTTTAAATGCACCAAATATTTGCAAACCGAGCAGTTGGACTGAACAGCTGCTCTTAGGCGGATCTATGTTAACACTCTGCATTATGTTTATTATGTGGAGAATATATAACAGTGAAATCTGTTGGACTGATGATATCTACTGCTTATAGTGGAGCTTGTTAAAAAATATATAGAAATCGCTTACGTTTTAGTCTGAATATAAGTTAATTTCATAACTGTGAGCAGACAGTGAGGGTAAGAATGGGGACTACATAATATACTACTCAAAACAACACACTTTAATCAGAGTATAACGTCAAGCCAGTTGAACTTAAAGGATATTGATCTAGTCAGTCGAATAGCAGAGGGGGTTGTTAATCAGTTTCAGCTGCTTTGGTGGTAATGAAATTAACAACAGGTGCACTAAAGCATTCAACCCCCCAATGAGAAAAAAACCCAAAACAGGAATGGTTTTAAAGGTGGAGGCCACTGACATTTTTCCTTCCTGGTCTTTTCTGACTGTTTTTTCACTAGTTTTGCATTTGGCTAGGGTCAGTGTCACTACTGGTAGCACGAGGTGTTACCTGGACCCTGCAGAGGTTGCACAGGTATTCCAACTCCTCCAGGATGGCACATCAATACGTGCCATTGACAGAAGGTTTGCCGTGTCTCGCAGCACAGTCTCAAGAGCATGGAGGAGATCCCAGGAGCCAGGCAGTTACTCTGGACGTGGAAGGTCCTTAACTCATTAGTAGGACTGGCGTCTGCTCCTTTGTGCAAGGAGGAACAGGATGAGCACTGCCAGAGCTACAAAATGACCACCAGCAGGACACTGGTGTAAATGTCTCAGATCAAACAATCAGATACAGACTGACGAGAGTATGCAGGCAGTTCCTGGAGGATGAAGAAATTAATACCATTGACTGGCCCCCACCCTTGCCTATGGGACCAAGTTGCACCTCGGACTGTCCAGGAGCTCAGTGATGCCCTGGTCCAGATCTGGGAGGAGATCCCTCATCCATCGTCTCATTAGGAGCCCCGACGTTGTCAGACAAGCATACAAGCATGTGGAGGCCATCCAAACTACTGAGCTCCGTTTGAAGTTGCTGCAATGAAATTTTGGCAAAGTGGACTAGCCTGCTGCACCATTTTTTCACTTTGATATTTGGAGTGTCTTTCAATTCAGTCCTGCGTAGGTTGATCATTTTCATTTCCATCAAACGATGTGGTTCCTTTCATTCCTGACACATGAGGCAGTCCATATCAGTATAGACATCCAGCATGATTGTTTCCCCATTGAGATCTGATGTGTTTTCAAAGTGTTCCTTTAATTTTTTTTGAACAGTGTATAAATCTCTGCGTGCATTTAGTGTGTGCACACCAAAAAATACCTGGTCTAGCACTTCTCAGAGCCTCCACTGTGGGGCAGTCTAGCCACACTTGTGGCTGCAGCTGAAACCATTAAATATTGCAGCAATTCATATTGACCAACCACGCCTCATGGGCACTGCTGAATCAATAGTGATAATAATTGTACTGTTTTATTGCTGTCTGAAGGGGATTGTACTTTATTTAAAATTTAAAACACCCCCCCACCCCCCCCACAATTCCTGCTTTGAAAGACTCGCTGTTCTTTCTCTCGTGATGTCCTGCTGCTTTCTCCTTTGACAGGTAGGTGTGAGAGTGTGAACGGATTGCCCTGGTGGGGGATAGACACTGACCCCAAACTGTGAGTCCGCAGGCCTGCTCAGCCGTAGCTTGTTTTGGTTATTCACGTTCACAGACAGCTAAAAGAGCGGCCCCACGTCAGCCCTCATCAGTTTAATTTGAAAGCCCTCTTTCACCTTAATTAGGATGGGAGATGAGGGTTTGCCTAAACTTGGAGGGCTGGTGCAGGGTCAATAGGTCATGGTGTAGGCGGGCTGGGTGTCCAATGTTTGTCTTTTAGGACTCATAGTTCATTGCAGAGTGTTCAACATTGTTAAAGTCATGCTTGCAAGTTTGTATCTTGATTCCATGACTGCCACAACTGAAATGTCACCCGCACTTTTCTCCAACAGACTTATTCTAGGACAGAGTTTCTAATTTGATGGAGGATTTGAAAGTGCAATCATGGACAAAGCCTCCGCTGAATAGGAGCGTCTCCGGACAATAACTCCAGGCCGTATTCCCCACATGTCTGAGTTAAAACTGAAGGTCATTGCCATGGCAACTTTGCTGTTTAAATTGGAGTATGTTTAATCCCAATCCTCTGGCACCTGAAGACATTATCACTGCAAATCCCACCGTCAGTCATCAAAAGGATGAGCCGGCTGCCCTTTAAGGGAGGCAGTGCGAAAGTAACAAGGCTGAAGAAAAGTCGTGTCTACAGTGGTTTCTAAAGTAAACCAGACAGGTTTCACTCCTCGAGAATGCCACCGAATGTCCTGCACACTGACACATCTGTGATTATTTTTCTGGTGTGTGGGTTTGTGTGTGTCCTGCCTTTGTGCGAAAGGATTTATCAACTGTGTGAGCGTGTTTTGATTTGGCTATGTCTCGGAAAAACTGACATCTTTCAGAGAAACTCATCTGCTGTCACAGGCATCATGCTTCAGTATTTTTGCTGTAAGATCGCCCATTATAGTTACGGTCTTGTGATATTTATTTGGCTGCTATACTGATCGTGTGACCTGTAATGACAGCAGACTGAAGCAGAACTCATTAAATTTGGCGAATGCAAATAGTTTCAATAAAAAATAAAGGTATCTTTGTAGCGCAATTGTGTTTTTCAGCAGTGATCTGTTTTTTCCTTTGTTCAAATTAGGTTGATGACATCAGGCAGATGGTCTGGTTGGAAGCTCCTCCCAAACAGTGAAATGAACTTATGAACCTCTGATGGAATCCAGGTCCTGTCCACCTAATCAAACAGAAAAAACTTTTTTTTTTTTCCCCATTTGTTCCAGGATAGATCAGACTGTCTTGGGAACACTGAGTTTTGGATTCAGTCCACCCAAATAACTATAACAGAGAAAAACAAAACAAAACAACAGACTATGTAATGACTTGTGTGTCCAGGCCAGCAATCTGGCTTTAAATCATTGATCAGCCACGGTCAATATCACTTACGTGGTGGACACGATGACCAGGGGTTCCAAAAACAAACAAACACATCCTAGATAAAAGAACACACACTGCTTAACATCAAATGCTTGTGCTTTTGTGGAGAGGGCAACAAAAGCACTCAGGGGGAATGAGAATGGGTGAGATGATGGCTGTGTTTACAAGTGCCCAAGCCCTGGCTGGTTGGCCCAGGTTCACCCAGCGGTCACTGGTTCTGAGGTCTCCGGGTCTCGGGTCTTTTTGAAAAAGATCTGTGAAGCAGAATTAAAGTGATCTACCTCCGGACGCTGGACAGAGGACCGTAAGGTCTCTTGGTCTATGAAACAAGGAGCGGAACGATACAGAGAGAGTGAGAGGGGGAGAGTGGGGCGACTGAAGAGGGAGCCAAATAAAAGAGGAGAGGAATTATGTGTAATGAGTGTGTTCCCCTGCCAGAGCTACTTGGAAATGTGACTAAATAGCCCACCTTCCGTGAGGCTGGTCTATGGCTTACAGGCAGCGAGCAGCCCACTGAGAGAACCTGAAGCTGACATATTATTACAAACACTCAGAACGTGTACGGCTTAGACATTTGGATAATATTTTGTCTTAGAAAGCTTTTCAAGAAACATAAAGCAAAACGATTAGCATGGAAGTAATATGCTTGAGATGAAAGAAAAGTAAATCTTTGTACTAAAGTTAATCCCCACTACCTACATATCCTCCAGAAGACAGAAGGAAAGAGTTCCTCTGTTTTGCCTTAAAGTTCCTACAGTAATTAACTTAAATGCTCAACTATTGCTTTTTATTGCATCTACCATAGTGGGGAGTTGTGTATGATAATTGTTCTGACCTCTAAAGGAGTATTTTAATTGAAAGAAAAGCAGGCTGTTTTGAAATGAGACTTCATGAGCAGTACTCACAATACATGAGCATTTTTTTTCTTCATAAACAACATATTTCAGATGTCACAGCTGTTCATTAGTGGATGCGATCCATGTAAACATGCTTTGAGCAGATATCGCCGCTATACGTTCTCTGTAGCTTTTACCTCCTTCTCTTTCTCCTCTCATGGGAAGACAGCATCTGCACCCCTTCGGTTTCAGCTACAGCTGTGGTACAAGCTGACTATTTTTGTTATCCCCCACAGAATGAGCAAAGCAGCGGGATTATTTGGAGTGAGGGTTCCTATGATGAGCTTTTTGTAGAATTAACACAGTTCTGCTATTTTAGTCTTGCAGGCGGAGCAAGATCCTCATCTATATGCTCAGAGTTTTTTTTGTTTTGTTTTGTTTTGTTTTTTTACTGGGAAAATGTAAAAGTTTGACAATTCATCATGAACAATTTACAAAATGCAAAGAGGGTCAGTTATATCTTGGAGAATTCTGGAGAAGGACTGTAACTGTGTTGAATGAGTGGAGAGGGAAAGGGTAACAAAAGAGAAGAGAGGAAAGCAGTCCTTGGAGCCAAAACCAAATCACATCAGTAACCGCTGCGCCCTGGGGTGAGGGCAGGCTCAGTCAGCCGTACCATGCAACTAGGATAATTAGTTTTGGAAAGGAATATCAACTGATATAATTGAGCACTCCCCACTAATGAAGATCCTCTGTGTTGTCGCTATTGAGGCGCTAATTGACGGGAGAGGAATGGATGGGATGGGTGCAGGTCGGGGGGTGAAGGGCTGTGCAGGATATGATGGTGGAAGTGCTGCCAACGCTGGCAACCGCAAGATTCTAGGTTTGCTGATCTCTCTTCGGTAGGTTTTATTTAGTAGTCGGTGACTCACTATCTGCTTTCATTCACACAAAGGTCTGTTTGTGTGTGGATGCCGGGGTAACTGTTTACCGTGTTTCCTCTTAAGGCTTGCACGGAGATGAAAGAACATGTCACAGCGTTTAGACCATTAAAGAGTGAAGAAGAAGGTGGTTTCTAAAAAAATATATTCACAGGAGGCCACAGGAGGAAGGTGGTGGGAGTGTAGGGGTTGTACAGGTCGCGTTGGGAGTTTCGATTGAGGGAAGTAGAGGGTCGAGGATTTGTGGAGGAAGGGCTGCGGGGAGGGGTCATGGTGAAATCAGTTCAGGGAATAATAGGAAAGCAAATTGGTTTTGACAAGTTTGGGGAACTGGAAGTAATGCCGTCCTTTTAAAGGGGAGTTGAGGGAATATCCAGCAAACCTATGAGATAATCAGGGGTACCATTCAGAAACCGGGCGAGGGGAAGGACCCAATCCAGAACACAGGGCCTGATGATGACCCTGAAAGAACAGAGGAACCGGGTCAGGATTTATGCACGGCCTACAGGGGGCGACGGGTGAAAAGCAGAGTCACACATTTATTTTTGTGTGTACTTTTCCATATGAAGGATGTGGATAACTTGTCCCATAATCTTCAAATCACATGACCTTTGCACCGATTAATTTTCAATCATGAATAAATCCTGGCTGGTCAGGTCAATCTTGGAAAAGAGATTTTAATCTCAATGATACTTTACCTGGTTAAATAAAGAATGAATTTTTAAAAAATCCAATAATGAATAATCAATGAATAATGCCTTTTCTCAAGATGCTTAAAGCCCCTTTTTACAAGCAGTAAACTGTACATAAAAACAATACTGTATACATAACTACCCTGAACTTACTGATTAGTTTGGGAACTCCTGTTTTGAAGTCTTAGCTTTGGGTCCCCATCTTGTTTTCTTGGAGTCAGATGTTATCGATTAAGGTTTAGCAAGATGCACAAATACTAAGTTGCCAAGTAAAATACAAGTAATGAGAAGAAAACTGGTGCAAAGACTTCTTGCACGGGCTGTCAGTACAGTTAAATGCACAGGTAACCACATCATTTGTGAGGTACCTCCAAGGGGGACCAACATGCCGAACATGCACTCAGTGACTCAGATTAACTGAGGCGAGACCGAACCGACGACTATCAGCTACCTCCTGTCAAAGGTTAGGGTTCAGGGCTTTATAACACTTAAGGTCTTTAGTTAAAAAGACCCAAATAATTTTTGTATCACTCTGTAAACATCTGTTTATCTTTAGTATAAAGTTGGTACTCCAGTTTTTAGCACTTCCATGTTGGCTTTATTTTTCTGGCTTAGAGGTTGCTGTTGCTGTTATCAGCTCATCAATAAAATAGTCCAATCAAAGGCTCTCATTGTTCGTGTGCTCTCTTCTCATTTCAGTTCAGTGTGACAGTCTCTTAGAATTTGTGCGTCCTTGTGCTGCTTCTTTGCTCCTCATCCAGTGTGTCGTGGTGAAAAAGCAACACGTGATGCCGGTTTGCAGCGAGACATGCTCGTGCCGCCCAAGTTGACAGCAACTCATTACTTTAAGTGCAATAAAAGCTTCCCAACAAGTGTTAATCCATCTAAATTGTTTGTTTGTGATGATAGATTTATATTGTTGCTGTGCTTCAGGCAGTCAGAGGTTTTTTTTTTATGTGTTCTGTGGTTGGCTGCCCACTGCAAATGAAATGTTTGCAAGGAGCAGCAGATGGGTGTGGTTTTTGTGTGTGTGTGTGTGTGTGTGCCTGAAATGACCACTGCAATTAATGATTCTAATTTCTTACAGCTGAACTTGAAGAAAACTTGACTCCTTGTTATTGATCCAGATCATATTTTTAATAGTGTTCCTCCCCACGTTGGACAACTAATATCCAAGACAAAGCAATTTGAACCTTGACATTATTTTCAATCAACATCTCAATTTTAAAGAGCATGTCCAAAGTCTAGCCGGTCTTACTGTGTACAGATTAGAAATACTACAAACATCAGGCCGCTACTTCCAAATAATAACTGAACACCTTCTCCACACCCTCACTGCCTCCGATTATTGCAAGTCATTGTCTGCCGAAATGATGCAGCAGTTTCTCATCCACTGTTAGTACAAAACACAGCAGCAAGACTCCTCACAAACACTTGACACAGGGAACACATCCAGAATTACACTGGCTTCCCATTTGCTACAGAATCCAATTTAAGATTTTACTGATTACTTTTAAATCACTACATGGTATGGCTCCACTTGATATCTCAGAGCTCCTAACACCTTATACTGCCCCCAGATCCCTCAGAGGGAGAATCAATTACTGTTACAGGTTCCGCGGTTCAGGCTTAAAACAAAGGGGGACCGCGCTTTCACTGTTTTAGCCCCAGTGCTGTGGAGCAAACTTACTTTTATTATTAGATCAGCACTATCACTTTCCCATTAAAAAAAAAACTTTATATATTAGAGATATCCCATCTCTGACATAATATAGATACACGAGTAAAAAATGTTGGAAACAGAACGCTCAGTCTAAGCCTGAGCTTTTGGCTCATAGGGATTACTGATCTCATTATTTGAAACTCTGGCTGTATTTAATATGAGCAGCCACCTGTATAATAGAAAACAGTGAAAAGCATAATAGGTCTATTTTAAGCAGGGTGTTTTCCCTCTGCTGCTTAGCAAAACATGCAATTCGGCAATGTGAGTCCGTGTCTCCAGCTTCAGTAAAACTTGCAGATGCAGAGAGAGCGGGGGTAAAACTGCAGTTATTGTTGAAGCGCTGGTCACTGCTTGAGGGAAATGTGACGTCAACACAGAGCCATAACCATTTATACTAGGAGCTGTTGAAAGACAGAAAGAAAGAAAGAAAGAAAGAAAGAAAGAAAGAA
>JAVDPK010000326.1:166803-176878 GCA_034780415.1 Cichlasoma orientale | reverse complement strand
AGAAAGAAAGAAAGAAAGAAAGAAAGAAAGAAAGAAAGAAAGAAAGAAATAAAGAAAGAAAGAAAGAAAGAAAGAAAATCACCATTGAAGAAGAAAGAACAGGAAAAAAAGCAATTATGGACGTTTTTGAAAGTTTTCAGCAAAGTTTCTCATCTTTTCCAGCTGTTTCAGCAACCTCCTTTTGTACCATCTGGGAATCTGTCTTTCTATTCTCCTGCAGTGATGTGCCTGCAGAGACCTGCCAGCCTGCAGACCTGCTTTCTGTGTGCACAAGGTCCCAAAAATTGTGAGGGTCCACAACAAGCCGAAATGACGCTAAAGTGTGCCGATTGTCGGCAGTAATGACAGTGAGCACAAACCGGGGGGAGGGCCACGATTAATTTACACAGTGTATTTTTGGCTTGTTGTGCACCTTACAGCTGCTTTATTCCTAAAACCAAGCTGAGTTTTCATGTTACTCAAGCATGGCATGATTCTGTTTTTTGAACAAGGGTTTGTTCATGCCCTGTTTCACTTTGACTGCAAAAAAAAATAAATAATAATCTTATAGCTGATATTGAAACTGTGGGAAATTAAAGGTCAAAGGAAGGAATGATTTTACTCCTGACTTATCAAACCTACTACATGAGCACAATGGGACACGGGCCACATACAGGAGAACAAATACCAACACAGAGTGACCCAGGATTTAGGTGACTGTACCACTCATTCACAGCTGCTATTAGAAAAGCCAAAGCTAATGATTCCTTTATCTACACTTCAAACAGTTTCAATAGTCCTTTGAAATTTCTGAAGGCTGTTTTGAAGACTTAGCTGGCATAAAGCTTCTCCCATGCAATATTAAAGGACCTGCACCAAATTTCTGACATGGCGGACATGCTCGATTGCTTTAACAAGCATTTATCGCCTTTGGTTCATTGTTTGAGTCTCTAAATATCATTCATGAGAACGCGGCTACTTCTTGCTCTGATAAATCTGTGGCTTTAGTTTAACTCCTGTGACTCCTGTCAGAGGTGCGTAAAGCCCTCGAGCTTTTAGATGTTACATAATCAGCAGGTCCCAGATAATTTGGAGCATTTCTTTCCCTTCGTTTTCCCTTCAAGAACTATAGGTCAGTGTCCAAATGGTCATCTCAGGTTAATGTTTAACTTTTACAACTTTTTAACTGGCTTGCAGCTAAGAAAAATTCAAAAAATTCAAAAGCCTGACAGGCAGATCTCAGTACATCCAGAACTTGGTGAAAAAAAATTGAAGTTAAAACTTTGTGTTTGCGTTGGATTTTAGTGATGTCTTCCCAATACTTATAAAATGCTTGATATGGTCTACTGTGGCTTGCTAAGATTAGCGTTGCACGATGTATGCTCAGGTTGGATGATCTGCTTTGTAGACTCAACCACTGAGACATTCGTATTCCAGTCTAGTCTGCTCCCATCTTACTTGCTTACTTATATCCATCAAATAAGTTTTCATTTTCAATCCCAAGACTTCTCTTTTCGATCCCTAAAGCCTGTAGTGAATTTGGGAAAATGGTGTTCAAATTTGTGTCTCTCTCTCCTCTTGGTATCGGCTGCAGAATTAATTAAATGAACAAAATCGATGGGTAGTCTCACTAAATGTGTTTAAGGTAATTTTAAATGGCCTAGAGACAGTTCCTTGAGGCTGAAATTGTTATGCCTGAACATTATCGAGTCGAGGCCCGAGCCCTTTACTTATTCTCATGTTTTTAAGTTAAGTTTAAGTTTTGTATTTCAGTTTTTCTGATGTAAATACATAAGCTAAATACTTTTAGTGTATTTTGCTGTGTTTTTGATGTGTGCATTTCTAGTCTACATAATGAATCGATGCCTGTTTGGGCTAAGAGATTTTTAATCTCACATTTACCTAAAGTTTAGTCCTTTTGATAAATTTTTATGAGTTTATGCCTCAGTTTATCACGCCTGTAGAGGAGGGCCTTTAACACAAGACTAACTAGCAGCCGGACAGCATGAAAGGCAGGAAAAAAAGATGTGAACAGTAACAGACAAACAGATATCCTGAGAGACACAAAGGCAGGCAGGAGAGCAGACAGACAATATCAAACTACCATCCGCTGTCACACATCTCTAAAATCAGTCATCGTCCCTAACAGCAGGCTGCCAGCCAGATCAGCTCCACTGGCAGCCAACTAGACAGACTGCTCACAGCAGCCAGCATAGAGATGGACTGATGCAGAACAACCAACTAAGGTGTTTGAACACAAACAGAGGATTAACAGAGTTCTGGGCATTGAGGTGACAGTAAATAAAACACCAAACAGGTCCACTCCACAGGACAGCAGGTCCAAGCAGGCATATGATTTCACACTCATTTCAAATTAATGTTGGAGGATAATGGAGTCATGGTTGGGCTTCGTGCTGTTTCCAGTTTGCTGGAGCTGATTTAAATTGGAAAAAGGGAAGGAAGGCGTCCATTTATAAAGTGCACTTTACCCAGTTGGACCGGAAAGGCAGAGGATGATCTTTTGTTGGGCTGAAATTGAATTCCTGATGGTGTCAACACAGAAGTAAACGGCTGAGATAATGTCAAATATTCTTCCTGTGCCTGCTGATACCTGCGTGACTTGATCCCTTTTTTCAGATAACATCGCTTATATAGTACACCACGAGGAAAAAGACACACAGGTCTGATGCAAGAATGCTGCCTCAACCCTTCAACCTGTAAGAGTCTGACTCAGAATGCAATTTGCTGTTATTGTCAACTTGACAATTCCCAGTTGGAGAGAAAATATACACGCACCCGTATGCGTCCACACATACATTGGCTCCTGCCTCCGAATGTGACAGAAACTTAATCAGATTTGCGAAGTGTTCGGGACTTGGACATCACACTGTCAGATAACTGCATTTAGTAAGAACAAAATCCTTTAAAGTTATTTTAGTCAGGCCAGCATCTCATCCTGCCCCAAGCAGCTAAATATATGTTGTTCCGCCTCACTTGGTTGTGGCTGAGATTATTATGTCTCCTAAAAAGGCACCAGCTGACTGAGTCTGCGGGATTTCACTAGTGAATTCTGAGAATTAGAATTTCTTAAAGAGGCATTTTCATCGAATTGTTATAGTGATAACAGGATGCACCGAGGAGCCTTGATTCAGCAGCCAGGAATTATTTGCTCCTCCTACGCCGTGTTTTCCATGTGACTCCATATCGCTTCACATTAGTGCAGTCCGCCACAAAGTAGCTGCAAGAATCAGCACGCGGTCAGAGAAAAAAGAAGGGTAAAAAGAGAAAATATTTAAGGCCTTGCTCCCTCTGTCAGCTTTCACCTCCTTTCCCTTCTTGTTCTTGTTTTCACAGCCCTTAATCCTGGCGGCTCCAATGTGAAGTGGTCACAGGTTTTGACAGCAGACTGTAATGACCTAAGCTGTTCTCTGCAGGAAGCGAGGAGGGTAGTTGGGGTAAGTAATTGGGAAGGGTATGGCTGGACAGAGGAATGTTGCAGGGGAGGTTTTTTTACTTGTAGGTGTGATGCAGTTTTACATCTTGCCCACGAGGGTCTGAGCGGATAAAGAAACTCTGGCCGTCCTGGAAAAATAAAGAAATGCCAACTTAGACAGCAGGTCATCAGCATCCACTTATGTTTCAGGCCAGATGATGAGTGTGAGTATAATATTTATTCACCTGCAGTTTCTCCATGCATGAGCTCCCAAATTAACTTTGCTGCTTCACATCACTCTTTTGTCACTTCAGAGACACATGACACAAGATTCAGTTAGTTCACTTTTTCTACATTTACTGCGACGCTGTCATTGAGCTGCTCACATACTGTAACTACAGTATGTAAAACAGATTCAAACAACTTCAGTTCCTAAAACAAGTAAAAATTTCAGCAGTGATTTTCTGTTTTTAGTTAAAGTAACAGTTCACTAAAAAACTAGCCATATGCACACTGCGTATAAATTAATATAACTTGTGCATGTGATGCTTTTCTTGATACTGCTGGCTGGAGAATAATCAGTGATGCTTTGGTATGGAAGGCAAAAGGTGCATTAAGATGAGGGTATGGACAGGGGAAGACTCAAACCACAGTCACTGGTCACTTTATTTGGTACACCTGTTCAACTGCTCGTTAACCAAATATCTAATAAGCCAGTTCAGTGCATTTAGGCAGGTAGACATGGCCAAGGTAACAGTGGAAAAAGGTGATTTAAGTGACTTTGAACGTGGCATTGTTGTTGGCTTTTCTGAGTATTTCACAGACTGCGGATCTACCAGGGTTTTCCCACACAACCTTCACTAGAGTTTACAGCGGGTCTGAAAAAGAGAAAAT
The DNA here is from genome assembly GCA_034780415.1 of Cichlasoma orientale. Taxonomy (NCBI): domain Eukaryota; kingdom Metazoa; phylum Chordata; class Actinopteri; order Cichliformes; family Cichlidae; genus Cichlasoma; species Cichlasoma orientale. Next base: position 172,572 of record JAVDPK010000326.1, on the reverse strand, counting down.
GTCTTCTTGATTTCAGAGGTCAGGTCCCTTCGAGCACACAGAAACTCAGATAACCACTCATTACAACAGCAGCAGAAGACCGCACCAGGTATCATTCTTGTCAGCTAAGAACAGGAAACAGAGGCTACAATTCACACAGGCTCACCAAAACTGGTCAAAAGAAGACTGGAAAAGAGTTGCCTGGTCTGATGAGTCTCGATTTCTGCTGCAACATTCGGATGTTAGGGTCAGAATTTGACATCAGTGACATGAAAGCGTGGCTCCACCCTGCCTTCTTTCAATGGTTCAGGCTGCTGGTGGTGTAATGGTGTGGGGGGTGTTTTCTTGGCACACGTTGGGCCCCTTAGTACCAACTGAGCATCATTTAAACGCGGCAGCCTACCTGAATGTTGTTGCTGACTGTGCCCATCTCTTTAGGTAAAGTACTCAAATGGCCTCCACAGTCACCGGTCGAGCACCTTTGGGATGTGGTGGAATGAGAGTTTTGCATCATGAATGTGCGACCGACAAATGTGCAGCGACTGTGTGATGAAATCACGCAAATGTGGACCATCTTGTACTCAGCACTTTGTTGAATCTGTGCCACAGAGACTTAAGGCAGTTCTGAAGGTAAAAAGGGGGTCTAATTGGGTTCATGTGTGTTAAGTGCTTTCAGCATACTGACTATATTGTGCTTTGACTATATACAGTGTAAGCAGCCATTTTGGTTGCTGGGGGGAAAAAAAAGAGGAAGATCTGATTCAGTGAATGTGGCACTGTCCATTTATGAGAGTGATACCAGAGGCAGTCTACTTCTGATAAGGTAATTTGCTGCCTTTTGCTTCTCTTGGTTTTATGTTTATGGTTTCAGTCTGGGCAGCTTCTGTATAAAAAATTTCATTCCTCTGTAAAGTCTGAGAGAAGCTATGACCCATGAATGATGGTCAAACACACCGGTCAAGCTAAAGTGAAGCAAAACCGGGGAGCAGCAACGTGTGCAGGCCGGTGACGGTCTGCATAATTCTGTGAACCAACAATTCCTGAAAACGGAGCCAATAAGTGCCGATGCTTGATGCATATTTCATTGTAGCGCTAAAAGTTTTAAATGAATACAAAAAAAAAAGAGCCTCACATCCCAGATACCGAGCCCTGAACACATATTCCAATATTGAAATTCTGTGTTGTTCACCTTCAAAAGATTTTTTTCTTCACTGCTGTTAGTGTAATTGCTTTCTACCCCCAGCCACTGAAATAAAATGTCCAAGGTAATAAGCCTTGCTTTTCTTCCCTAGTGTTCTACTCTGATGGTAGTGTGTTTCAGCCCCAGACGGATCCATTTTTGCATTATTCCATACAATAGGCAAAAATATGAGAATCTTTATCAGGCATGAACTGCTCTTTTTTTGTTTATTATTTTCATTCCAGTGTCTGTTCCTCAGTTCTATCTTTATTTCTTCCACTGTTTTACAAACCTCATCTCATTACTTTTTATCCCTCCACAGGAGCCCTAGCTGCCTCACCTCTCCATTATTAAGCCTCTAGCTTGCACACCTATGCAAACTATAGCACTCAAAGGGCCTGATGTTCAAATTATAAAGGCCTATTCCCTCAGGGGCTGGGCCACTCAAGTCCCAATATGAGATAGAGAATTGCAGTGTGTCCCTTCTTATATACCAATCAAGTAGATAAATAACGGTTTAATTAAGAAATGCTGCTCAAAAGGGATATAGGGTTTGGGGGTTGGAGGATGGGGATATGAAAGGCACTTTGGGCATGAGAGGCAATACTCGAGCTTCACCGATGGAATAAAACACAATAAAAGGATATTTATTAAATATCTTAGAACCCACAGGCTATTGAACATCCCAGACAACATAGACCACTCATAATGAAAAAAAAACTCCATTAAAAAGAGAACCATTACAGCTTGGTCATTACAAAACATAAATTAATCAATTCAATTATTTTGCATTTTATCACCTCCACCAGAGCGGAATGCATCTTATAGGTGACGCATCAAGATTAATTGCTGTGGAAATTAATTTGGAGAATAATTCTAATCATAAACAAAATTACATTTTGCTTTATCAGGATGAGTCACAGCAGCAGTATATGCTGTGCGGATGTCCTCTCCCCACGGCAGAATTACTCTCTGAATCCAATCTGTTATAAGCTTGCTATTAATTTGAACCTACTGAAAATGCCTGGTTGAAAAATTCAGTCATACATTTAATGAAAATTGCAGAAAACAAATTTAGGAATAAAATATCTTATGTTTACAAGAGGGGAAAAAACAAAAACGGAGTATGCAAAGGGAGGTGATCGCAGGTGATTCTTAATAAATTCAATTTTTTATCTTTCCTGGGACAGTGAAGCTAATTAGAAAACCTCGAGGCATCAGCTTTTGCAACAAAGTGTCATCCGAAACTAATGCAAGTGTACCCAGAACTGCGGGAGCCGTTTCTAAGGGCAAAGAGATCCCACCAAGTACTGGCTAATTTCATTTTATTCAGTTTTAGAGCACTTTGTAAGAACTTAATTGATAAATAAACAGTATTCGTTATTATTAATATTGATACTGCCCTTTTTTGTTTAGTAGCATCTTCTCTTTGTTTTGCCATTTTGTACCCTCAGATCCTAGCAAGAGAATAAAAACAAGAATGTTAGGTAAGGGTTTAATAATTATGATATAGCCCTCCGGTAAATGCAGAAAAACTATATTCAAATTGGGATAAGATGTATGGCAAAATGGAAATGGGTTAAGGAGAGACTGAGCGAATAAATAAGAGGAAGAAATGACTGCATGCAACACGGCTCAAGTTGCCTTTTGCAAGAGGTAAGTTAATCCAACTACCAGCATAATATGAGCTATCAGATTGAACAGTAATTATATTAAACAGATTATAAAGTATAACTATAAACATAATTATTAGTAATTAAAGCCCCCATCCCACACATTTTATTGGTATTCATGAAATAAATAGTACAGCTAAGCTGTTTACAGTTCTAAAAGTGGAAGCTTTGCCGACTCTCATAAGAAATACACACGAGGTTTTAAACTGAATGAAATGTTTTTTGAGCATCACAAAATTTTAAAAAAAAGCTCAGTTTAGCAACTCAGCGCTACACTTCTGCTAATTCATTCACACGTTTTACTCACTGCCAGTTTATTAAGATTTCTATAATTAGATACACTGAAATAAAGGACTGATGTGAGATCATCAGTGAAAAACATCCATCCATTTTCCTCCACTTATCCAGTTCAGGGTCACAGCCGTCATAGGGCAGGAGGCAGGGTACGCCCTGAACAGGTCGCTAGTCTTTCACAGGGCTAACACGGAGAGACAGACAACCGTTCACACTCACATTCACACCTATGGGCTATTTAAAGCCAATTAATCTAACCCCACTAACTGCATGTCTTTGGACTGTGGGAGGAAGCTGGAGTGCCTGGAGAGAACCCACGCAAGCACGGGGGGAACATGCAAACTCTACACAGAACGGCCCCAGACTGGACTCAAGCCCAACAGTCTATAAACGTCTGGGAACTGAGGCGACCCGTTGCTGGACTTTTGGAAGAGGAATGTTGTCCAGTTCTGGTCTGATATAGGATTCCTGCTGCTCAGCAGTCCTGGGTTTTCTTTGCTGAAGTATGGCGTTGTCTTCCTAAATTATGGAAGGCCTTCCCTGAAAAAAGCCGGCATCTGGCTGGGAGCAACATATGCGGCTGGCACGACAAACTGCGTTCACAGACTGGACTCTAGAGGTGTTCCTGAGTCTGCGCAGTGATTTCCATGACTGAATCATGCCCGCTTTGCAGCGCCGTCTGAGGGCCCAGCCATCACGAACATCCAGTTGATTTTTGACCTTGTTCCTTGAGCACAGCGATTTCTCCAGATTCCCGGAATCTTTTGACGATATTGTGCGCTCTAGTTAATGAGATATTCACAATTTCACATCGAGCAAGATTATTCTGAAATTGCTTCACGATTTGTGCAAACAGATGAACCTGTGCCCATCTTTACTTCTGAGAAATGCTGCTTCTCTAAGATGCTCTTTTTATACCCAATCATGTAACTCACCTGTTGCCAATTAACCTAATTAGTTTCAAAGTGTTCTTCAAGCTGTTTCTTTTTTTAGTACCATCTACTTTTCAAGCCTTTTGTTCTCCTGGCTCCAGTGTTTTTTTTAAGATGTGTTGCTGCCATCAAATTCAAACTGAGCCATGAAATAGTAAAATGTCTCAGTTTAAATATTTGCTGTCTTCTGCTGTCTCTTCCGAATGAAATGCGGGTTTATGAGATTTGCAAATCATTGCATTCTGTTTTTATTTATTGCATTTTACACAGCGACCCAACTTTATCAGAATTGAAGTTGTATTTCACCCCCCCCCCCAGTTCCTGTCATTATCAGTTTGATTTTACCATCAACATTAAGCAAAATCCAAGCTCTGAAAAAAAAAAAAAAAAGCAAACTTTAATATACTCAGCAGGATTACTGTTCTGGTTGCATAGACTGTATCTGTAACATAACTTGACCAGAAGGAAAAGTATTTTCTCCATAAATCTCCATGAGGGTTAGCATAGCAACCATGTTATGAAAACTTAATGGTAGACTTCACCAACCTCTCTGCCATTATACAGTACTTTTCATAAGTGGAGGCTTTCTGCTCTATTGTGCTCAGTGATTACAGGCCTGTGCAGTGGTGTGCACTTGGAAAAATGCTGTTCCTTTTTTTTTTCTGGCTTAAGTATTGACAACAGCTCTAAATTGCAACAGAGAAAAAAAAACATGAGGAGCTGTGTGGCAGGCGAGGTTGGACCCGGAATGCGGACGCGTCGAACAAAACTGAACTTAAACGTGATTTTATTTGAGGAGTGAAAAGAATAACAAACACAGCTATACTGGCGCTGGTCATGTGCCAGAACTAAACTACAAACTAAGGAGCAATGAGACACACAGGGTGGGTAAACATTGACGTCAATACGACGAAGGACCAGGGAAAAAGACAATATATACACAGAGAACAAGGAGGAAACGGGCAACAGGTGAGGAGCACAGCTGTAGGCAATTACAACAGACAAGACTAAGAAGTAAAACTAAATACAAGAAAGATGAGACAAAGACTGGCACAGTAAAACAGGAAACGAGTAAGGACAGGAACAGAGACGCAGACTTGTCACATCACTGGGAATAAAACAGGCGGGACAAGAGAAATGACACAGAGGGACAAACCAGACACTAGAACACGGAGACGCTGGGAAGACAAGAACAACGGGAAACGGGAATTCCACATAAATAACTATAACTAATAACAGAATTCAGAAAACTACAACTAACTAAGAATCCAAATAGTAAGCAAACTTATAAACGCAAACAGAACCCTAAGGGGAAAAAAAACACAACGCACTGGGCATACGGCCCCGGACCGTGACAACATGTTTTAAAGTATTAGTTTATTTTCTGGGGATGCAGTCCAAAAACCTGAGACTAGGACATGCATGTCAGAAGTCAGACTGGTTCTGGAGCTCTCTGTGTATCCAAAATGAGAATAAATTCTTCTTGCATCATCACACATCCACACCTTTTTCCAATCTGGTAGCTTTTGGGAAATATACCCTGAGGTGACAATACAAGACCAGTGAAATAGTGTGGCCACGCTTGCAGATGCACTCACACCTTACTGACACTATCTGTCTGTCTCGTTCTGTCACCCTGCATATCTGCAGCATCAACACACACACACACACACACACACACACACACACACACACACACACACACACACAC
>JAVDPK010000326.1:133088-166703 GCA_034780415.1 Cichlasoma orientale | reverse complement strand
ACACACCCACACACACACACACACACACACACACACACACACACACACACACACACACACACACACACACACACAGCATATGCCTTCAGTCACTCAAATGAGTATTGTGTGGTCAGATCCCACTGCTGTGTGTCACACAGTTTATGGGCCTGCTAGCTTTTAAGTGGCCTTTTAAGATGTTCTGCTGAGCCATTAGCAGCACTTCACCATAAAACTACATCATTTAGGGAGCTGACTCACTGAGTTGTGCCTGTGCCCTTACAGACTGAGGTTGCCCAGCAGGACTAAACACAGGTCTGTCCTTTGTGAAGGGAGTCTGTGCCGGTGCGGGCTATTTTGTTCCTGCATTCACTGTACAAACGTACATGTACCACATCTATGTTTGCAAGTAAGCAAATGTTTAACAGAGATACTGAAATAAATTGCAATCAGTCCCCGCATCTCCACCAGGGACCCACAGGGTCCAACTGACCCACCTCCATCCTCCGTCCCTCCCTTTCTGTCCACAGCCACACGACACATAGCACACTCCTGCCTGGGGCCACGAATGACTTTCTCTGGAGTTTGCCATAATGTAGCATGCAGTGTAGACAAGCTCTCTCCACGGTCCCCTCAGAGAGGGGTGTGTGTTAAGGTTGACCGATTTAACAGCTGCTGGGTAATACACAGAAAGTCATTTGTTAAAATCTAATTGATTGCTCCATTTCCACCTCTGCACTCAGTGGATGTCGTATCTGCCGTGTGAGTGAACAACAAACGCCGTCTGCCCGATGTGAGGCAGCCCTTCTATTTCAAACATTGAGGGGCTTCTATTGAAGTCTATCGGGCTACCCTTCACTTTGAAAAATGAAAAAGGGTTACGCAGTGCGTTAAAATGTGATGCCAACAGCTCCTGACCAATTGTCAGCCTTTGGAGAATTGGGAGTGCGACAGGCAGGGTGCGATAAAACACTTTACACTAGCATCCTGCACGTCTTCTTTATATATCTGGAATTTGGAAACGTGAGCGTTTCATACTATTCATTTTATGTCTCGTCCCTTATCTGTAGTTTCTCTGTTTTTATGTGCAGATATCTGTTTATAGATGATTTTATGAATGCAATAATAAGGTTTATGTTGAACAGTTTGCAAAAGTAAAGGATGTTTTAAAAGAGGAAAAGTTAAAAACAACAAAACAGTGCAATATAGTGATTGCACTAGCCTCTGAAGTTTGTACTTTTATTCCATGCTGTGCTACTTCTTGTACCATTTATTTTTACGTGTAATCAGCAGTTCTTCTTCTTGCTATTCACTAACATCGGAGGGATATTTCAGGGATCAAAGAAGTGCCCTTGCTATCCCATGCGAGGGAGACCTTTCTTCCCTGTTTCATTTTCACCTCCTTGCAAGTACCAGACCCTTTTATCTGGACACATTACCTAGAGATGCAGCCAGCAGCTGTGTTCTCACTCCTCATCACACATTTGTATACCAACAGTTGCATCCGCCCCCATCCCTTTGGACTCTTGGGGAGCAACTGGGATTGAGTACGGGCTAACCTAAGCCTGTCTGACCATGTGACAATGACACCAGGGCCATGCCTGTGGTCCATGCACCTCAGAGCCACTTAAAACGCAATCATTTCACATCAAAGCAATCAGACACCACCTCCAGGCACAATTCTCACCTGCTGAGCAATGACCTGGCGAGCACTGTGTACACACTTTCCCAACCCTTCCCGCCTCCCTCTCTCACCTCGCTCCAACGTGTTTCTGTGACCTCAGTCGGCCTATACCACCGTATGCCTGCATATTATCATTAGCGATGGCTTGCCCACGTTGAGTGCCTGCCAACCATATGCACTCAGAAGGAGGTTCTTGTTCTGTGTACATTGATGACACAGAGCAAGCAGCTAATTATAAAACCCACTCTGGGTCCCTGGCTGCTCGTAGACATTGCTACTGTGCTGCTTCATGCAGAGTGGGGAAAATGAGCCTGTCAGCCCAGTCCCAAGTTGCTGTGTTGAGTGCAAATGAGGTACGACCCTGGAATCCTCATGGGGAGCTCCACGAGGGAAGGTGGTGCTGGAGGCTGCGTAAATACACGTAGACACGCATACGCACTCTAGACTGATGGCTCTGATTTGTGAGCTGTCAGGCAAAGTGGGTCAATATGTGACAAACAAGAGGGACTTTCAGATCCTCCTGCCAGCCAGAGCAGTGTGATCGACCAGCAGGTCTGTGCCACTCTGGGGCTGAGTTTAGACAGCCAAATACCCACAGAACATGAAGTAGTATTAGGGTGTAATGAGATTTTTTCCTTTCTTTATGTACACAATATGTGATTAACCTCCTCCCTGAATGCTGCCTTTGTGCTACTGTTGATAAAAAGAAAGAATGTCTAGGGGACCTGATTAAAATAAAAGGCAGCATTTTGCCTGAGCTCCTGTGTGATCAGTGCAGTGTAATGATGGCCAGGTGCAGCTTGTCATTATGGAAACTCACAGGAAGGCACAATACTTTCTCAAGTAGGCAAATGGGTGACAAGAGACAGCAACATGCCACTGAACATTAGAAGTGTCCTGGCACCCCAGCCCTTCCTGTCATTAACTCCCATCAGTGTCTGAGCTAATTTCATACTGACTGCCTGCCATGATCACACTCTCACATGTGCACAGACCAGCCGGCTTTGATTCCAGACTGCTTTCATTTATCCTCTCTATGCTTCCCTTTTCCCCCTCGCTCCCTTCATCTACATTCCCGCGCTCCCTTTCTCTAGTGAGGTATTATTAGCGGCCGTACAGAATTTTTTTATTTCATTTTAGTGATTGACAGCCAAGGTGATACCTTCCTTTCATTTGCATATTATGCCGTTTAGTCTCTATACCTGCCACTAATGGTGGTGATTCCCAGACTGCTGTTCCTGAATTAGTATGCTCCGGCCTCCGAGTCACGGCTGCTAATCAGAGGTTGTGGTGAGAGGAGAAGGATGGCTTCAAATTATATCCTTCACAGTCAACAGGAGGTGCACATGAAAGTGCGACGTCCCGCCGTTTTTTTCCGAGCTGAGGAAGTTTGCAGATCGACAGTGACAGCACCCCGCTTACCTCTGAGACACCCACTAGAGCATCTCCAATTAAAAGCCTCCCATGATTTCCTCTATTAATAATAAATGGTTCTGAGCTTGGCGCAGCTGTGATTGATACGTGTCTGCGAGGCTTTTTAGTACATGTACACATTTCTGTCAGCAGCATATTTGCTTGCTGCTGTGCTCCTAAGTACGCTTGTCTTTTTTTTTTTCCAGAAGAGCGCCCATGTGCAGAGCCTTTTCATGTACATTCACTGCGGTGTTCAGTTTCATGTGGTCTCCACCTCCTGTCTGTGGTGGTTGTTACCTCATAATCACAACTGAAAGGCCATAACGCGCCTCTCTGGAAACTGAAGATGCCACATCGAATTTCAGCAGGAAATCCAAAGAGGTGCCACTGTCTTCACCGCTGAGGTAGATGCCGGGAAGCCAGAGACAGTTTTCCAGGAAAAAATGTGTTGCTGCAGACAGTGTGTGTCCCCGTGACTTTTGCACAAACATTGATCAGGTTCCAGAACACCTGGAGTGATGCAGCTTTTTATGAAAGGTATGACTGCACTATTGTTACCGTGATTGCAGATTAAGGGCTTCATAATCACCTCAATCCCAGATAAAAAGGCAGCCGTACAGTTGGTTGAAGCATGCTGACAGCTGCACCACACCAACGCTCATCATTATAACGATAATTGAAGACATACTGACATGGAAGTGGAGGGCAAAGCCTTTTTTTTTTTTAAGGGTAATTTGCAAAAATGAAGCAAGTCAATGTAGTGGATAAAAACTTCCTCATAAATAAGCCTGGAAAATGTTTTTTTCAGAGGACAATAAGGCTGTCTGGTGAGGGCATGACTTCAAAATGACACATGCACCTGGTTGCACTGTTTCTCATTTAACAAACACAGTCCATCACAGTGGTGTATCGTGGCGGCTCAGGCTGAAGCTAATGCATCCTGATTGCAGGTTTATTTACATCTCCTATCTCTACAGCACAGCCCTTTGTATTAAACTGCCTTTAAATGCCTTTCACTCACTGCTGCAGCACTATTCCCTCAATGTCTCCTTCCTGCAGTTTCAACTGATTTTGCTAATGCCTCCAGGACTTAATCAATATGCATGACTTAAGGTGTCAGTTATCAACGCAGGGGTGTTTTTTCAGGAAACATTATCCTTCTCTGGTGCCTGATTTGTACCTGAATAATGACGTCCGCGATGAGCGCATATGCTGGGTAATCAACATACATTCACTGTGGCTGTCAGGCTAACCGAGACATCCGCCCCGCAGCACATTGGCAGGATACACTTTAATGACCACACAGCATAGAACGGGGCATAAGGACAAATATGAAAAACATATAGTTACAGGAGAGGGCATGATCTTAGAGGACGCATTTCTCTTTTTGCCCTTCTCCTCACTGCCTCTCGTTTGACTCCATTTTTTTTCTATCACATTTCACTGTAAATCACCAGATGAAAAATATCCCTTCTGTCGCTCCCATTCTCCTGCTTTTTCATGCTCTTGAATTTCTATTTGCTTTTCTTTGAATCAAATGAAAACCTTACTCACACACCGAATAGTCAGCATCAGTTTTTGTCAGCAATCCAATTTCAAGAAACGTGACTTCCCAGGCCTCCATTAGAGGCGGAGAGAGAAAAGAGAGAAGCAGAGGAGTACAGAAAACCAAAAGTGCAGATTAGGATATTGTTGCATCTGTTTATTATCAGATCATATGTATAACAGATGTACAGATATAGTCTGTGTGTCACTGTTAATCTGTGTTAATAGTGGTGTGATGTTACAGTCAGCTGAGTCAAATCAGGTCCCAGTTTTTTTTTTATTCTTATTAGATTGTCAACTTTGTTGTGCTTCTAGTTTCCACTGCCTTTGACATCCTGTTTAGTGTAATTTCTTGTTTTGGTGTTTGTTATTTGTCTCTTGAGTATTTCCTCTTGTATTTCAAATAGCAGTTTCTCCCCCTTGTGATTACCTGCCCCTCCCTCATTATTGTCACCCATTTCTTGTTCACACCTGTGTCTCATTGTGTAATCAGTCCTTTGTGTATACAATTACTGGACATTTTGTTAGGTCCATCTGTTCAACTGCTTTTTAATGTAAATATCCAATCAGCCAATCACATGGCAGCAACTCAGTGCATTTAGGCATGCAGACACGACCAAGATGAAGTTCAAACTGAGCATCAGAATGAGGGAGAAAGGTGATTTAAGTGACTTTGACTTTGTTGGTGCCAGACAGGCTGGTCTGAGTATTTCAGAAACCATCTCCAGGGTTTACAGAGAATGGTCTGACAAAGAAGAGAAAACATCCAGTGGTATTTCCTGGGTGAAAATGCCCTGTTGATTGGCCGAGGTCGGAGGATAATGGTCAGATTCCTTCGAGCTCATAGGAAGGCAACAGTGATTCAAATAACCCAGTGATACGGCCGAGGCATGCAGAAGGGCATCTCTGAGCACACGAGTCAAACACTGACACAGACGGACTACAGCAGTGGAAGAAGACCGCGGCAGGTGTCGCTCCTGTCAGCTAAGGACAGGAAACGGAGGCTGCAGTTAACACAGGCTCATCAAAACTGGACAAATAACGAGTGAAAAAACGACGCCTGGTCTGACGAGCCTCGATTTCTGCTGCATCATTTGGATGATAGGGTCAAAAACTGGCATAAAAAAACGTGAAAGCATGAATCCACCCTGCCTTGTATCAACAGTTTAGGCTGTTTTAGTAGTGTAATGATGTGGGGGATATTTTCTTGGCACAGTTTGGGCCGCTTAGAACAAAATGAGTATTTTTTTTACATACCTCAGCCTACCTGCTGACCCTGTCCTTCCCTTTATGACTAAAGCGTACCCATTTTCTAGGATAACACACCATGTCACAAAGCTCAAATGATCTCAAACTGGTTTCTTGAACATGACAATGAGTTCACTGTACTCAAATGGCCTCCACAGTCACCAGATCTCAATCCAATAGAGCACCTTTGGGATGTGTTGGAAAGGGAGATTTGCATCACGGATGTGCAGCCAATAAATCTGCAGCAACTGGGTTATGCTATCATGTCAATGTGGACCAAAATCTCTGAGAAATGTTTCCAGCACCATGTTGAATCTATGTAAGATGCAATATGTGCCTAAAAATGGTGTCTTATCGTTTCCTTTGTCGAGTAGTTTGTTCCACTCTCTTCCTGGTGATGTGTTTCTAGTTTCACACCCTGTTTAAGTTCTGTATGTTTCCTCACGTCCAGTTGAGTTTTACTCTTATGGACTTCGTGTCTCCGGGTCCTGTTTTTTGGCCACTAAAATCAAATTTTTGTTAGTACCTTGTCCTCCTCTGCTTGCTGCATATTTCACCATCGCTATGCAACACAGGTAGGTCAAACTGCAATACGAGGAAGCAGAGGATGCTGAAACGGCTGCACAGTAACAACGTGACAGATACATATTAAAGTCTTATTTTATGACTGATCAAAAGTGACTGAATTCGTTTACATGATTATGGTTATGGCAAAATGACATACATATCTGATAAGGGCATTATTCATTGGTGTCACTCCTGACATTTCCTTTTCACTGATGACAAATGTCTTGCTGCAGATGTCAGCAAATTACTAATCACTCCACACTCAAAACATTAGCTAGGCAAGTGAGCTTGAAGTCATCATGTTTCTGTTGTGGCAGGTACGACAAAGCAAATGTGCGGGCGCACACACACACACAGAGTCCATGTTTGGATACCTCTCTGTTTATCTCACTGTTTTCATGGGAATTGTCCTTTTGTTACCCCAACACGTGACCTCTTTACATGTGTTTTTGTCACTTTATAGAATGTGTAATATATAATGGGCTACTCAAATCCACACTTACGCTCTTACCTTTATATAGCTATTTAACACTGATTCATTGATCAACCGTTTAAAGGATGTAGCTCCACTTCAAGACATTTCCTGAAATCTGTAGCGCAAGGTTAAGTGTTGCAGGCTTGTCACACCGGCTTCCTGTTTAGATGAGTGCAGATGACAAAGTCGGTGCAATTTTGCAGGAAGAAATAATCTAAGGCAGAAAAGGCACTGATGCATTTTCTGAGGGGACGCAGTCACAATAGGACACGATTGGGCCATGACTCTCACAGCTGCTCTTAAAATGGAAAAAATTTTCTTTTCACTTATGGCCTTTGTGCTGAAAGCATCGGGCTTACAGCTGATGGTTGTGGAGTTACTGAATTTACTTAATCCAATAGTAGTGTTAGGGGAAGAACGTACTTTAAAGAAGTAAATCCCAACAGTGAACATAAAATATCTCTTGGAGTGTACTGAACTGAAGAAAAGGATAATCAGGAATGTAGGTTAGACTTCTGCAAGGTTTCCCTAATGATTTGATTCTTCATGGTATTGATGGGTAAAGACTGAGCAATTAAATGTTTTTTCCTCCATAGCACAACAAAGGAGGAAAACAGTCACCCACAGAAATTACGGAGGTCAGTTCACCGCTCTAAGTGTTGGACTAAACAACTACATCGCCACACAACATAGACTGCATTTGGTTCACTGAGCCTTCACAGTCGTTTGCCACAAGCCATAACAGATTAATTAAATCCATTTCATTTCCTGATTGGCTTCATTTTTCTCTCTGCCCCGATAAAGTGGAACGTAAATGCCAAAAATTAAAGCTTTCTAATCTGAAAGTAATGCAGAGCAGCGTTGGATTAATCTATCCAGTGCCGCTCCACGTCAAGCGCTCTAATATTTTAGGCTCTTTTTTTTTTATTAGATTAATGTTAATACGTCACCTACAGGATGCACAGAGGGTGGCACAGTAATGTGGTAGACAGCCTCACAGCAAAAGGGTCCAAGGTTTGAGTCCATCAGCCAGCTGGGGCCTTTCTGTGTGGAGCTTGCATGTTCTCCCCCATGCCTTTCCACAGTCCAAACATGCACGATAAGTTTATTGGCAATTCTAAATTAACCACAGGTGTTAATAGGTGAATGCTTGTCTGTCTCTCTGTGTGTTAGCCCTGTGACAGAAGGTATACCCTACCTCTTGCCCCACGGCCGCTGGGATAGGCTCCAGCCCCCCATGACCCTGAATTGGATAAGTGGAAGAAAAGGGATGGGTGGATGGAGGATAGATAGATTTAACACGGAGAGTAAACACATGATATGATTCAAAAATAGCAGTTTTATGAATGCTTCACTTGACTCTTTATTCACATACAAACAAAATACAGACATTTAACTTATTACTTAATATTCTGCTTTTGCGTGTTGTACTGATTAAATGTGTATACACTAATATTAGTAACATTATAATGCTACATAGTTTAACTATCTAAAAATGTGTCGCACTCAGTCAAAGCGCGACAGCTTTAATCACAGCTTTTGTTTCCTGTGCTCAATTTATGTGTTTCCATGACGCCCTTAAACGGAACATTACAGTAATAATTTTATTATTTTTATTGAACAAACCCGCGTTGAAAACTTTTCTCTTAAACGATTTCTTGTCACTCACGAGCAGGAGCATGAAAGAAACCCGAAACATAATCATTAAAATGAGAAATAATTGGCGCTGAGTGACACTGTGAGACATTCAGCTCTGTGCACTCATGCCCACAGTGTCTTGTACGCAGCAGGTATCATTTATAGTCATTACAGCTGATGTCGTTTACTTCCAATAAAATACTGGTAAGATTTAAAGGCACTGCTGTGGATTGTGATCGTTTAGTGAAACACTGCAGAGGAGCTGAAGAGACTTTAATCATTTCAGTAGCTGTAGGACAAACCTTTGTCTCTGCAGTGTTGGGAGAGCTTGCTATGAATTTTTGGTATGACAGCATGTAGTATAATATGAGTGCCCGTTGTTGTGGCTCTTGTTAGATGAAGAATGGTCCCCTCTACACAGAGCCTTTTGCCATCTTTTTGTCTGCAGGAGAGTAGTATGATGTGACCTTTAATGGCTGGCAGGCCAAAGGAGAGCACAGGACTTATAAGAAATGGCAGATCCGCAGCTGACCTTTAAAAAACCCTCATATTGCATTAAGACTCTTTGATCACTCGGATTATCCACTGCTGTCTGAGACCTCACTGGATCATTTTGAGGAGCCAGTCTGCGTCAAGGTACCCGAAGAAAGGAAAATTACATGCATCGTAAACAAGGCCAAACTTGTGTTTAAAAACACAACTCATAATTTATCCTGGGTGCATTTCTGAGACTATACAGAGTCCTTTAAAACATGACAACAGATGATCGCCAAGACGCACAATGTCAGACACATCAGCGATTCTATACGTACGTATCATGACAGTTAAAAAGCTTTTGGTGTTTCTGTGTAAACTGTGGAGAGTTCTCAGGATTAAAGCTGGCTATTTCAAGGTGCCCCCCCCCCCCCCCTCTGTGTCTGTTCATATGAGACATTTGAAGTTGTGACAGTCGACGGATGATCCGGTATGATCACACTCAAAAAAACTGCTGTATGAGCCTCGTCAGAGCAACTGAGAAGATGATAGACTATTATATAAAAACAAAGTTAAAGGTCATTCTCAATAATGCTTAAGTCAACCATTCAGCTTTCATGTAACTGAATCAATTAACTTGAAATCTGTCCAGTCTCCTTTCATTAGAACAAAATATGTCAAGCCTGTCACTCCATTAGGCACACAGAAATGCTTCACATAGATTTTATTTAAAGACCTGCACAAATTCTTCACAGAAAAATGTCACAATCCGAGGGCTACAGAACAGCAAATGACCTTTAACCTGATAATTACCATATTTGAGATTTAGTGTGTGATCTAATGTGATGTATATTTTTTTAAACTACTACTTATCACTATGTAAATGCCAGTTCACTTATTTAAAATAAGATGCATAAGTGGAGGAAAAAGCTTTTCATCTCTTCACCAGCTCATTGTAATGAATATTACGGTCCCACTTAAATGCAGATAATATTCATTGAATAGTTATTTTGTCAGTCAAGGTCTGCAAGTTTCTGCTGCCCTGACATAGAGCGATCAGCCGCAACATTAAAACCACTGACAAGCAGAGTGGCTAACATTAATGGTCGTGTCAAAATGCTATGGCCTGCTGAGAAACGCTGGGTCGAGGCGCGTCAGCCCCGTAGCACCCTCACGCTCACATGTTAGCAGCCTCCTCCAACAGAACATCAGGACGCGGCAAAAGCTGCTCGATGAACACGACAAAGAGGCCAGCGAGACGGCCAGGTCATCCCCGATCACAGTCTGACCATGCTTCCCCCCATCCAATAAACAGTGTGTTGGAACAAGACAATCTGGGTTACCACAGAAACCCAAGAGTCCCCATGTGTATTCTGGGTCAGAGCTGAAATGTTGACATGAGGATCTGCACATGATTAAGCAGGTAGTTTATTGCTCTAGCTGTACATATGTGCAGGTAGTGCCATGTTCTGTGTATCAAGTGATGCATGTATCGCATGTAGAGATTAAACTCTCTGGTGCTTTACCATCTCAGCAAGTGTGGCCAGTATTGTTTTCACCTTGTGCTTCTGTGTTTCGTGCGTCATCATGGCAAAAGGTGCTTCTAGAGACACCCACTGTTGCTGGAACTAGAGCAAAATTCTCCAACACAACTTTGGCATGTTGATGGCATGATTGAGTTAGACGATAGCTTTGTTCTGACCCAAGAGCAGCGAGTAAGGGTTTGTAATGAATTTGTAGCTCCCCAAATGAGGTATGCTTATCTGGTGTAAAAAAACCCGATATTTTCTAAGATGGGTGTGGACCAAGAACTCGTGCAGCTGGCGTGCAAAATCAACTCTAGTTTTATTTATTTATTTTCTTGAAAACAGCTAACTGCTGTGAACCAGTATATAATAATTTCAGCCTGCAACGCTAAAGCAATGAACGGAAAGACGTCCAAATGCTGAACGGAGCAGATAGGTACTGCAGTCTGGTAATATTCTGGGATCATCACTATTAGCGATTGTTTCCAGATTATATCTATCCATCTATACATGGTTATTAAAAAGGGATTTGTTTTCAATAAATGCATTATGATATAGCTGAAACTGAATCAAACATTTGAAACCATCCAGCGCAGGTGTTATTGAGGTGCCAGACACATTGTGTTTTCAGAGGTGCAGCAACGTGAATGTGACGCTAATTATTGGAATCCCTGGAGATGTTAGCAGTTGTTCTTGGACCAGGTGCTTCATCTTGCATCTCATCTCAACTTGCTGTTGCTGCCAAAGCTATCACAGGCAGCGCAGCGGCGAATCAGAGTCAGTGAGGTGTTCATAAGTACAGCCTTGAGGGGCACGGCATAGCTAGGAGAGACTCCTTTGATACGGCCCCTTTGCACTCAACTCCACCCATCTCTAATATCCAAATCACCGCTGTCCCATATGGACGAGGTAATTGACTTAGTGATTTAAAGGGAACCTGACTACCTCAATTCTCTGCATGAGTCTTGGAGATAAAATGTAAAAGATTGTCCTGTTAATCTGCTCACAGACCTCTTCCATTTCGCCGCAGAAATGCAGCGACCCGTCAGCAATTCTAGGTTAGCAGAATGTGAAAATCTTTCATTCTGCCATAATTACCATGTTACAAAGGGCTGTCTTAAATTACACCAGGAATAATGGCTTTGTGCAAGAAGAATTAAAGCCAGCTGTCTCTGTGTAGACGAGCGTGTGTGTTTCTATGTGCTGAGATACATGCCGTGACGAGACGAGTTCAAAATAACTGCTGAAGATGTTTTAGGTTATTCCAATAGCATTGTATTCATCAAAATATTCACAAAAAATAAGTAATTTGTTGGCACAATGTTTAGGGTGCACTCACTTTCAGTGCAGTTATGATTTTAAATGTCAAATGCTTAAATAAAACAGTCCACGTTGTATTTTCTCGAAAACTTAGAAATATTACCTCTTGAAGACTGTAGCCAGGTTATGGTTTGTGATGGACGGGTGAACAGAAGGCTGAAGAGATGATGTGCTAATATTAAACTGTCCATTTTAGCGCGGGAAAACAATAAAGTTGATCAGTTATCCTAAAAATACATAGAGCTAAGGCAACTCTAAGTCTCAATAATAACTATGCCTTTTTAACTGCAAAACAAATGTCACATGCCACTCACGTCTGTTTAACTTTAATAAAAATAGATTCCTCTGCAGCTGAATGGCTGCGATTAGAAAGTCCCTGTCTGTCATCCATGTTCCTCCAATGATTTATGTGCTCTCTGTTTAATTGCTGGTTTGGGAAATGCTCAAGCTTGTGGCAATTGGCACATTCTGACCTGGACACAAATTACATCCATTCAAAAGCAATGAATTTCAATCACCTTTCTTGTCCGCACTGTAGATTGGTTCTGCGTCAAACTGTCATTAGGATCACTCAAATAATTCACAAAATGTGGCTGATGACATCATGCGTAAGGACTCTCAATTAATCAATCATTTAATGCAAGCTGAAATAGAACAGGAGCACCGACACAAACTTGGAAATAATTTTCAAAGTAGCCGTGACTTGATGTATCACACTGAACATGCAGGTGCGGTATGCTTTTATTTGCCTGCGTACAAACGCATATGTAATTAAAAACAACTCTCTTGGGATTAAGCAGGAATGCTGTTTCATGAAGCAAGATGATCCATAGCTTCTGAAGCAACCTTCTATATGGTAAATGCTAAGGTGTGATAAATGATTGCGCAGTGTCATTTTAGGTGTGTGTTCTACCATTTTAAAGCCAAAAATCAAAGAAATTTGTTTTGTAGTGTTTTGGTTTTTTTTGGAAAATGTGCTTTATATTTATAATTGTATCTTGGATGTGCTGGAAAAAAAAATATCAAAAACTTTGAATTTGTGTCCATTGTTCTTCCATCTGGTGTCAAGCCTCACAAAGGAAAAGGACAGTGTAACAGCTTCGAACCTTTTGTTTATGCCAACCTCCACCTGTGAGATCCTACCAAACACGACAGAATAAAGCTACCTCTAAGCTCTTAATATGTACCTCCTGCTCACAGATCTGTCTGGAAAGAATGACCCCTGGTGCACGGTGGGCAGTAAAGCCAGAAGGAACTCTCTGCCTTGACTGTTAATGTCACTGCTCAGATCAAACCCCTATGGATTTCTGTGTTTTTCACCCTTATTTTCTCAATCTGTGTTTCTTGTCTTTTTCTGCCACCTCACGTGTTCGCTGTCTACCTGTAACACATTACAAAAAATGTGTTTCAAGTGAAAATGTCCTGTTGACCTGTGCTGTTCTTTTTGCTGTTTGCAGTTCCTTACAATTACTCTGGGTCTGTCTCCAGACAAATCGAATGGGCCAGCTTTGTCTCTGTGACTGTGCGCAGTGCTGACCGATCAATGGGCATCACAGTTAATACCCTCTCTTGTTTTTGTTGAGTTTTGGAATGTTTGTTGCTGATGGATACGCCCATAGGCTGCTTTCCTCTTTGGCAGATCAAGGCCTTGCTCTGCCTGGGGACGGCTTGTCGATCCCAGCCTGTTTAAAGTGATCAGAGTCACTGTCCACAGAATCAATAGGCTTCTACTTCTCCCCCCTCCTTCCTTGTTTACTACCTCCTTACAAGACTGACCAAAATACCCCTGTATGTCGTGCAAAGGATATTGCTTGAATCAATAAATCAAATAATCAGTGGGCTCCAAGGAGCAGCAAGCATCAACCGAATGGAACCCAAGGTTCAGGTTCTGGAGGTCTCAGGATGGCAGGTTCATCAGAGATAATAAGACCTTTTTGGGTAAACAAAAGCAATGCACTGAAAAAAAGTGAAAAATAGAAGAAAGAAGCAACAACCGTGACACAAAAAGTGACAAAAACAAGTCAGTCTAGCTAATGTTAAGTGTACTGGTCCCTGTAAAGTGTATTTTCTATAATGCCCAAATCTATCTATGTGCCCAAAATGCTTTTATATAGAATTTAATTAATCCATCCATCCGTCCATCCATCCATCCATCCATCCATCCTCTTCTGCTTAACCAATTCAGGGTCATAGGGCAAGAGGAAGAGTGTACCCTGGACAGGTCGCCAATCTGGCACATTGCTAACACATAGAGACAGACAACCGTTCATATGCCAATTAACAGCTACGGTCAGTTTAGGTCTGTTTCACCTTAACCTAATCTCATGCATGCCCAGAGTACCCAGAGGGAACCCATGCAGACACGGTGACAACAGTCAAACTCCACACAGAAACCAGGACCTTCTTGCTGTGAGGTGACAGTGCAAACCACCGCACCACCGTACTGTCTGATTTGTTTCATTTACCCATTTAAATCACTTGCCAGTAGGGGGCAGCGTTTGTACCACATCCTTGCCTGTTTTGCAGAAAAACTATCAGAAAACTAACAGAAAAACTCAGAAGCCTGATGGATGGATGGATGGATGGATGGATGGATGGATGGATGGATGGATGGATGGATGGATGGATGGATGGATGGATGGATTGTTTAGTCAATGTTAATAGGCCCTGTTGAGTATTGGCAGTATGTATGGGGTGTGATCAAAAGATTCCAACATGACCACTATTTTTAGATCACTCCATGGAAGTTCCATTCTAATCACTGTTCTGTTTCAAACTCATTTGAATTTTGCGTGACATTTGATACAATTCGATACATTTTCCACAATTTTTGGTGGAAGAGTCCACAGTTTATAAGCCTGAAGGCAGTGCATCAGGGGGGAGGAGCAAGGCTGGGAAAATGCTCCTCATTTATTTCAATATTCATCGGGCTTCACACCTTGAATTCATCCCCCTGAGTGAGACTGTTAAGATGGAGTTCTATAGTCAAATCCTGTGGTCTTGTAGAGGGAATATTAAGAGGAACCTAACTGATCTGTGTTTTTCTGGCCACACAACTGCATCATATCTCACTACTGGCATACTTGCCAGATTTGCCTCCTTGCAACTTCATCCAGTTCCCAAAAAAATGAGCTGAACGATGGCTGTTCTGACACTCTGGAAAAGATCCAGCACCCATCACATGGGCACAAGAACAAGGAAAGATAACACTGGGAGATCTTATTATGATCCAAGCTCATGGTATTTAAAGGCTGGATGGTGCGGCTGTTTTCTTTCAGCTCATTAACACCAATAAGGGGGTAATCGGGCCCTCTTTGATACCTGCTACTTCTTGTGCTTTTCATCCATTAACCCTGTATTTCCTTCTACTTCCTAGTTGCCTGTTCAAAGTCTGTTCTGAAAACCTGTTCACCTGGATCCCTGCTTTCCTGAGGAATTTTGCAAGCACCACCAGCTACTCTTACCAGAAGCAGCCAGCCAATGTTCACATCTGCAAAGGAAAGTACTTATCAGTAATCCACCTACCTGCCCACTCTCCACCACTACTCACCCAGCTGCTTTGGATTTCCGCCTGCCTGCCGTTTACCTGCTGAAAGATCACTCTCCTGAGCTACTTACCTGCTTCTCAATTAACTCCTGTTTTTCAATAAACACTGTAAAACTGCTGTCAGTGTGTTGAGTCTTTTTCCTGAATCCAAATTGTGCCCAAACGTGACAGATCTAAAAATAGCAGCCACTTTGAAAAAGGTCCAGAGGTGTATGAGAAGATGACCCTGAATGTGAGTAAAATTTTGAATTTCTATGGGCCTGTTTGTAGAACTTTTTATATACCTTATATGTGGTGGTATGCAATCTGCTAAAGAACACAAAACGGAAGAGGAAAAAAGAGCTTGTAGTGGCTTTGTTGTGTCATTTAATTCAACTCACTTAGAATGTTTGATTCCTATACCAAGTCATTTGCTTGATTTAAGTATAAAATCATATCATATCTGCTTAATATGTAGCTAAAAGACACTGGGGCTCCTTGTGTTCATTTATGTTGACAGAGAAACTTAAGCTGTTCATGATAAAACCAAACTTTATAATACAAACCAATGGGAGGAAAAATGTGCAATTAAAGAACATAACAGGCCAAAAATATTTTTGTAAAGCACTTGTAATAAAACCCATTAGGAACTGAAAACCTTCCAATCAATAGGTCAACACGTTTATGTCTTTGGTGAAGCACTCAGTAGTCATCACGGGGGGGCGGTGACAACTCAGCAGAGGAAAGAAAAGCTATTTTTACTCTGAGGAAAGAAAGTATTATTTTACACAGAAACTGCCAATGGACTTAAAGTATCTGTGAGCACTATGGCTCAGAAAAACAAAAAGATACCTGGAAACTGGGGCAAACGAAGATCAAAATCTGTCTTACGAACCTGCTTTATGTTAACAAGACTGCAACCAAACAACCAAGAGGCTGTAGTGTTTTTATATATCACGGAATGTTTGAATATATATATATATATTTATAGCTAATACATATAATAATATAATATAACTAATATAGTATATATGGGATGTTGCTGGCTGCATGCGTCTAATTAGTAAGTAATCAATATCTAGGCCATTTCCATAAGCCATAAAACAGACAGTACTCAAATCTTCTACAGACCGTCCTGATGTCTGTCTCTGGCTGTCCTCCATTTGGCTGTGCTAGTGTACTGTGCTTTATGCAGCATCAAGGCTGATGATACCCAGTTTATTAGAGTGCATGTGGCAGCCGATAGACAGCAGCAGGTGGTAGAAATGTTGTAAACTTTAATTTTAACATTTCACAGCTTTCAAGTGTTGCAGATTCCCATGACATCACACAACATTTTCTATTTGGCTGTAGCTACATTAATATCAGTTTCTGCCTATCATGTCTCTTCCTGTGTCTTTACTGTCATTATCTATAGCTTAGTATCACAGATGACAAAAAGATCACATTTATATTGTGTGAGTGTTGTTGCCAAAATTGAGCAAGGAAGGTTTTATTACCAGAGAAATAATTATCTTGTTTTCATGCACAACTCAGGATTGTTTTTGTTTTTTATCCAGATGGTTAGAGGAGTCTTTGAGGATTCTGGAAACACCTTCTGAATCAATATCGTCAAAATGACCTTCTGGGTTTTTGAAAGATTATAGAACTGAAAATGGGACGTTAGCTCTGTGACTGGAATGTATACACAAACTGAGGATATTATGATTTAGTCTGTGTGGCTTACAGTGCTCTTGGACGTGCGGTTGGTATTTTTGACTAATGCCTTCCAGTGAAAAATCACATATGCTCTCACCTTTGACATTAGAGCTTTTGTGTTAGTGGTCTCGACAAGAAAAATGATGCGTCACCGGATGTGTGAGTTAATTATTCATGGGTACATATGTAGAGCAGTCTTGGAAGTATCTTGGAAGCTGTGGAATGTGCGCTCTGCTTATTGTGTGAGGATTAAATTTAGAGAACTGAAAAGACTGGATTCAAAAGTATCTTTTACAAGTGTGAGAGGGTTGACAACAACACAGGACCTCTGCGTCCCCATTAGGATGAAGTGAGGATCATTAATGTATCAGATTAAAGAAGCCACTGGAGCTCGCAAATGTTCTGGGATTTAAGGCACACACTGAAGTTCGTTCTGCAAAGAAAAAGCATTTTACCTCTGCAAACAAACATCGAAACAACATCATCCACACGAGTCTTTCCCGAAGGATTTTCTGTGGTGATTCTTTCATCTCTTTATTGGACTTTTACATCTGAGCAGCTTTAGTCATAGCGCAAAAAAAAAGAATCCATCTTATGGTGCTTTGGATGTGAGAAGCAATGTGGCTCATGCTCATTCGGCTTACCTTGCCGCTACCTTTTCCACAATAAAACATTACTCACGCTAAAAGCAGCTTAGAGAAATTAAATCACCATGTGTCCTGACAGCTCAATAGATTTGCGTCTCCACTTGGATACACAAGAAGATACGATTAATCCTCTGGTGTTTGGGCACAGCGCAGAACTCTACATCACAGTAATTACTATCATCTATGCCAATTTACACCACATGATAATAGAAATCTAAAAAAAATAATAATAAAAGAAATAAATAAAAGAAACCTAAACAAGTCAAGTAATTACACATCAGTGCCATCATGCACAATACTCTTGTTGCATTATTATTTATAAGTGCACTGGCTTATGTTTGAGCCAGTCTCAAGGTCCCACTGGAGTCTGTGATATGTTTACATGTTTATGCGAGTGTGTCACCCTCCCTTAGTGACATTCCCGGTGTCAGTGTTGTAGTCATTCTGGCTACAGCTATCCCGTCGCTGCAGTAGATTTACTGGCAACATGCTCCCCCCACCCCACCCCGCACCCACACCCTCCCCCTGGCCAGCTCTTTAATTACCCTGGCCTATTGATCCTCCCAGGGACATGGCACTCTGCAGCTGAACCTTGGCCTGCACCAGTTAATGACTGATTATTCCTCCTTAGGCCCTTGGGAATGAGCGTGCAGTGTGGGGACAGAAGGAGCCTGAGAGCGCCGTGCTCTGCAGCAGCATACCCACTTTTCAGCAGCTCACCTGAACGCACGAGCTGCTCAAAATAGCACTTTGTGCCTCTTGTTCTGCTAACTTGAGGCTTTTGCCAAAGTGGACAATGAGTTTAAAAGTTTACACACTCATTATAACTGCTCCGGTGTGAGAGACGTTTCTCCAAGCGGGTAAAAAGTCGAGTAAAAAGACAAAAACATCTAACTTAATTTGTATTGTATTGTGTTTCTGTAGCTGCAGCACCAAGGAAACAAGTGCGGCAGAATGACATGGAAGCTAATAACGACATAAGGATGTGAAAGGAAGAAGGGGAAGTCGTGAGACAGCGAGGTGTTGATGTAAATGCATGGAGTCCTTCGAGGTTACAATGTTAATCTATTTTTTCTTATAATCATTTCACACTGTGCTCACACCTTGACGCCTTCTTCAAACTACTCAAAGCAGACGGGCTGCTTTTGAAATCAGAGCGAGTGCTAATCATTGTCAGAAACTTTAATGCTCTGTGCTATTAAAGTCCTTCGCTTTAAGTTTGCTTACACGCTCATTTTCTGCTCTTCCCAATAAATGGGAATGAACTGGAGTAGTAAATTGAAAGGACTGAAGAGTTCCTGGTTCTCTTTAATGAGAGCTGATGGTGAGTTGTCAGTGGGGCTCCATGTCACTTTGTCTCATGTTCTCAGAGGGGAGACATATTGGCTGAAGTTGAACCTTTGTAAAATAAAAATAAAAAAGGCCATTGAATTTCTCTCCTTTCAATCCTTCTTTCTTTTTTCCTTCTGAGAGCAGCAGCTATGTCTGTTTGGAAACGGCAACTTTTCCCCCCTCAGGGATCACCTGAGGGGGGAAAAGAGAGTGTTCATGATGAGGGATCTTTAACCGTCACTCCTCTGGAAATGACATGAGTCAGAAAGATTAAGGGGAAAGTGCTGAATATTTCAAAAGAGAAGAAAGAGAAAGATATAAATGAGGAAGGTAAGACGAGCCTGCGAGTTGACTCAGTCCTGCATCCCCAACCACTGCTGTGCTATCAGGGACTTTAAAATCGTGAATGATAAAGCAGCTTCGTTACAGAGGCTGTATCACACCAGTCCTTTGTTGCATCCAAATATATAACTTTTTGATGTATTAATTTTCCCCCTCAAAGCCTTGTCGTTAAAAAGAAATTAATTTTTACTTCTTTATCTTAGGTGGTTGATTTCATTTCTGTATATTTTTTGTCCAAACTTTAATTAATGAGAACAGTTTTCCTGCAGTGCTAACATCCTGTAGATTCACTGCTCTGGGTGGTGGTTTAAAATTACTGCTTATAGAGTGAAAGCCAATACTATAAAGACAGTCTGGTGATGAGCAGAGCCACAGGAGGTGCCCATTTTCTGCCAGAGTTTCATGCTAGCCAACTTTTTTCTTTTTTTGTGGTGGTGAAGGAAATTAAATAAACGAAGCTACGTTTCTGTTCTTTCTATCGTGGAGTTTGTATTATCAACACGCTCTTTATTATTCTCCTCTGTGGCACCAATCTCAGTGATCTTCTGTTCACTCACTGGTTTCTGTCTGTGTCCCTTTGAACTTTTTGCCTTCTCTCGGCATAAAGCATCATCTGCATTAAGTGGCATTAAAAAGTCAGAAGAGCATAACAAAGCTTTAGTCAGAGCAACTATTGATTCAAAAACCCACATCTATTATTTAAGAATTTCATTTTACTGTATTTTAATATGCAGTGCATTTGGTTAAAAATCTCCATTACAAATAAAGTAGATATCATTGATTCTTATTTTGATTATTTCATAGATTTGCCTTTTCCTTTGAATCGTTGATGTAAACATCAGAACCTTCCAGAGATCTGGATTTTTCCCATCATGAATTCTCCACAGAGCGACACTTTATTTGCCCTTCAAAAGGCAACAGAATTGTTCAACGGGGGAAGTTACTGTGCACAAGCTCCTGCTTCAAAGATGGTTTTAATGCAAATTCTGTGATATTAAGTTATAGCTAATAGTCTACTTACAATCGCTGAGTGCTCATTTGTTCTCTTGAAGCATCGTTGATGAAAAACTGAGCTGTTTGGGCCAAACCAACTTTAACTATGTGGGAAGGGAATTCCCTCAGGTATTTACACCCACCTGATCTACTGTGATCCAGAGGCTGTGGTGTCACACCTGCAAATGGAATAGCCTACTTTTAGAGCAGATTAATTAAAGTGATGACAATTAAACGGGCCTGTTTTGTGTTTGACCAGAACACCAGCCCAACCTAGCAGTTTTTCTCCTGTTTGGAATTGATCTCCTTCAGCCCACTCTGGCACCGATGACCAGCGAAAGCACAACAGCAGGTAGGTACCCGAGTGTAAGGTTCTGTTCTGCAGTTTTTAACTGAAAATGCCACGTATCTTGGCATTTTAAATTTCAGCATGCAGCTCCGAAGGAAAAATATGTCCAGGGTATTTACAGGACTGGCTGCAATTTTGTGTTTGAGTTGCATAGTTTAATGGCTCACTGTGCGCCTGTGGCACTTTTACTCTCACTTTGTTGTTTATTTATTGTAGATTGTACTATTTTCTTGTGGGATCAATAACGTGTCTATCCATCTATGTAAACCCGTGACTCTAACATCAGAGGCTCACAGGAACATCTGAGATTGCAGTGGGTTTTGTGTTTCCATAAATTTGTTGAAACTGATTAAGGTCAGCTGGTGGACAACAATTAAAAATATAGCTTAACAGTTTTCTCTTGTTTGGAATAGATTTTACATGCATGCAGTCTAATGAATGAAAAATAAATAAATTAAGCAGTTTACGTGTTTTCCACCATAATGCTCCTACAAAGCACTGTTTGTCCCTTTCTTCTTAACTAAGCATTGACTCAAAACAGATTCCAGTGTTTTCAGTCTCAGCTTCAAACCCGTCCACCATCCCTCTGACGTCCTAATGCTTTGTTGTTCAGGACCATTATCTCTAAATATGCAATATTTCTGAAGTCAGTTCAGGCACATATAGTTAGATCCATAATTTGAAGTGCAGACTTTCAGTTTTAATTCAAAGGGTTTGATAAAAGTATTGCATTAACTGTTTAGGAATTACAGCCATTTTTATCCGTAGTCCCCCATTTAATTGGACAAACTAACATAAATGTAAGGATTGCACTCGGCTGTTGAGATGCTCTGCTAGGCCTTTACTGCAGCCACCTTCAGGCGCTGCTTCTTTGTGGGTCTCTCTGCCTTCAGTTTTGTCTTCAGTGAATGGAAAGCATGCTCTACTGGGTTGAGCTCAGGTGACTGACTTGAAGAACATCCCGTTTCTTTGTGAGGAACTATTAGGTTGCTTACGGCAAAGGACACCTCGTGCATATTTCTGTGGCATCAGTGTATCTAACAGCTCGGGATGAGAACATAATTGCGATTCCTCCTCTTCCTTACTATTCTCATTTCATGGCCTTCGGCTTCATAGTCCAGTGACACTGTCCAAAACACAGAACAGACATCTCTGGAAATTCTCTCTGCATCTGCGACTATTTCATTAATAAAACAAAATTTCAATTGGCAGTCCAACCTTGTTCAGCTCTTTAAAACAGTATTATCAGTTCACTCGGTGGCTTTGTCCTGTGAAGTCTAAAGTCTGAGATTGAAAATGACACATCCTGTCAGTTCAGTTCCTGCTTGTTTCACTATGTCAAGAACTCACACTGTGTGGGGAGCGCAGTGGTGCTCCATTGGTCTGGATATAGAGAGCACAGCGCAGTTTGGAGGTGGGGGGTGATTGATGGTCCTCAGTAAGTTAAGGGGTCATTTAAAATCACCCTTGATTACTTGTCAAAATCGGCGCAGTGTCATTTGGTTGCCAAAGGTTCACCGATTTAAGACCCTATCATTATCTCAGAGGAGATCCGATGCATTATTCCCGTCTTCTGGTTCATTGATCTTGGTGTTTCTGTCTGCAGTGTTGATGTTTTGTGCGTATTCCTTGAATCGCCTTTAGATAAAACCTCAACGCCCCTGTTTTGAGCAGTCATCTAATAAATGCTGTGAGACATTTGTGGTTGTGATGTGTGAAATATATAAATAAAGTTGATTTGAATTTAATTGAAAATTAAATGGTACACTGTAACCTAATGGACTGTTGTCTTTACACTATGAAAAAGAAGAACTTGCTTGCAATCTGTAAAACGTCAGCTTTTTTGATTCCTTTGGCAGCTCAGCTCTGACTTTTCCATCTCCATTTTCTTGCAGTGCTGCTTTCCCTTATGTATGAATCCCAGCATAACTTTTGTTGTACTTCTCAGTATCATTTTATTATTCCTCACATGGGCATCTTCAAGCTGCAACAGCTCCTCCTTGGGCAGTATCTTCAGACTTTTTCAAGGCCCATCTTGGATGCGCATTTCAAACATGTGTGAACATTAAAATGAGCTCGAGGTTGTTTAATAAATAATCACCCCGGTACTTTTTTTTTTTTTTTGGAGCAAAACAGATATAACTCCCACACCTGTTTATCAACTTCAATGTAAGTTTTTGTGTTATCTGCTAATCACTGTAAATCACATATTCAGATGATATACTCGGCTCAGAATTCGATGGCTCACCTGCTACCAATCACACAAAATATCTTAATTTCTCAGTGAAATTAGTTTTCTACTGGGTCTGTATTTCCAGGAGGAAACGTAATTGTCCTCCATGTAGCTCCATGTTGGATCAGTTAAATTAATATTTTGACAAAAATGTAATAGAAATTTTGTTCACTGTGATGATTTAATTAGCTTGACTGTGTTTCAAGTCTCCACAATTGGATTTTAATAGTGTACTGGAGTTAACTGAAACAAATGACAGTCTGGGTGATAAGAAGAAAAAGAACAACTCTAATATTTACTGCCCCAGTAGGATGTTTTCAGAAAATTATTGTAATTTACAAAAAAAAATTATATATATATATATGTGCAAAAATCACTGTTATGGCCATTTGTAGAGAGCAGTGATCACTGGGCAGATGAAGGTCAGCAGCTGTCACTTTGCAGTGTGTGTGCAGGAATAAGACAACGCCTGCGAGAGGCTGTCTTCGACTTCTTCATATCCGCTTGTTTAGGACTATTTTATCAACCATGTTTCTAGACTCAGGAATCTACTGCACTGATATCTTTTGAACATGCTGCAATGCTCTGTGCCTTGTTTTATTTAAGTAGAACTACTTCAGTAAGAACATGGTGTATCATCTTTGGATAGAAACTAGATAGCTAACTTCCTGCTAAACCTTGTAAATCCTCTTTTTCATAGATACCTGGACATTAAAGGTGTTGTAAGACCTGGGGGGTATACTACGAACAAAGTTCAACACAGACAGGCTTTCTTTGCCCAGTTGGAGATCGCAAAATAATGGTGGTTTTCATCTTTCTCTGTTAAGCGAGGCTTCCTGCTTCAGGCTTTGTGCGCGCTCACTGAAAAAGAGGTGTTTCACGGGTCATGTGACTCTTCTTCTACACAAAATAATCCCTATGAGCGCTGCCCGCTCCAGAGACTAATAGATGATGATGATGATGATAAAATAATGATAAAACATGTGATTAAAAATCTAAGAACATGAAAATGCAACATCGCTTCAGTTTATTGGAGAGGTAAAATAAACATTTTAATTCAAACTCACAGAGCGCACTCTTTCTTAACATTAAGCTCAACATATGTTAACCCATAAATCTTGCTTCCTAATACTGATCATTGGAGCTGAGAGATTATGGACTGTTCTTACCTCTTAGTGATGCCTCAGTGTTTGATTTTGGGAACCAAAGGAGTGTTCAGACCCAGAAATCACTGGAGCCGACACGAGGAGGAAAAACAAAACAACAAAAGCAGCCTATGCTGAGCCATCACAGTTTCTGAAACACTTACAGTATCTCCTCTCTGCCCTGGCTTCAGTGGGCACTGTTCTGGAGTCAGGTGCTGCATTTGCAACGTCTTAATGCAGAAGTATAAACCCAGCTAAATGTACAGAGCACTGAGATTACAGGATTACACACTGCTGTGAGTTTTAACAGCCTGGTCATTTGGCACACTCACAGTGCGCAGACACTGCCATTGCCTTAACAGGTTTTAAATTAACATGGGCAAAAAGTAATATCCTGTGGGTATCAGTGCTAACATTAGAAAGCTAGGTTCAGTCACCTTCTGAATAGAAACTTTGCCTAGCTTGCTCTCTTCCATTTAAGCGCAACACAATGGGTCACAATGCAGATATGTTATAAAAGAACGCAGTTTTAAACAGCAGTCTTATATATGTTCTTACACAAACACATTGTATAAGGCTAAAATGTCTGAATAGAGGGACTTCTCTTCAGGAAATATAGGCTCCAATCCACCACCAAGTCTTCTTTTGGGGAAAAAAAGTGAAGCACTGAAACATCAAGATATAACTACTGTATTGATCATGGCTCCCTCTTACTGTGAGGTGACAGTACTGACATATGAAAGGTCACAGTCTATGGTCAACGAGAGGCCACAATTGACGGCCTCCTGGGGTTTAGATACCCTGAAGATGACAAAGTTGCCTGAGGTCACAGCAACTGCAAATTCACTGAGTGAGATCACAGAAACTGTTCCCAGGATGGGTGCACTGAAAGACAGTCATAACATTTTGTTCTAGGGGAACGATTTCTTCGTTTTTTTTTGTTGGGGTTTTTTTTGGTCTACCCATTCATCCACCTCAGGAAAAGATTTATGTGTATCCTTCCTATGTTGTACGAGGGGGAGGGGGGGACAAACTGTCACTCTGAGGAATTTTCATTTGGTTTAAATGTTTTTCTTCATTTTATTCTGGGAAATGATGCAACACATGTATGCATTCGAGAATGCTGAATGCACATTTTGCTCCCTGGTTGCTGACTTCGGGCGATACTGTCCTTGTTTTGTTGCACCTCTGCTCGCATGTGACTAAGAGGCAAAGTAAAGTAAAGCAGGCATAGCAGTCTGGCAGCACAAGAACATTTTGCAAACACATGCATATGATTAATGTTCCAACACATATCATCCATCCCTGCCTCCCATTGCTGTATTCTGTTAACCCCCCCCCCCCAAAAAAAGCCTCACAAGATAGAGCATTCTGTATAAGAAATACATCTTTGACCATGAGAGAGAATAACTTCAGAGTAAAGAATTAACACGATTTAATAATTACTTAAGCATCCCAACTTTTTTCAATTGGTTATCCTGCACAAGTCTATGAAGTGCATGTTATTTTCATCAGCGAGCACAGTTTGTTACCAGTGTTTTTGCTAGACATGAGAATTATGTGATAAGCAAACACTGGTTTGCTGTGCTGTTAATTGTTGATTACAAGATATATACTGCTGTGGTAATACAGTTTGTTTCCACCCATGTCTGCGAATTTGCAATTATTGCGCGCTATTTCTAATTATCATTAGTCACAAACAACAATAGAGATTAAGTAATTGGTAGTCTAATCTTGCTTTTCTTCTCATTCGCCTGCCTGTAATACCTCTCGTTTATCACCCACTCTTGTCTTTGCCTCGTCATTGTAAAAAAAATATTAATCACAGTAATGAATCAGTTCAGCCAACTACTTCGGATGCCTATTTCTGCGGCTTCTGTATTATGAACACTGCTTCATTTGGTGGTTCGAGCAAAGGGAGCGCTGAATGAAAGAGTTGCTGAATAAAAAAAAGCTGTGGATAAATTTATCATGACATCTTTTCTTAAAGAACTCATGTGCAAGCAGAAGAGGTGCAATGCTCGTTCAGTTTTTTCTCCCGTATGAATGTAATATGTCTGAAAAAATCACATGTGCAATAATCACATTAAATTGAATGTAAAAATAAATACAAAAAGCACAAACAACTACGCTTCATAATCAGAACACAATAAAATACTTGTGGAAACAACATTGTTGAAGTTACATCACAATATCCATCTCAGCGCTCAGTAACTCATTTCAGGCTGTTGTAATCAGAAGTGCAAAGAAGAATTAGTTTCCTGCGGTTTCATTTCCTGCAAATCTGTGTTTTTAATTTGTGTCACTTTTCACTTTGTCACATTTCTTTGACACTCCTCCTTCAGTTGTTTTTCTAATTAAAGGAAAGAAACTTTCCTAATTTCTCGTTAATTTAATTTAGGTTAAAAAAAGCTTCTTCTTTTTTTTTTTTAAACACGACTCTTTTACGCACATGAGATGCATCGAGAGGAAAACATGCTGCTAGTGCATATTTAGCACCTGTGCATCTCTGCTGTTTGGTCAAAATAGCAAAGCAAAGTATGGCTCCATTTCACAAGAAATAACACCGAAACACTGAGCATGCAGCAAAATGCATCTATATAGAATGTAACCTTTATGTATTTTATTACTGTTATATTTATTTATAAAAACATTCCCGATCTAAGCTGAAGAAGCGGGCACAAAAAGATAATTCCCAGGCATTTGAGCCAGTATATTCAGTCTGCGCTAAAGTTATGAGAAACATCCCAAATATTTTAAAAGCAAGCTTGGGAGGGCACAGCATCCTTTTACGTGGAAGTCTGTGGAAGTGGAAGTCTGGCCACTACTGTGCAATTTTCTAATGTCCAGACTTGTTTTGTCAGACTCAGTCAGGAGCTCAGGCTGCAGGGCAAAAACGCGGGCACGGAGCCCACTCCACTGCAACAAATTCAAGGAGCAGCCAGGCGGCTATTTGCTGTAAAGAGGTTACTGTGAGATATGAAATACCAACATAAACATCTAACTGCCATTCACAAAAACAAACAAGCTGCCAAATAACTCTCCATTTCCACCTATTTTGGAACAACAGGCCACAGCTGACGAGAACGGTCCTTTCACCCATTTTATCATCTCTCCACCACATCCTGGGTTTGCCCAGCGATTCCTCCTAGTTGGGTATTCAATTCAATTCAGTTCTAATCAATTCCATTTTATTTACACAGCACCAAATCACAACAGCAGTCACCTCAAGGAGCTTAAAGAGGCGTGCCCAAAACACCACACCTAGGAGACGCACGAGGCATCCTAATCGGAGGCAGAAACCACCTTAACTGGCTCCTCACCTTTTCTCTAAAGGAGAGCCCAGAGACCCTCTGGAGGAAACTCATTTCCACCATGATCAGTACCCAGAGCTCATGACCATAGCTCTGCGTCAATAGAGTATTTTTCATCATAAATATTTACATTGCAGGACATAAAATAGATAAAAGCAATACAAGGACACATGGATTAGCCGTAACAATAGAGATACCACATGAATAATCAAATTATCATTTCAAAGACTAGGATGAGTCAAATTACAGTCTGCTGAACGCAATTTAGCCATGAGTTCTACTTTAAAAGAAGAATGAGTTATTAATAAGCTGATCTGTTAATGAAAAGACACAAATAAAGCAGCATAATAACTATGTCAAGGGCAACGAACCTTAAAGACATAACAAAACAAAAAAAACATGGCAATGTGATGCCAAACACAGTTACAGTATGCCAGTAAAGACACAGTTTGAAAGCCGCTGTCAGAAGCAGGCAGACATTTATGTAATAATAAATAATATAGCTGTTGATCAGTCTTGCAGCCTCAGATATTACCACAATATTAAGTAGTAAGTGCTGTGAGTACAGTCAGCTGCACAAAGCTGGTACCTTTTGCTGAAGCTTGTGTTTGAAAACACATTGTCCACGGCCCGCAAATAAATGTATATAACCTGCTTTACACCTAGACCCTGAGCATCAGTGAGAGGCATATCATCTCATGACTCATCTTTTATCCCCTCTAGATCCTGAAGAAAGCTAAATGATGCTTTCAACCCACAGTGTCTGTTGCCGACTGTTAAACGTTGCAGTCTCGCTGTAATAGTAGGGGCAGCCTCTACTGGGGATCATTGGGTCTGATGATTGCTCTGCATGATTGCGTAACAGCCAAGGTATTTCACACGAGCAAGTGCACCCCGCGGCGTAAATTTTGTATTCTTGTGATGGGCCCGTATACCAAGATGATAACGCCGCGATGCCTGCTGCTAAATAAATTAAAAAGTGGTTCCGTGAGCAACAGGAAGCAGTCGCACATCTTTTCATTTAAAATATCTTAGCATCGCTGGACCTTTCCCAATATTAAAGAGTTCATTTTCACCTCTTTCATCCATTAAAGAACGGCTCCTTTCCTTCTTGAAGAATGGTTCGATATTGCACTCTACACAGTGTGACACAATTTCACAGAGATTTGAAGCTACCCATAAGGTTAGCCTCCCAGCTTAAAAGGTGATGTACGCTCATAGTACAGCACGGGTTTGATTTATTGCTTTTCTACCTTTTATATGTCAGAGGCGTGTTGCAGGTTTTACTCTGTTATTGAGTGTTATTCTACAGTCTTCCGGCCCTACAGTCTACATCTGCCCCAGGGTCTAAATTGGAGAAGGTACCTGTCTCCTATAGGTTCATGATTTATGATGGTAAAGTCTCATTTGTGCTCTCTATGCAGAACAGGTGCATTTTGTTTGTAGCGCTATACTTCCTGGACTTGTCACTTGGCAGTTTTGTCCTTTCCTTTATTTTCAATTAAGCTGCCATTCTGCTCGTGGAAAGCTGCAAGTCACTGAGGTGATTCATATTTCTGTCCTTGTCTCTGTGGAAGAAGGTTTGGATGTCATAAGCAAGAACTCTCAGTTTCAACTTTAAGCTGAGAATTATTTTGTAACCTCGCACTGGTAATAACTAATCTTTATAGATCGATTTTTTTTTAAAGTGACTGAATGTGGCAAATGTATTCATGCTCCAGGTAAATCTTTCCCATTTCAAAGCCTTTCAGTGACACTGTGAGCTGAGCTGGTTATTGAAGCTGCTGTTTATAACTTGATTTCTGAGATTTACTCAGTTGTGTTCTCAGACCTTATCCATAAACCTGTTGCCATAGCCAGGTTTTTTACTAATCTGTCAAACTGAGTGGCCTTTTTTTAATCTTTGGAAATAAAGAAAAATAAATTATTCTTGAGCTTTTTTAGCTCGTTTATCCAGTTAGGTTACAAAGCGGTCCGAAGCAGAGCTGCCACACACGTTCATCCAATTAACAATGTACAAATGAGACATTCCAAAGTTCTTTTCATGTCAGAACGCTGCCATAAAAAATAAAAAAAATGATATATTTATGTGAGAAATCAGAGTGCAGAGAGTTTTGCCGAACATTGTTTTCACGGTTGCTAAGACACAGTTCTTTAAACTGTTTTTTTTCCCCTCTCAAAACTCTAAACACAAAACCCAATTTTCAGAATACATTTACAAAACTTCTGATTGTTCTCGCAAAACCTCACAAATGCATCGGAACAACTTTATCTCAAAAACCACACGACAGTCTGCATTTTTCCCCCCAAAATATTCAAACTTTAATTTAAATTTCCAGAAACTGGCTCGGTTTCTCAAAATTTAACTTCAAGAAGCTGAAAAGTGTTAACTGCCTTGTCAAAACTCCACACATCTCTTGCAACAGGAAACATAACACTTGTTCACTCTTCCCAAAATGGATTATGCCCACCAAAATAAAACACACAGCAACACAGGAATATTACATATTCAAATAAATACAAGTGTGTGGAGAGGTTTTTTTTGTTTGTTCTAAAATAGCATTTGCAGTATTACATGTACAGCATATGCAACAAATACTGCGTAGGTTGTGGAGGTTGCGTAGGCGTAAAAAAATTCAGTGATTGACATCGTGTGAGACCAGTGGCAATGTGCTTTGAGTTTAGCGGTTTGGGGTCATTTTATTGATACATGAGCTTCATGTTTTCAGGAAAAACTGTGAGATCATGCATGCAAGCAGTCAAAATACTAACTCATTCAATGCAAAAATGCAAAAATAAATAAATAATAATTTAAAAAGTTCTACAAATATCAGAGAACTCTGATGGTTTGCATTCATTGTTGGTATCAGCCTTCGGCTCGCCCTCCTGTCTGTGCACTCGGTTATATCAGTTTTGCTCCAGTGGTTATGGTTATACATCACAGGTGTAAAAGTGTTTTAATGAGTGAGAATGTGTTTATAGTTTTGAAAAAAGGTTAAATGAGGTCTGCAAATTATGCCTAACTAGGTTAAAACTGTTTAACCCTCAAACATCCAAGCTATTCTAACAACTAAAGCAGCGCAGTGGGCTCCTTCATGACCAAATTATATCTTATACAGGAATACATTTTTAATGAGTCTTTTTGTGCTCATCAGATGCAAACTGTTCCCTTTATCTAATCTTAAATTGTCTAATGTAATTAATTATGGGTTCCAATAAATTTGCGCAAAAAGGTAGTTAAGCGAACAACTTTTAATGCCATTTAGTCCTCGTAGATTTTTCAGAAATCTGAGAAAATCCATATTTATGTATTTTTTCAGGATTTGCGGGAGACTGGACTTCAACTGGGACATTGCAACACTGTGACTCTTTTCTCTTTCAGCCATTCTGTTCTAGATTTGCTGCTGTGCTTGAGGTCATTGTCCTCCTCAGACAGATGACCTCACATTTGACTCAATAAAACTTTTGTACACAGAGGAGGTCATGGATGACTCAATGAGTGTGGGGTACTCAGGTCCTGTGGCTGCAAAACAAGCCCAAATCCTTGCCGTGCTTGACAGCTGTTTGTGCTTTTGCTTGTTAGGTGAATGTGTAAACCACCACACTACGGAGCCACAAAAGTACGGGGCAGAAATAAAATGTTAAAATGAGAAGACAGGTGATTTTCTGCTTGATAGATGTGCTGCTGCTCCTCCAGCAGTCCACAGCAAATTCACGGTGGGAAATGTTTTTATGGTTAAAAAAATTGCAACACATATGAATATAAGGCTGGAGACACAAATGACTTCACTCATTTAAAGGTTTGAGGATGCATCAAAAGACTGACCGATTCCAGGGAGTGATTGAGAATTTGGTTCAGAGAACAGGAGTTACTGTATTAGCAATTCAGAGAAAGGGTTTGTTCACAATACTAAAAATATGAAGTATTTTCTGCAGTTTACTGAACAAATATCACAGTTTAGGCATTTTATGGTGCTGTAGTCAGAAGTTAGAAACTCCTGTGCTGAATTTTGAATATTGAATAATATTTTTCCGGTTTGTTTTCCGTCAGCGTTGTGATGGTTGTTCTTAAACAGTGAATGCTGCCACATCATCGCCATCCAGACACCTGAGGCTGCTCTAAAAATGGGGCTAGTTTATTGAGGTTTCTGCACCTGCCCATTGCAGGGGGTGTTTGCTCTACCATCGCATCGCTGCCTCTTAACAAGAACACATCATGTTCAGACAAAGTGCTGTTGACAGGCAGTTCGGGGTTTAGCAGCAGCCGTGCTGTGCCAGGTCTCCCCTGGGGTATTTCCTCAATGCGTCCCATAGAGACACCCAGCACTACGCAGCCAATCCCATAACCCAATGATTCCATACACTTCTCTCTGATTGGCTGTGAGGAGGCTGAGGTGAGCTCACTGAGGTTCAAGATAGAGCAGCGTGGGCGCAGGATGGATTGGGAGGGGGTGATGTTGGGAGTGGGCATAATTAGACTGTTGGGAGCCATGGTGATAATGGCCATGCTCAGAGCACCGGAGCTCAGGGAAAGCACTTTAATTGAGATATAAAAGACTTACCTCCAAGAGTACTTCACAGGAAAGGGGAGATGCCAGGTACACATGCTTGCTCTGTGTAAACATTAAAACAATGTCACACAGCCCTTTGGTCTGTATTTAGATCACTGTTTATAACACTCGGTGTAATTAATTCCTAACTGATGTTAACAACTAATGCTAGCTGTCTTAATGTTTCAATAGGCAAAGGAAGCAAACAGGATTCATCAGAGATTGTTTGCATGAGCACATTTGGCAACCTTTTTAGTCAAAACGGCTGTTGCCAATTGTGTGCGACCACACTCTCGAAATCCTACTTTGGAGTGTGCTAAATCCTGAACATGCGGAACGAAAATGAACCAGTCAAAAGGAATATCGCTCTGATTTGTCGTGTAGGTGTTGCAAAAGCAGATGGAAAGTGCCTGGGACAGCAGGACAGCAGGTGGGGTGTGGCACATAGCAGGATGCATCTGCTCTCCGTGCTTCTTTCTGCTTACACACTGCTGTAGTCAGTGACAATGAGTCATGACTGCATGCAACTTCAGGCAGGTACGTCTTCAAGTTCAGTTAATCCCTAATTCAAAGCACATTCAAATCAAATGACTTCTGCAAATACTAATAACAAATATTTTCTTATTTAGTTAGAGAATTTTGCATTTGTCTTTAGGCTCAACGCGGAGAATCATCATTATGCCCCTATTTAGCATTTTCAACCAGTGTGGGTTTGTTTTTCTGTATTTGCATACAAATATTGTCTTGTCCTGCCTGGGCACAGTTCTTGGTAATCAAAGCCTAATAGTACTTAATTCCTGAAATAAATGTGTGTAGTTTAATGTATTCAAACTGACTTCATTTGTATATCAATACACAACAGACAAATACAGCTGAATATAATGTTAGTTGACATAAATTTACATAGTGTGTGCATGTTGCTTAGAGACAAACACAGTGCTTTGGGACATTTCCAAGCTAATATTAAAAAGATCAATTCTCGAAGTCGTTCCCAGTTTCCTTCTGCAGCTGCATGCACGCTCTGAACACCCCGAACACGCATGCAATCAAAAGCGCTCTCTTCCTATCTGTTTGTCGCTATCGTTCATTCACACACGCGCACACACTTACCCCCACTTTTCTCTGAGTCACTTTAGTTCAGGACTTTGTTATTCCATTGATTGAACAAGGCCATCAATAGCTTTCAAATTCAGCTGCATGTCTGAAGAGGAGCTGTGGAGCATGAACAGAGGCACCTCAAAAGATTTCCTGCTAATGCTCTCCTTCCCTGGGCACCGAAGGCGCTCTGCTATTATTTCCAGCCTTTTGCCTTTGGCCATTTCTCTCTGTTCTGAGGTGAGAGGGCTTTGTCGCCACACGAACGCCGAGCCACCAAGACACCTTTCAAAGTCAAGGTAGGAATGTTTCCATGGTACCCAGCTCAAGGTCATCTGGACAACAATATAAAATTAGCCCTCCTGGGACTGAACCTCCTTTGACACCTCTGCTTGTGAGCCCCATTTTGCCACCAGTGCTCTTTCACATCTCTGTCCCACTCACACACCCCCAACACACACACACACACACACACACACACACACACACACACACACACACACACACACACACACACACACA
>JAVDPK010000326.1:97963-132988 GCA_034780415.1 Cichlasoma orientale | reverse complement strand
CACACACACACACACACACACACACACACACACACACACACACACACACACACACACACACACACACACACATAAACGAGGTTGACTGGATTTTTTTTTTTTCTCAGTGTGCTCCACTGGGATCTCGCTTAGCAGAAGAGCTGGCACCTGCAGGGGTAAGAGAGGAGAAGGGTAGTGCTGGTTGTGGTAGCTGAGGTGGGCAGAGTAGTCTGAAGCTTGAAGGAGAGTGGAGCAACTTGGCAATAGCAGCTACACAGGTCTCCCAGGTTTGGTCTTATGGCCCCACATGGCCCAACCTACTGCTGGTGGTCAGATGGTCTGCTCTACTACCAGGCGACGAGGCCAGGGGTACACTTTCACATTCACTTCAGGCCGTTTTTGTCAAAGACTCTCAATAACTTTCCAAAAATAGGCAAGTGGGAATTCAACAGAGAAGGTGTGGAGTGTGTGAAAGAGAAAAAAAAAAGTGAAATAAAAGCCAGTCTTAAATTGAGAAGTGCAAGGGAGTAACATATGTTGCTTTAATGTTCTCATTACAGATCCTCTTTCTCTTCCCAGTGCCCTCAGATGGGTCCTTCAATTTAAAACAAGCTCCAAAATGACAAAGAGGCCTGCTTTTGTGTGGGTGGCATAAAGGGAGCATTTATACATTTGTACCTACACTTTCAGCAGCAGCGTCGGTGACCGATGTCGTGGTCAAGGATGCAAAACGAAGCAAAAGGAGATAAGCAGCAGGATATTCTTAAGCCAGTCACATGAAACAAAATAGTCAGTGCCTTGTCTCAAATGGTGCTTTTTAACAGTGCATTTGAGACATCTGATGTTTTATAATAAATTTGCCTGGCAGGCACTGTTTATCTCAATGTGACAGACCACTGTTAAAGATGG
Source organism: Cichlasoma orientale (assembly GCA_034780415.1). NCBI lineage: Eukaryota > Metazoa > Chordata > Actinopteri > Cichliformes > Cichlidae > Cichlasoma > Cichlasoma orientale. The sequence continues at coordinate 132,100 of JAVDPK010000326.1, read as the reverse complement.
GGGCTTTATCCGTACGACATCCAAAGCCTGGATCCCCCCCTCCTCTGAATCAAGACTCCCTGTCTTCCATCAGTCCCACGTCCCTGGAGTACAAGGCTGATAATTGTTAGAATTCCCAGCAGGCAGTGCTGGTGGTTTAATCTAGTGTGGGTGCCCTGTCTGGCACTGAATGCCCTTCACGATACCTGCAGCACCCCAGAGCTTATTACAAAGGACCACAGGAGAGACAAAGCTTTTAAATAAGATTGTGGAGTGTGGCATGTATGCCCAAGTGAGTGAACAAGTTGAACAGAGAAAAATACATTAATAAATAACTAAATGACAATAATGAGCTGCTAGCATGGAACTGCTGAATATGAGGATACATGTTTTGCCCGAGGATATGAAAGATGGGATCTGACCTGCGTTAACTCTTTATTCCTGTAGGCTTAGAGCCAAGCCCCCCCCCAGGCTGTGCCCTGAGGGCTGGATAAATGTTGTCTTTTGTGGGCTCAGTGGATAAATCCTGGGTATCAACAGATAATGAACGACTTGTTAGAATAGCTGCCTTTTTCCTTTCCTAATCTGTAAATAAAATAAATTGACTGTTGGCATGGAAATCACACATGCTTCCCTTGGATCCACATGCATAAATAACAACCTCCATCAACGTGCCTGTTTCCTTGTACAGTCAAATTCAGTTAGTGTTAACAAGCACGGGAGAACACAGCTTCACTCTCCCTAATCTCATTCCTCAGCAGCCCCACTCTACTTAAATGGCTGGGTTTCCTCTGGCCGCAATTTTATATCTGTTACAACCTGTTTTTCTTGTTGACCTTCAAATCTCCTGTGGAGACCCTGCACCATCATTGTGACAGTGTGGGCAGGCATGAGTTGGACTCTTTCCTGGATTCTGCTTTTCTAATGAGGGATATCAGCACTTTGGCACGGCTTACTGGCAACTTCCATAGAAATGGATGGGGATGGGGTGCAGCTCGTCAGAACCGTCCCACAGTCTTGGTCCAAGAAACTGGTGCCCAGAAGTATTTTGTTGCATTATCAAATTTTAAAATATGCCCATTATTTTCGCAGTTATATTTAATCCAAAAGCACCTTCGGGATTGTGGTTATTTGTAGATAATAGGGGCCACATTGTTTGCAGAGAGGTATTTTTTCCAATGTCACGGTATGCTGTAGGTATCATTTTCCGCTCATTTTTCTCCCCCTGAGTTAGGTACAGCAGATCCACAAATAGCCTCTCTTGGTTTTGGACATCATCACATCTAAAATAGAGGTGCCTTTGAATGGACTTCTGGCATCACTCTTCTTGGTGAATCCTAAGAAAGAATACAGTAACACTCCTTTAGAGAAGAGATACACAAGGATAGTGCACCCATGGGAGATGTTTTGAGGGGTGCTGTAGACTCATTATCTTGTCACATATCTTGAAAAAAACAGCAATAGCCTGCGTCAGGGGGGCTTCTATGAATGTGTGTCCGTACTCCCTTGGCTCTTCCTCAGCCAGACTCAGCAGCAGCCTCCCTCGTGGCACATAATGAGAGAGGGCTGCAGCCACACATCTCGGTGAGGAGTATTGATTGTCTCCCCAGCACCTTCTGCTGAGAGGTCTCATTCTGTCTATCACACTCCCACACAGGTGAGCAGCACACACACACAAACAAACACAAATAGACCTGGGCGCACTCTGTCAAACACACACACGCACAGCATATGTCGCCCTGGAGAGTCCTGCTGTTTGACATCTCGCTCACTGGTTGCTCAATTAAAGTTTGAAAGTGTGACATTAATGCCTTAAACCATTAATAACAGAAGACTCTGTCAGTGAAGACTCACTTTGCAAACCCCCACTCTCTGTCCTCCATGACTTTGTGACTTTCTAGCAGGCCCCTCTGGTGCCCAATCTTTGTCAACAGTGAGCTGGAAGGCCATAAAACACCGTGGCTTTACTGGTCTCTGCCACTCAGAGCGAGAGCAAAATATCCCCCTGTTAATAAGAAAGAATGGAGATGATGGAAAGTTTACCACCCATTTTCTCTCACTCTCGTTTTATTGGTCACGGATCTGTGCATATGCGTAGGGGCGCTCTCAACTGATGACAACTGAATCACTGGGAATATATTTTTTTTATTAAATCCTCATTTCACCATTGAGCTTTCTTATAGCTTTCGGTCGGGAACAGTGTAACCTCTCAAATTAAGCTTTTACTGCCTTTGTGGCCTCATAATTCCAAAGCGCGTCATGCTGAATAAGTAAGAAACACACACACACACACACACACACACACACACACCACTCCCTTTGTCTGATACACTAATACTGTAGATGCAGTCTATTTCTCTGATCTACACTGACTAAATCATGGAAAGGCATGAAATTAAAATTAACACCTTTCTGGCTCTTTATATAAAGGCACAACATAAACATGCGCATGCAAATCCAAACAAGCGCGTGAGGGGGTGGGGTGTTAATTGACCAACCTGCTAAGCAATTATTGTTAGTTGACCTAATAACCAAAAACTTGTTTCTTATTCACATGCTTCAAAAGGTCTGTTGTCAAGAAAGCCTGTTCAGACAGCACCTTCCACAGTCCACAGGGGACTGTTCTCAATCAGGCGAGAATGTAATCTATGCTGCAATCTAATGAAAAATGAAAATGAATATTTTTTTTAATGCTTTTTTTTTTTTAGTATTTGAATTTGATTACCATATTCTAATTATACAAAGCTCTCAGAATGAAAAAAAATGATTTGCATGTAACCAAATCATCTGCCTGGTGAACCACGGACATCTTCAGGACTCAAAGATATTATGTCCAGATTCGTATGCACGACTTTTCCCCCCAACTGCGAACTGATTATTGAATTTTTCACACACCTGCGTAAATGTCTATGCAGCAGCATGAGATACGACTCAATTAAGAAATAAAATTGAACAGTTTTCTTTTTCTTTTTTTATTTTCTGAGGTCATTTAGTCCAGGTGAAAAAGGGGTTTGGGGCGGTGGCTCCACAGCATGAGAAGAAATGTCAGCGACCAGACAGGCAGGGGCTGAGCCTTGTGCGATGAAGATAGCTCTGGCAGAAAGAGGGGGTGAGGTTACAGTGTGTTTGTCCAGGAGATTAATATCCACGCGCACGCACACACACACACACACACGCACAAACCCTGGGGATAAACACCGCAGTGACAGCGGTCGAATACTGTTTCCCTTTTATCAGGAAGCAGTTCCTGATAAAGGCGCACTTTGTGTCTGTTTGCTTTCCAAAGCACAAGTCATACCACAAATGAAGACAAACATCAAGTGGTGCAGTAAATTAGAAATTCTTTTTTCCCCGTATCTAAATCCTTTGAATTCTCCAGGTCCCCAAAGTAATTAGAGTCTCAGCAGAGTGGGGCTCACAGGGGCGCCCACAGTCCCTTTACTCAAATAGAGGGAATGCCCTATGCCTGGCCATAAGAAAATGATGTCCCAACCCTTCTCCATCAATTACCCCCCTCACAACTCAAATTTACATTAGGTCCTACTCGCTGCTGCAAAAAAAATTGTGGTCCTGTACTTGCCTTCAGGCATTCTACTAACTCAACAGAAAACCCACGGTTATATATTTTAGGATCAACTTCAGTTTGCTTATAGGTTATATATCCTGTGAGCAATATTATCTTCTTGTGTGTACATGCACCACTGATAAGCCTCACTCATCTGCAGGCTCACTGAGGGTGATCTGTCCAGACAGGGGAGACAGTACCCCCAAACCAGCATGCCTACAGGGTGCGTGTTATCAGCTGGGCAGTAAGCGGGTGTTTAGCAGGACCCCCGATAGCTTGTCCTCACCTGGCCTCAGGCGCAGAATCAAACTCCCTGTCAAAGAAAGATGAAGTCAACACAGGCAGTCTGCCTTGGGTTAACAGCACTAAAAATGAGGGTCAGGGCTTCTATTATGGACCAGTGTCTTATCAAACTCAGAACAGTCATCTGTCAGTCACACGACTTACCTGCTATCATCTGACCAAGTCTTTAATTAAGGATGACACATGTGGACTAAGGAGCACTGTATCTTTGAAGTGCAGCTGTGCAGTCATTTTCAATTTTTTTTTTGGGGGGGGGAAATAATACAGATGCAGCGGTGCAGGTCAAAGCTGACACATGTCTAAAGGGGAGAGATGCTTGCCCAACCTTGTCTCAGCAGACACACACACACACAAAAAAAAAAAAACAGGAAGAAAGGAAAGAAACAACAACTAGAGAAATAATAAAAAATAATAAGTGCAAAAGTACATAGGTTTTTCCTTTTTATTTTTCTCCGGAGCGACTGTTCTTTTGTCAGGCCTCACCCACTTCACCTCTCTCTTTAGCCCCTTGTTTCTCTATAGATCAGCCTGTTATTAGCTCATTGTTACCTCCTTTTGCGCTCTCACATCCTTATGCATCCCATTATCTCCAGCCGCTTTTCTTTCTATAAGAAAAGCTCAATGTACACTTGAGTGGACCAGGAGCAGTTTTCCTTTTTTTCTGCTCCTTTCATCCATCCTCCAGCCTCTAAACCCACCTCTTACTGCCTTTGCCTCTTTGTTCTTGTTTTCAATTCTTTCCTGGCCCCATCCCTCTTTTCCTATTTTTTCTGCCAAAGGACTGATTTCTTTTTATCCAGGAGCGCAGCAGATTAACAGATATTGTATCATGGCCAAGACAGGCAAAGCCCCTCTCTGTCCCTGACATCTAATTAATGGTAATCCTTTAATCTGCTGCTTGTAGTGCAGACCCCTTGGTTGCTGTCCCATTTGCAGCAACAGAAACAAGTATGAAGAAGAGAAAGAGAAAGCGTGGAGAGGGTGGGTTTGCTCACTCAGCAGGTCGAACTGGGCTGCTCTGGACAAAGACACGTGAAACACAATGAGAGATAAAGTCCTTTTCATTTCTAGGGATTACACATATTTCATTTGTACTGTATACCTCACTACCTGCATGCAAAAGCTGCTGCTTTGCAAAGTAAGAAGTATACGATCGATTTTTGCGTATTATATATGCGAGGCATATGCAAATTTACCATTTATTGGTGACATGGATTATGTTTACACACCTGCATATAAACACGCACATGCAAACAGACCTTAATCCCTATCAATGCCGGTGCACAGATGACATCTGTATTTATGGCATCAGCCCTGTGCTGCACACACAGACAATGTAATTAGGAACCGAGAAGAGAGAAGCAAATCCTGTCGGCTTGATTAACTTAATTAATAGATATAAATAATCACCTTCAGACTGTCTTCATTTGTTAAGCAATAAAACCGGGTATTAAAACCTCCTCTTGGTTCTGTCATAAACAATATGCGGCCTCTCTCACTCTCCCGCGCGGTGACACCCCAGATGGTGTTTGGATGTCATCTAACGAATTTGTAGCGTAGGCTTAATATGGCAGCACTGTCTTGGACTTCCCAGAAAAAGATGCTGGAGCTCCTAACAGCCAAGTTCATGAGACAAACTTATGTATGACCAGACTGCAATGAGTAATCAGCTGCAAAAAAGTCTCTTACAAAAACAAATTATCACACTTGTACCATCTGTATTATATTATTCATTTGCTGAGCAGACAGGACAGTCCCTTCCAAGATGGAACACATTTTTTGGTTTTGGGCATTCGCTCATTATCATACAGGTCCAATTAATCAACACCAAAATGTAATAATCAGTAGGGGAGTAGCTTCTTGTATTTATGCAAACTTTGAAAAGAGTTTTTTTTTTTTTTTTTTAACTGCAGAGCTACAAAGATAAATTATCGAGCGCATGCAGGGGCAAACACAGGAAGGACATGCATGCCACTGCTATTACTCTAACAGTGTATCCCAACACAAAGAGCAGTCTGTGGGTATGTCCGTATGCACAGATGCACACATCCAGTTTGTGTACATCGGGCGTGTTGGCACACAGTCGAACAAAGCAACAGAAACAGTTCAGATACTCGCAGACAAAAGCTGTGATTAATGCGTCAGGCGCACCGCCCTTCTGTAGTAGGTGTCTGTGTCTTAATCACTCTCTCAGTGTGTTTCATTAGCTCTGGGAGGTCTCTGATGAATGGACTGGCCCTGAGTGTCCCAGCATCTCTGGCAGTGCTGTCACCCAACAGGCTCTGCTTCGGAGGTGCTAATCGATCCTACCCCCCCCCCCACCCCCCCACCCAAAATCCTCCCACATAGAGCCCCACCACAGATTGGCAGGTGTGGTTGTTAAAGATATGATGCTCATGACTATCAGTCTGCTCCTGAATTCATTAACCTACATTTGAAGGATAATTCAGGCACCGGTTGTTGGCCATATGTGCTTTGATTGCTGGATTCTTTCCCACTGCTGGGATTTGGTGCCAGGCAATGGGCAGTTTAATAACACATGCAGATGGCCTCTGGTGTTTCTTCATTCTTACTGCTAGTCTCTTATCCGCATCTCATTTGGGAATGCTGAACTCATGTTACACTCTTAAGATGCTGACTTCATTTATAATATACTGTAAATCCCTGAAAATATGGCACCAGTTATTCTAATTAAGCTGCGCTTCCAATTATGCAGCATGTCTTAGTTTCTTGCACAACTACTGCCCATTATGATGTTACGTAATAGGAGTAAAACCGAATTACTTAACTGCTTGATGTGCATCACATATAAAGATAATAGTTTTGAGGGCTGAAACACAATATCTCTCCCACATCTCATCCCACTTAAGGAGGCTCATCCTTGTATAATATCTCTTTCCTTTCTCCGCTTGATTGTAAACATGGCACCTGAGATTTTCAGCTGCTGTTTCAGCTAAAACTCACACGGACCCACGGGCAATAGTCTGCTGGATTTTTAGTACAGTGGTATTTTGAAATTTGGAAAAAGACAGAAAGAGATGTTGATCTCTTGTATTCAAATGTGCCTACATTATCGGAATAAATGCAGCGTCAGGATATGTTGAGGGCCATTACCTCCTGTTCCAAATGCTGTTGCAGAGATTGTTGCTGAGGCAGGCACTGGAGTGCTGGGGCTTGGTGTTGGCACATGGGCTGCAGAGTTTGCCAACTTTCTCTCTCTTTTACCACTCTCTCAGTCCATCGTGCCGATGGGACCGGCCAGAGCAGGGAGGGAGGAGAGGGGTAGCCGCCAGCTGGGGCTATAGGAGGCTGCCTGGACTTGGATACGTCCAACATGTTTTGAATTAAACCTACACAGCACCCAGCTATGCCTCAATCCTCTCCAAACAGAGCAGAGCAGGTTCAGGCATGCCAACATCCTCCAACATTTTAAATTTGAACTAATAGTAAACAAATAACTGTAGAGAAGTATGTATTCCTTTTCTTGCATTTTTGGCAAAGGCTAGAATAGATAGCTTAAATTGTGAATATTGGTTGATGGCACGCAACAGATTAGTGTTAATGACTATCATGTAAGACACCATAAAAATGAGTCCTATAGCTACAATATATCCCTAATCTTAACCATTTGTTTTCTAGTGTATTTTAGCTCGTTGTTTCTGATTTGTTGTTTCTGTTTCTGATTTCTGGCCTGCAACTTCACTATTATGGCTCATTCTGCTTAGCTGCATCTGTGTTGTTTTCAACAACAGTAATCAGCTCTTTTTGGTAAAAAGTTAAGCAACAGACAGACAAAGACATCAACAAACTAACACACTGGAGCATTATGCACCCAAAGAGTCAGGTATTTCTCCAAGTATCTGACTGAGGTTAAAGAATGGATTGTGATGGTGCTCTGTATCTGTTGAGATAGCATTAATATACTATGACAGCATGAGTTGTCCCAGTGGTTGCTCACGATACTGTACAAGAAAAAAAATCAAGGTCCAAAGAATGTTTTTCCTGTAGAGCAGCGCAATAAAGGGGCATCTGTAAAACTGCTGATGAGACATCAACTACAAATAAAGTCACTTTAAATCCATCAAAGTTTAACAAGGTAAAACCTTCCCAGAGTCGGGAAAAGCAAATTTTATTTTTGTGAAAAATGTGTGTGAATATTAACGTGACATCTGTTTCTGCATTCTATACACTGGAATGATCATTCTGTCTGCTGTTTTTGCTTTTTAACATATTCACATTCTGACTCAACGCTTGTTTGAAATTAAAATCTAAAAAGCAACAATCGAACGCTGAATGTGTGTAACGGGAAAGGCAAACTTCCCTCGAAGGTCTTTGAGGACTTTCTTTGCCACCCACAGCCACAGTAACCGGCAGTGTGAAGAGCATTCACGCGGTCTCCAGGCTGCACATGCTCTCAGCATATGCAGTGGTGAAGAAATATAAACAGTCACACTGTTTTTCCTGTGCATGTGCCCTAAGCACCTACCTTAGAGAGGGTAAACACAGCAACACTACCAAAAAAAAACAGCGTAAGTAAAATAGCAGGAAACTGGATATTGCATAGGGTTTTTTCTATCATACCTGAAGAAATAATCAATCATGTGTATTCTCCTGTGCACGAGCTCTCAGAGCCCGTGTAATATTAGGAGTGAAGTCCCTAAAAGCTCCACACTGTCACAGTCTCGCACAGAATACAGATGAGCAAAGCGAGATACATCACTTTTATGCATTTCTCGCAAAATTAGCATTTTTCAGCTATTAAAATATATCAACACTACTTTTGTTTTTTAGTCCCTTAACTTCGCGTTTACAACCAAAATCAGCAAAAGTGCAGAGATCAAAGTAAGCGCGTACCAGGAAGTGTGCTAAATATAGTTGGGAAAATAAGACTCGCAGCGCTTCCAGCAGTATCTTCTAGCATTTCCCCTTTTTAGGTCAATGTATACAACTTTGAACACCATGCTGAAGATATCTGGAACAGTTAGGGAGCTTATAAAACACAGCAGCAGGGTTATTATAGTAAAAGTAAATAAATTAAATTGATTGTACTTACAAATGAGCTAAAATGAAATACAGATATAATGGAAATGTCCTCGGGATGTCTGGCTGACTGTGACCTAATATGACCTTATTAAATCTTGCCCCTGACAAGTACCCCTCCAATTTGAATAATTTAAAAAGGCTAAAACTAATGAAAACTAACCAATTTCGAGCAATAAAATCTAAAGTGGATTGTAAAATAGACTTCTGTGAAACTGTTCACAGGACATCAACTACAAATAAAGTCAGCTTAAACTGTTTTGACCCAAATTCACTCTGGAAACTAAAACAGAACTTCACTGAAAACAAAAACTCAAAGCAAAACTGAAAACTAATTATAAAATGTAAAACTTAAATAACTCTGTACAGTAATGCTAATTTGCATCAATCAAAGCCAAAATCTACACTTCAGCAGACAAACACAGTTCTGTGTTCGTGGTCTGATAGCACACCAAGATCAGTGCAACAGCATCCCACTACCGAAAAAGCACTTAAGGGACACCACAGCTTCCTTTGCTTACGATTACAACTTCAGCAAACATTTGAGTGACCAGGATGATGCTGATGAGCTGAGACCGAGCTGTCGTGCATCTCATTAAATGCAGATGAGCTGCAGGTTTACTTTTTAGTATCCCTATATTGTAAATGTGTAATAATGTAGTAATAATGGAGAAATCCATAATGGGGGGGGGGGGGGGCAAAAATTATGAGTTCCCTTTTGTTATTTATTGTAGCATTAGGAAAATTTAAAACTGTGACATGACCACCTGCAGTGGGCTCATGGATGTGAGGTAACCTGCTACACTATACATCTACCACAGGAAACTCCCACTTTGTGTAAATTGTTACATTTTAAAGTGAGGACATTAGGTATGGGTTAGGGGTAAGATTACACAAGACTACTACCTAAAGTAGTTATGCTACAGTTGTGATACTTGGTAGCAGAGCAACTGCATTTTAATTATGAGCTCCATCACAAGAGTCCGGTTTGCAGTTCTTCATAAAATAGACGCCTTTAGCTTCACTCTAACTGATGGTTGATGGGTTGTGTCTATAGCTTGTTTGTACTGCTGAATAAAAACACAATTTCATTCACTATTAACTGCGGGATAACAGTAATATTTATTACAGCCAGTCTTTCCCAATGTTAAGCATTCTAAAGTTTTTGCAATCAGTCCCTGTTTTAACTGTCTCATGCACGTGCATAGCCTAACAATAAACAATGGCTGCGTGTTATTTTTGCAGCATCCAGTTGCAAGCTTAAAAATACCTCACGTTGTCATGACAGCACCACAGGAAAGCAAAAATTCACGTTATTTTTTTTAGATATATATAAAAAATTAGAATTATGGCAGCATACAGCCTCACTGAAGCCTCACTGAAGCCTCACTGAAGCCTCACTGAAGCATGACTGAGCAGTCGGGGAAAAAAAAAGGACTCCTGTTTCTGTCTGTTTTATGTTCTGAAAACAATTGCACCTGACCCAATAATTTTGTCAGGAGGCTATTGAAAGTCTTTGATTTCAGTGCTATTAAAATCTAAAAGGATGCATAAATGAAACATCAGAATACAAAGAGAGGAGGACTGCACCTTGAAGCAGCGTTACAGAGAGGCTGATTAAACAGAGTCTTGTAAAATTCCCTACCTCTCCACTACCACATGCTTCCTCCATCTTTTTTTGCTTCCTCCCATGCATTTCTTCTTCTTCTTCCCTGGTCTCCTGGCCCCATCACTCCTTCTCTCTGCTCATTTACTTTCTCCTCCTCCCCTCCCTTTCCCGTCTGTGCGCTCTCTGCTTCTTGGAGTCTCACCAATCCCTCGTGTTGTTTCACACCAGACTGTGTAGAAAACACTAAAAATATATGTGTTTGGTCCTGGCGCTCCCAAAAGGCAACTTTATAGAGAACAAAGGAGATAGTAGGGCAGCTCAAATAACTCATGAAGTGAGAGAGGATGCTGCTCTTGGGGCTCTGTTGCCCCACTGAAGAACATTATTACTGGATTATTGATTTACAGCACAAAATGGATGGAACATAAGTAGGGTTAAGCTCATTAATCCCTCTCCCGTCTCTTTTATGAAAATGGACTTGTTATCAGTGATTATTCTAATGGATTGTTATGATTGAACACTTACTGTACTGTTTGTCGGCTGCCTTAGCAAAGAGCGCGGGGACAGCGTAGATGAGTTTTTGGGGATGGGCGTGCAGGATGAAAGAGGCGAGGAAAAGAGGTATCTGTTAAAGCGAATGCACCAAAATAAAAGCTCAAAACACAGACGGTGGAACTGCTGACATTCTGGTGACATTTGGTGCATTCGGTGGCATTTCGCAAGACATATGAGCAGGTAGTTCAGTTCACACTCCTTGCATGAGATGGGACTGCATGCCACTAATATAGGCTGTCGCTGAGTTTATGTCTAAGTTTATATCTAAAATGATTTTTTTAGACTTAGTGCTTAATGTTTAATTACAATATATTTTCATGATCTGCTGTTTTGATGTATTCTTTCCTTTTATGAAGCTCGGTGAGTAGTTTAATTTACAGTAATGGAAACTGTTTGACGCCTCAACCTCTGTCTTTGTCTTCCTGCCTCCTCTCCTCTCCTCTCCTCTCCTGGATTCATGTACATCCATCAGGGAGTGCTCCAATGGAGCGCAGCGGCTTTGACGATTGTCCTCATAAATTGTGTGTGTGTCAGGGTGCAGAGGGGCTAAGTGAGCAGTAAATAACAAAGGGCCCTGCCGCCATCCCTTCACCATCGCCATGTTTCCGGCCATGCAAGATTACCCAGCATGCCCCTGGAGGGGTGTCTTCTTCCTCTGTGTGATGAATGGACAAGAGGAGGGAGGAACAGGCCTTCACCACCCAGTGTCTGACAGAGAAAAGGTGAGGTCCAGGAACCCTGCTGATTTAAATTGATGAGTGTCTTTATTTTGCTGTAGAGAAAAAGCAGAAGAAAGAAGCTGTTTGTCTCCCTCTTTCTGTAATAACAGATCACTCGGCAGATATCTTTAACTGCCTGCATTCTTCACTGTCAGTCCCTTTTCTCTCAATCCCACTCACTTTCTCTTGCTCTCTCTCGTGCCCTTTTTTTTTTTCGATTTTTTTTCCCTCTGCTGCTTATTCTGTCTCTCTATTGACTGTGCATTTATAACCACCATCTGGTCATTTATTTCTACTCTATGTCCCTGTGCTCATCCTTATGCTATATTCCATTCCTCGTCCCCCCCGTGATGCTCGTCTCAACTTGCTATAATGGCCCAAGAAGCCATCAACAACACCATTAAGCCCGAGAGTGCCACTTATGATTTTTTTATTCACAGCTTATGGTTCTAGAGATGAAACCTCTCTTTTTTGCCTTTGATTGATGTAATTGTTTCTAACGTTCAGTTTTTCCATTATTATTGCGAAGCTTTATGATTGATCTCAAGTAATAACAGTTCATTCTGGCACATTAATGACCACAATCTGACTTTTTCTCGTCTCTTGATTCTCGACTATTTGCCTCACCTTGCATTTTTTTTCAGCAGTACCGGTCACCTCGATGCTCACTATCACTACATCCATCTATCTTGGTCACCCCGTCCTCCTCTGCTTTCCCTTTATCTCCGATTTGCCAGATTTACACCTGGCAAGCTAAAATCTCAATCCTCAGCGACACATGCTTTTGTTTTCCCATTTCCCATCTGCTAATACAGACTGTGACAGGTTTATTGTACATTCTGTGATTTCAGTGCAGCTGCTCCATTTAGTTGAAAGACATTTGGCTGGCATGTGAAAAAGAACTTAATGTTAGGGTTTGTGATAGTTTGGTTTGATGAGAGAGATGTGAGAGAGTTTTCTCCCCGAACGTTGACAACTATAAGAAAGAAGATGAATGTTTCCGAACCTGAGGTTTAGTCTTTTTTTTTTTCTGAGATATTCTTAACATCACTTATGTAAGAGCTGAGTTAGAGGTAGCCCTGTTAAATGTTGTCTCCCTTCTTTCTGTTTCTGCACGGGAGAAAACGTAATGTCAGGCTGCATGTCGGAAACAAAGTGTTAGATTTTGGCGTTGAATTTTACGGGAGGCTCAAAAAAGATGGAGCATTAGTTATGATTAGTTATCCCGTGCTTTGCCATGTGACACCAAGAAGTTAAAATAATAAGAATAATTCTTACTTCACCGCCACAGGACGAGGATCGCATGGAGTATCTATAGATTTCCATATACGCACTGCATATTGCTCGTGGATCAATAAAGTATTTAATAGTTTGACGTGTAACCTTTTTAAGAATATTGATTTGTGCAGTGTTCCACATGAGGGCTCAATTTGGATTGTATTGACTGTGGCGTTGTTTTGATATGGTGAGAGAGGGCCTCGGGCTCCGAGCAGACGCTCTCAATGCCACAGTTATTGAACCTCCTGACCGTCTCCCTACAAAGACAATATACGCATGTCTGTGTGGGCCCTGCATATTGTATCAACGCTGCAGCAATGTAAACAGAACTAGTCGGTCTACTCTTATTAGAACCAAAAATGCTTAAAATGTTTTGCAGCCCCATTAGTGCGGCGGACTGCCCTTCAGTGCTTTCAGAGTACTGATATACTATTCCTGTATCTCCACTGAATGCGGTGGTTCTTCACTTATTATTAGACCAAATACATCTTAGATCACAGGCTCATTTTCTTAATTGAATGCTGCCTCTTATTTGACATGCCTTTTGGTTGTGCTGCATAAAGCCATAATCCAAAACCATATTGTCAATCAATGGAAATCTAAGAGTATGAAGCTGTTTTTAAACAGCAGAACAACTGAGAACACAATTTGTTTTGCTTGCCAAGCCAAACTTTTAAAATATGTTTACAAGTTCACCTCAAATTCAACTTTACTCACCGCTAAAGCTAAACTACATTAACATATTCTTTGTCTACAGGTTAAGCAAATGTCTCAGAGAGTTTTAGAGATGCTTGCAGGGAAATAAGAAAAAAAAAAGTTGGCCACAGCAAGGTTGGTGCAAAGCGCAGATAAATATTAAGAAATGTAGACAATCTTTATTTATGTAGAACTTTTTTAAATCCATGTTATAAAGGGCTTCAGGAGAAGCAAAATAAAACTTCACTGTTTGTATTTAAAATCAGAGAAAATGTTTAAGGGACATATATACAGTAGGGGAAATAAATCTTTGATCCCCTGCTGAATTTGTTAGTTTGCTCACGTGCAACGAAATGGTCTCTAATTTTTATGATAGTTTAATTTAATGGAAACAGAATATCAACCAAAAATCCAGAAAATTCACATTACATAAAAGCTATAAATTGATTTGCATGTCATGGACTGAAATAGGTATTTGATGCTCAAGCAAAACATGATTTAGTACTTGGTGTAGGAACCCCTGTTGGCAAACAGCTGGTCACCAGGTTTGCAAACATCTCAGAGTATTTTGTCCCACTCCTCTTTACAGAAACTCTCTACATCCTTTAGCTTTCTTGGCTGCTGCTTGGCAACTTGAAGCTTCAGCTCCCTTCACAGATTTTCTAGGACTGAGGTCTAAAGACCGGTTAGGCCACTCCATGACCACAATGTGCTTCTTCTTTAGCCACTCATTTATGGCCTTGGCAGGATGTTTTGGGTCATTGTCATGCTGGAAGACCCATCCATGACCCATCTTCAGTGTTCTGGCTGAGGGAAGGAAGTTCTCATCCAAGATTTTACAGTACGTGGCCCATCCATTGGTCCCTCGATACAGTGAAGTTATCCTGTACCCTCAGCAGAAAAACAGCCCCAAAGCATCATGTTTCCACCTCCGTGACTGTGGGGATGATGTGCTTTTTGTTCATACTCAGCATTTCTCTTCCTCCAAACACAGCGAGTGGAGTTGATGCCAAAGAGGTTGATTTTGGTTTCATCTGACCACAGCACTTTCTCCCAAACCTTCTCTGAATCATTCAAATGTTCACTGGTGAACTTAAGACATTAACAAACTCCTCCCATGTAGTTTTGGGCTGATCCACCACCTTTCTCATGATCATCCTCACCCCATGAGGCAAGATTTGCATGGCGCTCCAGACCGAGGGTGATTGATGGTCATTTTATTTCTAGTCTTTCATTGTATTTACTTCTTTCAGAATAATTGCACCAATAGTTGTCACCTTCTCACCGTGCTTCTTGCTGATGGCCTTGTAGCTCATTCCAGCCCTGTGCAGGTCTACAGTTTTGTCCCTGACATCTTTTGACAGCTCTTTGGTCTTACCCATGGCGGTGGAGAGGTTGGAGTGGAAGAAACTGATTCTGTGGACAGGTGTGCTTTATACACTGTCTATCTGTAATTGATTTATTTATTGATTGATTGTAATCTGTGTGCCACATGGGCACATGGCCAATCTGTGGGAGCCAGAATTCTGGCTGAGTTATAGGAGATCAAATATTAATTTCACTCAATGACATGCAGATCAATTCATAACTTTTATGTAATGTGTTTTTTTTCCTGGCTTTTCGGTTATATTGGATATTCTGTCTGTCTCCAGTAAAATTAAACTACCATAAAAATCAGAGACTGTTCATTTGTTTGGTAGTGAGCAAACTTATAAATTCAGCAGGGGATCAAATTTCCCCCACTCTACATAGCAACAGTACTGAAAAAAATGGTATAAAGCTACATTATTATTAATATAGTTGACATGCTCCTGAAATTTTTGGAACTGTGTCCAGTTGCCAGTTTTCTTTTAAACTTTTCTTTGATCACCTCTGTATCAATTGGCTGATAACAAAGCCAAATTTATACCCAGGTAAAGAAAGCTCAGAAACGACCACTCTTTTTAAGAAAAACAAAGAAGGCTAACTAACAGTGCCAAGCTCTTTAACAAAGGAGCGACAGAAGGCATCCTAAGTGTGCACGTCACAAACTGGTGTGGAATATGAATGGCCAAGGACCGGGAGGCTCTGCAGCAGGTGACTAAACCACCCAGCACATGACCGCCACCGATCCAGCAGAAGTGAGGTGAAATGAGGTGTATGTGTAGAGCCCAAAGGATACAAAAAGACGGCACCCACTCTGGCCATTGTCTGTTCACCCTGCTGCCATCTGGCAAGTGAGACAGAAGTATCTGCTGCTGTTCTGCCACACTACGGAGCAATTTCTTTCTTCGGGCTGTGAGACAAATGAATTCAACCCCCTCACTTCAGCAGAAATTATAGCTTCATTTCATGATTACATTTTTCTTCACCTATCTATATTTTTTGTTGGTAGTACAAAGGGACTACATCTGCTATTGTGTGATACAACCTTGTGCTGCTGGTGACAATTACAATTAATCTTCAATCCACTATTTTATGATGTTACGCATGTTTTGGTCCAGCATCTCACTGAAGCTATTGTGCATACTGAGCAAAATATTTGGACCAAAGGTAACTTTTTTTTTTTTTTTTTATCTGTGCTATTTTATGAAATGGAAAATGTAAAAAGTCTTAGATGCAGTCTGAAATCGCTGATATCCTTAGGGACCTTGGCTTCTTCCCTACACATCAAAATAAAGCTCTGCTCCTTCATCCAGAATAAAGTCGTAATAATGTTCCCACTAAGAGGTCCAGCAGCTGAAGGGGCAAATGTGTACGTTCATTTCACCAGTATACGCTGTTAAAGCTGTTACAGCTGTGAAACCTCATTTACTTTTAAGAGATGACCAGCTGGACTAGGTGGGATGTGTAAGCAATATCATATCTTTTCAACTCTCTTATCCCCTTTCCTCCCATTTCTCTCTCTCTGTCAGCCTTCCTGTCCTCCCTCGACCCTCCCACTGCTGACTTGGGCATCCGTGCAGAGGTAAGCAGCCTCCCTTGACTAGAGGTGACCCCCCGGACCCTATTAACATCACACACTTTGAGTGGCCAAAACATACTCCCTAAATGAACTCTCCTCTCCCCCTTGGCCACCGTCATTGGCAGAGCCCACTGCTGGGTGAATTAGATTGCAGGCTTTTTAATATGGCTCTTAATGGTTTATAAATTGCACGTAATGATTCCTCCTTTCCTCTCTCTCTTGCAGAGCTTTTTATGGCCCCTTGACTTTCCAAGGGAGTGGGTGGGATTTAATATGTGGTGGAGGAGGTGAAACTAGACCTGCACAGGCTTTCCGCCTGCTCTTAACGCTTCCCCTGGCTATAGAGCGGGAGTCTTGGAAATAATGCTGGACATTGATACTATCTGGCTGTGGCATGTACCTGCGTCAACATGACGAAACTGTATGATGAAATACTCACCAGAGATGCACAAATAATCTGACGCTGTGTGTGGTGGAAGGCCACATCTTAGAGAAAGACAAAAGTGTGCACATCCCAATTAGGGGCAGGACAAAAACATTCACCCCAAAACAACAGCTATGATTAAAAGAAGAACACAAAGTGAACCATGGATGGACAGCAGGTGACAAATGAACAAAACCAACAAAAAAAAGGCTCAAAAATCTAAACAAGGTGCAAACCAGGCTGAAGACACTGCAGAACAAACACAGGGATGAAGCTCAGGTGAAGAGCAAAGGTGAGGAACCCAGGAGAGCAACATTGATGAATGCAGGGAATGAATGAGACAGACAGAGTCATAGCTAGTCAGAGAAGTTCTGCCACAAAGGTTTCCTTTTATTTAATTTTAAGGTCTCTGTCACATTATGGTCAGTTTCAGGCACCTGAACTACTTGGATGGCTTCAGGAAAAGATCATAATTTGAATTAAAATACAAACTTTCAACACTGTTACCACCACTAAGAGAGGCTGTCTGGCAGACAGCCTTCAAGGTAAATTTCTCCCATTTCAGTTTGACTATAAATATACATAAAACCACAATCAATGGCAGTATCACCCCAGTGTAAATGTTATCATATTTTTACACCTTATCAGTGCCGTTGGCATGGCATATTACGTCTGAATAAATTCTAAGACAGTACAAAATGATCTTTCTCTGTGTACTTCCTCCAAAGTGGTGTACTTGTAACCTGGAAACCTGAACTCCCTTTTGTTCTTACACGTGAGGGAGGATACGGTCCAGCTTTTTTCTATTTCTTTAAAAAAAAATTGCCTTTGAAAGGTCACTGTGCACTGTTAATATTGGAACTCCAGAGGAATGTTGGTATATCCACCTCACGTGCTTACAAAAATCAGCAATTCAAAATACAGCAGTCACAGATCACCATGTGAATGGGTTTTAAATAAATGAAATAATTATCCTGTTTATTAAGACACTCACGGTTAAATTCACCCAGGCACATTTTTCTTCCACTAGCCAAGAAGTGCTTCCAAACTGTCTGGAAGCTGGTATGCAGAGGTTTTCAATTCCTCTTGCAACATAACATGAACAGCAGCCAGCACAAACCCAGTGCGTTACTTGATGGTTCGTTGGCACTAAGTGAAATTCCAATTAACTGGCCCAAATGTCCACAGGGAGTGTTTGTCTGAGAGTGTGCTGAGAATGCAATAATTTCCCATCTTGTGTTTGGATGTCATCTGTGTGGTGAGCAGCAGAAACGGGGATCTCGAAGCAGGTCCGCGTTTTGCAAAGGCAAGTTTCCTAACGTTTTACCTTTCACTCCTCCATTCTGTGGAAGTGTAAAATGCGATTCATTATTTGTGTCCAATGGTCCACTGGACAGCAGAACTGGAGGGAGCACAAGAGAGAAATCATTTACATTGTGTGCAGTGAAGCCCAAAAGGAAGCAAAGCTCAGCTAGACTCCCTTTGATACAGTCATTGTCATAGTAAGGTGCAATGTTTGTAACAATGCCTTCTACCCAACTAAAAGTCTCTTAGGAAGCAAGGCGCCATGGGTGCTGGTGAAAAAAATACCTGCTACCAAACTCTTCCATCCAACTGAGAACAGGTGGAGAAGCAAAGCTCTGTAACTGCCCCATGCTGTGCTTTAAAGAACAGTTCAAACAATTTAGTTTGTCAAAGAGGGACTCCTGCCCTACTTTCCCTAGCTTTAAATCTTTAGCTATTCCCTGTCCTGCCTCCAGACCTTTGCTGTGATGAGAACAGCTCCAGGGATAGAAATTTGTCTACATAAATAAATAGCTTGGTGTTTAAATACCCTGTTGGATGACTGATTATGTTTAAAAAAAAAAAAAAAGAAAAAACTAAACTGGATGTTAGCCTAGTGCTTACACTACTGGTGCCATGGCGGAAAGAAAAAAGGGAGAGGAATTGAAGAAGGATAAAGTAATGGCAGAAGGGGATGCTGTTTCCAAGAGGCAGACTGTGTGGGGAAAGATTGAGGAAAAAGGAAATAACCAAACACTCAGGTACACACACACACACACACACACACACACACACACACACAGAGGCACGAAGAGATGAGAAGTGATGAAAGAAAGTGCTGATCCATGTTCCCTGTCTGGGAAGGCAAAAACAGAACATTGATTCTGCAAGATCCACAAATGAAAAATCCATGGGAGTAAGGAGCTCTTGGCCCTGCGGCAGAGAAAGGGCACCAGCGGTCACACTCTAGTATCGCAAGTGACACCGAGCCTAGGCCTCTCACTGGGTGGTAGTGGGCAGTGCTGGATCAGCTGGACAAGGGCCAAAGCTAACCTAACCAGCAGGGACGCGGCCTGAGAAAACAGAAAAGAGAATGTTTAGTTTTCAGGTTAGGAAAGAAATAAGAAGTTGTCTTCTTGTTAGAACAGAACTGGAGTGATTGCATGGAAAACTATAAAGCAATGTTATATTTTAATAGAAACAAACAGGCTATTATCAAAGTCTGAGTGTGGACATTTCTATTCCTATTTTGGTTGCCTGATTTTTTGATCCTTTCGTCTGACTGTCGCGCCAAAATTTAAGCAGACGTGGTCACTGTAACAGGGAGATAAAGAGGTCCTGCATCTCTATCTGTAGCTCAATTTGAAATCCCTGTGTTAAACCATGGGTAGGGGTTTGAATTGTGGGAGGGAGGTCCTTTTTCCTCATTACCACCCTCTGTCACTACATGCACACACCAGCAAAGACTAGTCTGTGTGATATGCTAATCTCTCAAACCGCCATCCACCACCCCCGACTACTTTAAGATTGCGGCCGCACCTAAATGCGCAGTGAGGGTACCGGGAAAGGAAGTAATTAAAGCATGCCCTGCAGGAGCCTGCCTGGGCCTGGCCTGGATGAGATGGGACAGCAGCAGCACTTTAGGTGCATATGCACTGGGGGATGAGAAAAAGGGTCCTCAGGGAGAGGCAGATTTGTTTAGTCACTGGTTCTACTTTGGTTCCCCCTGGGGTAGTCCCTACCCCCAGCAGATAGGATAGCAATCAGACATGCAGGGTGTGGAGTTAAAAAAAGAAAAATTGTAGTGTGCAGTGGTGGTGGGAGTATTTCTGTGTGTGTACGCATGCTGTTTTGGAAGATTAAAGGTGACAGTCATAGCTTTGCTAGGACCTGATCACCTGCCACCATCTGTCATTAAGCAAAGCTGCTCAGGGAAGCGTAGTGCACCTGTCATCTGCGAGTGTGCGCCATGGCGCGCAAACTTGGTGTGTGCATGTCTCACTTTTTATGTCATTTTGCTCAACATATTGAGAGATACGGCTTCTTTAAAAGAGATCGCGGTGCTGACAGTGTTCCAGTGAAGCACAATCCTCCGTCAAATGCACTGATTGTGCGCATTACAGCAAATAATCATTTAAAATGATCTTTTTAATCGACAAAGAGTCTTGTGATACTTCAAAACACAACGACGAACGTGATTTTGAAAAAGAGGTTCTGATCGGGATTGTATGTGTTTGTATGCGTGCGCGCAGGCATTTCCTGCGTATGTGGGTGAGGGAAGAATATATTGTGTGCAATAGTCTTTCTTCCAAACTTCAAATACCACAGATTAACATATTTCAAAATATATAAATATACTTGTGCTTCAGTGGGAGAGCAAGAGAAGAAAAAGAGAAATAGGCAGACTGCATTTCTCTGCCTGAAACACCTTAAATGATCACATACAGTATGTCTCCTATCAAAAGCTATGAGCTGTTTAACAGTTTGAATATAACCTCTTCATTTGTCACAGGCAATAATCACATTGTAACTCAGTTTTAATGGCTATGTGAAAAGCCATAATGTGAAATCATACTGATTACTGTGCGAGCATGTGTGCGTGCATGCTCGGGTGGGTGGGCTTCTGTGAGACAAGGATCTCTGCACATGCCTTATTAAAGCCGGATATTATGACAACTCAGTTTTTGACACATATTAAAGACTGTATCTCATCTTTAAAGGCCCTTCGTGTTTTTTTTTTTTTTTTTTTGGCAGAATTTTTTTCATAAGTCTTTTTGGAACAAAGCTACTATTTCTGACAGCATTAATCTAAGAGATGTTCAAAATTGCAGTCAGGAAGACAAAAGGGGAAAAAAAAGGTTCAGATAAAAGCTAGGCAATACATTCTAATGAGCTAACAGGACATGAGCATTGCATTTATATGCCCACTGCATTCACATCAGTACCTCTTAACTGCGTTTGTTGTAAATAAATATGAGCAATCAGCTAAGAACTGCAATAAAGGCCCCGTAAAGTGCAGCAAATAGTGAGATGAGAGGAAATTGCATACCTGCACAGACAGACAGATGGACAGGCAGACACACATAAAGAGCATAAGGCAGATAAAAAAAAATACAAAAGATAAGAAGCTACAGTCTTTCACTTTGACCACCGTCGCTGAAGACTTTATGAAAGGTAAGGAAAAATGTTTTTTTTTAAAAAAAAAAAGAAAAAAAAAAAGGTCATGGCATTTTGACCATTTCAGCACAAGCCTGTAAAAAAGAGCTAACAACAGGAAGCGTGGTCTTGGAAACAGAGAAAAGAAGAGTCAGAGAGAGGTTAAAAAGAAGTGCTGTATCCTCTGCTACCTCAGCCCTGCGGCATGGGGTCACCTCAGAGACTGGAGACTGAATTACCCAGCAGCCCCGGCCGCTCGCAGGATCAGGCGGACAAGGGGAGAGGACGAGAGGAGTTAATGAAGGGAAGAGACAGTTCATATCCCCCGAGGGCCTCTAGGCACCTGCCTGGCAAGTTTCCACTGCCCACCCTGCACTGACTGGCTAATTATCAACATGGACTTAGCCCAAAGTCAAATCACTGATTGATTGGAGTGTTTTCAATCTGTCTTTGGTCTCTTGCTGTCCTCTCCCGCTCTTTTCTCTGCGGAAACTCTCGGTCATTGGAGTCCCACTGTGGCCTCATGCAGTACAATGGCAGCACAGGAGCAGCAGGTGACCGGTTCTTCTGTACAACATTGACACCCGGCCCCAACTCTTGTGATTTAATTCCTCGGCGGACGTATAATTAATTTGTTAAGAAATGATTTTACTGTATGGATAATTGCTAATTACAGCCGAATAAGTGACAGAACATTTTTCAAACGCGAGCGAGGGAGGAAAGGCCGTGGACTCACTCATATTGGGTCAACGTAATTCCAGTAATAGATGTTATTTGCCATTACCACGGAGGATGTGGAGGTGTGATTAAATAAGTGTTGCTATGTTTGCTTAAATTCATTCATCAGCCAGTAAGTAGGTCCTGGTCCAGTAGGAGTCTTTGTTAAATGTCTGGTTCATTAGACTTTACATTAAAAGCCAAAGGGAATTAATGCTGTGCAGCTTATGGCCGTTACCATTAGTCATTACAATTAATATGACTTTTCTTTCCCTGTAAAAACCCTTCTTGTTTTCTTTCCCACAGATCCAAGGAAACTACGTTCATTCTAACATGTATTTTTTTCCCCCCTTCATTTTAAAGTTATTACTTCCTAAGGCATTCTCGTTGATATCAAAGCAGTCTAAAAAAAAACATAAAATGAAATTTTAAATTTGGTTTTGCTGGGTACTGGAGCAGAATCAAAATACATAACTATGTGAGTGCGCTTCAGAAGTGCTTCCCTTTTGTTTCTCTCTCTGCCAAACAGAATGCACGAGTCTGTTACTGCGCTGAAAGAACAAGAGATGAAGAAGCAGCTAAAACAGTCTTGAGCACATGTTGCTTGTAAAAGAATGCAAGTATGTGGCGTCTCCCTATTTTTCAATGCATCAGATCAGTCAGAAGCCATTCTCTCTGCAGCTGGAGGAAGCACAAGGCGTGCAGGAGCTCTCACAGTGGGATGGAAGCACTTTGCCTGTACACAACTCCAGCTGAGAGCTTTACAGGGAAGTTAAAATTCTGAATGCCAACCTACATTAACAAAAAGAAAAATTTAAAGGAGGTCTCATAAGAGAGCAGATTTAGCACCATGGCTACAGTCCGCACAACTGTTTGGGATGCCTTCCTCTATTTGCTGCAGTGCATCCTGGGACAGGACATCTATAGCAGTCCTGGGAAGCCCCAGGGGAGGCTGGAGGATTAGCACCGGCCTATCTCTTTAGAGCTGGGAATTAATTAAGTAATTATGAAAGCCAAGCAAGAGGGATGAATTATGCATGAGCCCTGATTGGGACGTTTGTGATTGTGTAATCTAATTTCAAGCGGCCGACCGTCCCTGTCAGCCAGGTATATCTCACATCATAGAGTCACGCACACACACGCGTGTACGCAACACTAATGCTTTCAGGGTACACAAAACATAACCAAAGATCACATTCACCGTGGGCAGAACGGATACTCTGGGCATCTCATTATGTTAATTAAAATTAGGTAATCAGTGTGGATTAATCACCATAATAATGAGGATTGAGCAGCAGATTATGTCGTCTTACCTAATCCATATAATTGTATTTGTAGAAGCACGAGATTAATATTGCTAGCATCCAATTAATAATAAAATGACTGATTAAGCAGGTGTTTTGCTTTGGATTTTTTTTTTTTTTTTGGCATGTGAAAAGTAGATTTTTCCTTGTGTTTCTATCATTGTCTGTTCCTGTTATAGGTGCCTGTGGATTCCACTGGGGTTTCTGGTGCACTGATGTCTCTCTGCTGGTCTCACTTTCTTTTTATTGATGCACTTCAATGCCTGTTTACAGCAAGGAGCTCTCCCTGTTCTCCTGAAAAATACTTCCTGTAGAAGACTCAGTCGATAGCAAACAAGAGAATGGTGGCCACGAGATCCACCACAAGAAAGACAGTCGCATCCTCGATATACGTCTGCAGCACAAAAGTACAATATAGGTCTTAAGCGTAGCCACTAAAGCACACACAGTGTAAAACACACATGCATGCAAAACACAACAAGGCTCCCATTTCCTCTCAGTCACCTGAAAGTCCATCGACCCAGATGCATCCCCCCCTTCCTTTCATTTATCTTTTCTATGTATTGATTCATACACTGGTTTATCTGGAAAGCCGAATCCCAAAGTGTTTGGAATATAGTATTCTGGGTGTGACCATTTGCCCCTATAATGGGTCACTGTCTCATCTTAAGCTTTCAGGGTGCCATTAATATTATCTTTAGCATGCCCTGATTAAAAGAAGGGAAGATTATTCATACAAGTTCCCAACACCTTCAACAAAAGGAAGGGAGGATATGTTTTACTATATGCTCTCCTTCAGTGGGGCACTGCAGTTGGAACCTCCGGTATCTAAACCGGTCCCCTGTGTTTGAACTCTGCTCAGAAAGCAGAACATAAAGCATAGAGATGAGAGGAAAGCTACAGAGAAAGGAGCAGACATGAAAGGCTGCGGCGTGCCCTCCAAAGGGAATGTGAGAGCCCAGGAGCACGCTCACTCACCGTGTTAGTTAGTTGTATGATTGTTCCTTTGTCTCTTTTAGCTGCAGAAGGAGCCACTTTAAAACCCGAACACTGGAAATGTGACAGGAAAAGGACTGTAATCCTCACGCTTCAAGTTCACACCCATGCTGCTCCTCAAGTCATTGGATTACTTTCCATATTTCTCTTAGCATTACTAAAATGTCTAAGATTGCACTATTAGGGAAGTCAGAATTCACTGAGATGGATTTTTTTTTTTTTTGTCACTCCATCACCTTGTGATCGTCTACAATCATGTAGACGATGGGAGGAGCAGATGCGTCTCCAGCATTGAAACGTCCACCTTCACAACCCTGTTCTGTTCCTTGTAAGCTGGTGTGATACTTGCTCATTAATTCTTTCTCAGGTTGCACCCTGCCTCAGCGTAGCAGTGCCCTGTTTCTCTGCCTGTTATCTACATCACTGCTTTAAAAAGGCACAAAACTACAAGGTTCAATTTTCTGTAATTTTACAGAGATAGTATATAATATCACACCTTTTCTTGCACTTTGTCTTATATTTGTGATTCTGAGCTGGCTCATATTTCATGCTTTTATGTGAAAGAATAAAATTCTACTATCTTTGCTGTCTATACTTTTTGTCCAAAGCCCACTTCAAAGTTCCTTTGTTTTTTCTAAATATGTATTTTTACACCAGCTGCTATAAAAGCAAACATGAGTGACCTCGGTGGCTCACAGAAACTTGCGTTCATGCTTTTTCCTCAGGTTGCCTGTGACACACAACCCGCCATCGTAACAATATGACCTCCTTGTTCGATGCAGCATAAACATCCTGATTTGTGGATTTAACCTCAATTGAGTGCTTTGCATGGATTTGACTGGTAACCACCACAATGATTTGCATCTCTTGAAATAAAAAAGGACCTTAACTGCTGGAGCGCAAAGGTCAAAGATAATACTTGGAAACAAGATAAGCTCCTGATTGTCCTTGTAGCCTCTGGTTACTAACAACCTGCCAATATATTGATTATTCACATTTACAGACGTGGAAGACCATTTGTCACTTTGCTCAGAGTGCACACTCACCATACGTCTATTAAAAGCTGGAAAATCTGTATTAAATTTCATTTAACAGCGAACCTGTATGTATTATTAGTGTGAAGTGTAATCATAATGCACCATGTACTAAAGTACTATTTCTCTAATTGAGTATTTCCTGTCCATTTCACTCCCCCCTCTATGTCTTTTCCTGTCTTCCCCTCTCTGCCCCCGTTAGCTCCCCACTTCCAGAAAGAATGGGATACTGGTATAATGGGAGGCCATGTGCAGACAAAGTCCACCCACACCTGAGTTTTTTATAGGCTAATAAGATGACCACTGAACAGCTTTCTGTGGGGTCGGATCCTGTGTTATCTATCCTCCTGTCTGCAGAAATCCAACCTATTATTATCAACATGATTGGCTGCCCAGTCAGACATCTAATAATAGAGTCCGTTTAGCTTGGAGGAGGAATGTGAAAAATTGTCACTTCTGTCACTGTCTGCTTTTGTGACCAGAAAGGTAGATTTTAATATTAGGCTCCTTTTGACTGGCTGGTCGTGCTCTGTAAGCCAATGACACCCTGCTGGGCTTATCATTGGACACCAGTCAGCTAGCCACCTATGTTAGATCTATTTCAATATATGCAGTACCTGATAGGAAAACCTCAACAATTCATTGCTGTGATACAGCTGTGGTGTTATTTCTGTTTTGTTAGAGCATCTTGCTGTTTTTCATAAGTGTGAAGCACAGCTTTGGTTTTGTTTTGGGTAACAGCTGAAGACCATTCAAATGTGTCAAGCAAAACTGTTTCATACAAAATCACAAAGATACCTTTGTCAGTGAAACCAGAATGTTCTGTAAGGCTGTCCTTATGTCATCATTGAATTCTGCTTCATACAATACTGTGCAAAAGTGTTGAACCAGCCCTCATTTCCTTGTATTTTCCTTCCGAGATCTTAAAGTGGTCTTTGGCAATAGTTGTCCACACTTTCTGAGGGTCTTTCAAAGTTTTTCTTTGGACATTGGCTGTTTTTTCCACTCATTTTCAGCCCAGTTCTTGTACCTGATCAAGTGATAAAAAAAAAAGGGAACCAGTTTTGTGTCCACACATAACAGGCAACTTAGGAAAAAAACTCTTTCAATTTGTATTTTTAGGCACTACTACGAGCCTGTCACAAAAACACATCATTTGTTCTTATTTATTTAGTCATGAACATCTCAAATATAACAGTTTGACAGACATGAAAGTATATTTTTGCACCAACAAGGTGACTGTCAAAAAACTGTTAGCCAAAAAGTTGGCATATCTCGGCATGATGTGCAAGGTGAAAAATCTGATGAACCTGGACAAGCAGGCCTAAAAAACTGTCTATAGCTGATAAGCAGTATCTGAAAGTCATGTCCTTAAGAAATAATAATAATAAAATCATTGTCAATATCTACTGAGGAGGTCAGGATAGAGGTACAGCTGTAAGTGTCTGCAGCCATCTGTAAAACACGGAGGCTCTGTCATGGTTTTGGGCTGCATTTCAGCCAGTGATGTAGCTTCATTGTTTTAGCATGACAATGATCCCAAACAAGCTGCCAATGCAATAAAAGCATACCTGGATAGAAAAGCACACAATGGAACACTTTCAGTCATGGGTCGGTCTCCCCAGAACCTGGACCTCAACATTATTGAAGCAGTGTGGGATCATCTCGATGGAGAAGAGAGCAAAAGGCGCCAACATCCAAAAAAGAGCTTTGAATGTTCTTCAAGAAGCCTGAAGAACTTTTCCTGAAGACTACTTTATTTACAGACTGCATTATTTACATATATATACTTATATACTGTATTTTTTATGTAGGTTTGCACATGTATCAACACATTTTCCAAGCAAAATATAAAGAAACTAAGAGTGGCTCGAGACTTTTGCACAGCACTGCTTATTATTTTAAAATACACAATAAAAAAGTTATTGATGAATTTCAAAGACAGTAGTGGTAGGATTGTGAATTTATTGAATTGTTAACGATTTTAGATATCAGTGGATTTTCTGATATCTATTGAAATAAATGTCTTTGAACTGTGGGAGGAAACCCACGCAGACACGGGGAGAACATGCAAACTCCACACAGAGAGGCCCGGGGCAAGGTGGAATCGAACCCACACCTTCCAGATGTCATCCTAGCTGTGAGGCAGTAGTGCTAACCACCATACTGCCCTTAATTGATTAATTGGTCACTCTAATTTGCCTGTAGGTGTGAATGTGAGCGTGGTTGTCTGTCTCTGTGTGTTGGCCCTGCGACAGGCTGGCGACCTGTACAGGGTGTACCCTGCCTCTCGCCCTATGTCAGCTGGCATAGGCTCCAGCCCCCCCGTGACCCTTAACAGGATAAGCAGAAGTGAATGGATGGATGTTTGAAATAAATACTTTCAATGAAATTCATCTATGAATTTATATTGTGTTTTTTTATGTATTTGTCAGAATAAACAGAAAATACAGGTACGTGGAGGTGACGAGAGAGTATCCAATCATAACTATACAAAAGCATATAGAAATAACCATTTTTAATAATAACTATGCTAATAATAATTAACAGTATTATCATTATTGACACGATTTCTGTGTCTGGCGAATCTCACACCTATAAATATATAAAAAACACTTTTTACATATCACGGTTACAATATTCTGCCCTGGCTCAACAATCAACAATCTTGTGCAACTCCATCAACCACAAACAACACACATATAAAGCAAACATTGTTATGTCTTGCCTTAGTCACCCCCATTCTCAGTGGCAGGGGGAAGTGCACTAGCTGCAGTTCTTGAGTATTATTTCTATCCAGAGCTGTCAGTGTTTCCCACCAGATCAAGGCTGTGATTAATAAAATGGGCCTCCTGTTCCCCTCCAGCTTATTCTCACCTTCCCCCTTCATGCTGCTTCTGCAGCACATGCTTGTCTCTTGGTGTCTCCACCTCTGTCAGCTCCTCTCCTCATTCTCATTCTCTCTTTCTGGAGAGCACTGTTGCTCCTTTCAGCCTTCCTACCTGCAGGAACAGAGAATTTCTTTCTTTCCCTTTCTCCTCTGCTCTCCATGGCAGCCTCTCCAGAGCCCCTGGTAAATGATGCATGGCAGACTCATGGCCGCTGAGCAATCATTAGTGAGGTGGCACGGGTGAACAGGAGCGATGGATGATGAAGAGAGAGAGGGATGGTGGGAGAAACAGAGGACAGCAAAAGTCACGCTTCCACCCTTAGGCGTATATCGTCACAAAACCAGAAGTTGTTTGTGTAAAACACTAGTCGGTGGCATTTCTTATGCCAGTGGTCATTAATCTACACACAAAACACACACACTCCAAAAAGTACACAAGTACATACAGAAAAGGAGCCATAATGTTGCTCTCACAGATGAAACCCTGACTTACAGTGTCCTAAAGCCCCATGCTACCATAAAAAAACAAGTCTGGACTGGACTAGCGTAGGGAATGTGCTGAGCAGCCAATATTATGAAGTGTACATAATGCTTCCCTCATGCAATATCATCACTCAACAATGCCCCGATGCCCCTCATCATAAACAAAATTTGGGTTTATAGTTCATATCAGTGCTAATAAACTGAGACATTACCTGACAAAGGTCCACAGTGGGTAAGAAACTCCTACATGGAGGCAGGATTCAGCGTACAGGAAGAGCATTTTCCCCTCTGATCAATCAACAAAATGTATTGTGTTTCGTACAACATAACAATAATACTGTGGTTTGTAATAGCTGATGACTTGATTGCGGGCTTGATGGCTGCTAGAGTCTCCACTTCCAACAGATGTTATGTTTAATTAGTGTTCACACCTACTCTTCACTGGAGCCCCGAACCACCTCACAATAGCACAGCATTCGCACACACCTTTTTATTTCTGTGATTCTAATACTGTAGCTAACAGTGCATAAACTCTTGTTTTTCCATTTTTCCCCCCGTCTTTTGTCTGAAATGACTCTTTTCACAGCACCTATTTTACACTTTCATAACAGAGAAAGCGCAAGTGTAAGGGACTGCCTCTAGGTGAGCTAATTTTGCAGTCTGGTATTCAAACTGTGATGCTTGATGGAGCCGAGCCATTTTCAGAGGAACTTATTTGGGCCGCTCTTTTCCTGTGACTTGTTCTCTTTTGTGTGTGCGCGGGGAAGGCCTATAAGGCTGATGGACGATGTGAAACATGACACACACGTAGAATGGATCTGTAGCAGGTGAGATTTACGTTACGATGATCCATACTTCTCAGCGTGCATCGCTCACCTTCCAATGTAGGATCCCTCAGCTGTGCACATTATAGTTACATCCTTTATCTTAACATAGCGGCGATATGAATCAGTTGTAATCTCCTCGGAGACTTGTTTCTCTTTCTACGCTTCTGCCCGAGTGTTCAGCACAAACGATCTTGTTGCTCCTCGCTCTGCTGTTTACTAATGATGCTCATGTACGGCTGAGAGGAGAGCTCAATCTGATCATGGCCATTAGAGAATAAGATGAGCATTAGGCTTCCCAGCTTTCCTGAATATCAACATACAATTTTGACAGGAAGGTTCAAGCCATGAATTTAACAGAGCAATTATACTGAATGTGGGATATTTGTGGCTGATGAATTTTCTACTTAGAAATATTTATTTTATGCAGTTCTGTGAAGAGAAACGTTTAAATCAGCTTTTTAAGTTTGGATGAACTTTAAAAAAAAAAGTTTTGAGTTCATTAGACAGTTACAGAACTGACCTTTGGGTGTATTAAAACCTTTTTCATTTGTTTGTCAAGTTGCTATTTCTGTGTAGCATGGCAGAGTGAGATATATATTAAAAGGAGCTCGCGGACAGATTCTCTCATTTTCCATATTGTTCTGTCACCTTTAATTTCATTAACTTTTTTCCTCCCCCAGAAGCAAAGTGAGAGCAGAGTTTCTAGGGCAACAATCAGTGTAATTGTCCAAAGTCTGACACATGCAATCTGCTAAAAGCCCTCCAGCCCAAAAGGCCCAGGTGTACCCAGGGATTACAAAGGTGGAGGACAGGTGAAGTCAATGCACGCCGACACTGACACGTGCGCACGCATTCGTTCTGTGTTATTCTGAAGCACACATGCTCGCGGACAGGAGCGGGTACACAGCACGCACGAACGCACCAGCAAACTTCAGCATCACGTCATCACGTGCAGCCGGGTATTGGTTGGTTTCATCTGACTTTTTTTAAGTGTTGAACAAAGGCCCTTTAAGAGCTATTGCTCATCAATAAATAAAGCAATAAAAAAAAAATCCCAACATCCACCTGTGAACAGTTTCACACATTTTTTGAAAATTTGTCATTTATTTTTAAAAAAATGGTCGTATTAAGGTCTGCGGATTATTCAAAGCAGCAGCAAAATGTGTATTTAGATCATTTATTTAAGCAAAACTACTGATACAATAAGTGAAAATGCCCTACATTTAAACTCTGAATGCAGTCCGTATGTACTGTATGTAGATGTAAAGAAATGTTTCAAGTACTTGCATAAGTACTTCAAGTTAAAAATTAAATATAAAATTACCGTACAGAGGCTCCAGCTCCTCTGCGACCCCAAACTGGATAAGAAGTTAAGAAATTGGGTGGATGAACAGATTACTGCACAGTATATTGTATACTGTATTATTCATGATTAAAACAGCATTTAATGTGCAGCTTGTGACAATGCATAATCTAGTGATTGTCCCATGCATTGTGTATTTTTTTTATGTGTCCCACAGGTGTAAAATGTTTTAAATGACATTACTAAAATATAAACTACATCCGATTCCAGCTGTCAAATATATATAAGGGTGTAAAAAAAAAAGGCTAAATGTATGTAGAATGTGTAGAATAACTACCAAAATAAATACAAAACAAGATTCCAATAATTAAAGCACGGCCGACCTGTACTTACAGCAGACACAGTGGTGAAGAAACGCAGACACGAACTATACACCACTGATCTAGAAGAACTAGGACATTGCTTCCCGAAACGACAGAGGACACCATCCTGGAAATACTGCAAGAAAAATGTGTGATCATTCCCCAAGCCAAGCTCTAATGATGGATATTATTCATTTTTCCACAGATAGTGTTCCTGGTTCCCGGTCAGCAGAAAGTCTCCAGATTGGCTGCTTTATTTTCCCTTATTCACTGCTACCGAAATCTATTAAACACGTTCTCCTCTGGCCTGCAAGAAATAATTAGTCTACTGCATAGGTCAACTTAATCATTCCTGAAAATAATATTCAATTATCTCCACAGCAACTTCTAGAGCATGTCTCCTATTTTTAGACCCCCCCCCCCCTCTCTGTTTTACAGAGATATGCAGTTTGATCCTTTTTATGTCAGGCCTGCAACGCAACGCAACAGCGAGTCAGTGGTGCTAAACAGTCCTTGGAGGATAACCTATTATGCCTTAATAATAGCCTAGCTTCTTATTGTCTCCTCTTCCGTACCGTTCACAGCATATGAGTTCCATCCTGCTCGATTATGGCTCTCCATTTCCCCAGCTTTCTCCTCCAGTTTTCCAATGGATGCCCTTGACTTATGTGTTCAATTAGTCTTAGCAAAGGGCAAAACAAAATAATAACTTATGGCAAGTTCGACTTTGTCATCATCTCGGTAATAATTGGGGATATGTGTTGGAGAAAAGGAAGAGAGGGCAAATTGACTAATTAGAGCCTGCAAAACATCCGACATAACCTCATCAAGGTGGATGTGTCAGGAAAACTGTCAAATGAGCTCCTCACCTCAAAGTGCGAGTGTGAGTCACTGCAAAGTGATGAGATCTCAAAAGGAAAAGTCACGGTGTCACACAAATATACTCTATATATTCATAATGCAGCACGTATAGCTGTGAAATAATAGAACCAGACAAGTGAAGCTGCTAGAGAAACACAATCAGAACCTGGAGCATGCACAGACATGTAAACAGAAGATGCATTCGCAGCTCCACGATCAAGATCTGCCTCAAACACAACCTGCAAACTCCATTTCACGCCCAGCCTCTCTCGCTCTCACTGTGTCTATCAGTGCCCCTCTCTCTCTCTCTCTCTCTCTCTCTCTCTCTCCAGCCCTGCCTGTATCACTCTCCTCCTACCGCTCTCATTCTCACTCTCTCACCAGTCACAATAAAGACACGGAGAATAAATAAATAATCCAGAGTGTACTGTGTGCTTCATGAAACAGCATAATTGTCATCAGAGGAAGGAGGCACTGGGAGTCATCACTTGTCCAGACGGATTATGACCTTTGAAGTTGGATTTGAGCAAAGTACAGCAATGCTGTTCTGCTGCCAGCTACTGTCACATCTTAGAGAATGGCCTTGCTTTGGGCTCAGCAGCATATTGGCTCTCTGTCTGTCTCACGCCGCGCTTAAAACTCCTTCACTCTGAGACTCGTATGCATCTTATTTATTCTTGAGCACTTTACATTTAAGTGTGTCTAATCTCAAGGTGCAAGTCATGCCAGGATAAACCTTCCCCTCAGTGAACATCAACGTGCGTCACTACAGAGGGAATGATTATTAGCCATGAGCCAGACAGCGATTCAGCTCACAGAGAGTAATGTTGAAGAAAGGCACAAAGTAATAATCTGTGACATTTTTAGGGGGAAAAAAACAAAACAAAACAAAAACATTTCTGTTTTTATTCACCAAACCATACAACAGACAGGTGACAGAAGAAAGAGCCCCATTAAGTTTCCAGAACAGCATCAACCATTCTCAACACAGCAGATGTTCGGAATATCTGGAGCTCTTCTGGAGGGATGAGCAGCCTACTTCCAAAAGGTGTTTAAATTATGTTTTACACACAACTCTGAAATCTCCTGCTGGTGCGCAACTGGAATGAAATCTAGTGACTGGGAAGGCCAGCGCACACATGTGTGCTAATCATGAGTTATTGATTCTGGGTTTTCCTTGAATTTATCATGTATGTTTGTCATGTATGAATACATCTACATCGCCAGAAAAATCTCACGAGCAGTGGAACTTGTGTATTTCCAGGTGACAAAGGCATCAACAAAACACTGATTTTTTAAAAATATAATTAATTAAGAAATTAGAAGTTGGCATGAGTGGGAATTATCTCAACACAGAGGGAGGAGAAAGTTAAGCTCCTTCCTTCAGGTAAGGCCTTAAATAGCAGGTGATCTCTGGAAATGTAAAACAATGAAGGACTGAAACATCCCGTTTTAATGCCAAAGTATTGCTCGCTTCTTTGTCATCCCCTAGGCATCAGACACTTACCGTCGCCACCCAGTCACACAGGAAGCGACTTTTCCAGCGATGTGTGCCGCAGAAGACCTGGTTAGTTCAGGTCCTCCTTGCAGAAGGTCTCATTTATGAAAGGGTGCTCTCTTGTGGACACTGAGAGTAAAATATGACCCTTGGATGGAAAGGGTGGATTGACTAGAAATAATCTGCACATAAGCCAAAGACTGGTGCAGTAGGACTCCTATAGTCATATTTTTATCAGATAGATAGATAGATAGATAGATAGATAGATAGATAGATAGATAGATAGATAGATAGATAGATAGATAGATAG
>JAVDPK010000326.1:75635-97863 GCA_034780415.1 Cichlasoma orientale | reverse complement strand
ATAGATAGATAGATAGATAGATAGATAGATAGATAGATAGATAGATAGATAGATAGATAGATAGATAGATACTGTAGGAAACTCACAGGCTCAACCTCATTTGGCAGTAAAAGGATTCCTGCTGAATCCAGAGTAGATCCGGGTTTTCTATCTCTCCCCTCACATCTATTTCCTCCTCGCTTGCCACTACTTTACCTTCACTTGTTCAGCCTTCACTCTGAGAAGAGGAGGAGGAGGATAATATGTGATTGGCCAGGCTGGGACTGGTAGTCCGGAGGCTGGCATTGTGAGGCTGGCGCTGATCCCCGTGTTCATGTTTACACCTTGCGGACGGGGACGATACAAGACACCCAGGGGCCCAGCACAAACTCGGAAGTCCGGTCTTTGGTGTTCGCGGTTACCTGACAGAATTACCCCGTGCTACTTTGTGTTCTTTTCTTTTCTTTTCTTTTCCCTCCCTTCCCAGACCCCCTCGTTTAATTTGATCTCTCCATTTAGCGATGCGTCAAACTTTTTGGTGACTCTCGTAGCACCTATGCGCTCACGGCTCCCAAACAGTGGAGCTGGAAATGAAGTCTGCCAGGAATAGTCGCGATAAATTGTTTCTTTATTTGAGCAGAGCTTGACATCTGCGGACCTCTTCAAACTTTAATTACGCATGGAAATTACGCCCTTTCAACCTCTCCCAGACATTCTCAAGCTGCTTGGTGATGGATGTGATTTGAGCATTGCCGTTTGCGTCAACAGTCAAGAGTCAACTATTTACGAAAACAATTACGTGACTCGCTGGTGTGTGAGTGTTCCCTGTGCAATCATTCTGGGGTAAAGACCTTGCTGGACAAAAGCCACTTGGTGTATTAAAAGCTCCGCAGGTTACGCTGCGTGGACGATCCGGGACATTTCACAGCGGCTAGACGGGAAAGATGCGCTCTGTACGGATGCAGCGTGACCAAGGTCTCGGTCCTCTGGTTCTTCTCCTCTTGTTTGGGGGATATGCCGTGTCCGCTACTGGTAAGTGAAATTAAAGCTCATTTTGTAGTGTAATAACTGTGATATAAGGACAGCAAGCTCAGCTGTGTTCGCACACATGATGATTTTTTTTAAAAATGAGTTTAAAACAAATGAAATAACCTGAAAATGTTACAAACTTTATAGATTTTACTACAAGTGTCTAACCTCAAAGTTACCTTGAGAGCCCAGCTACTGGTCTGTGGGATATTTTATTAAATGTGTGAACAGTGCAGGGGTCTGGGATCACCTGCTGACGAGCACTTTTTTTATTCACAGCGTAGTCTTCAGCCTTACAGTAGACCTGAGCTCAGAGCTCTCTTTTCTTCTTGGAGCGGAAAAATCAAACTCCCCTGGTGCGCAGGGAGTAATTAAGGTTTTGCTCCATGCCTTCTTGGCCTCTGCAAAAAGAAAAAAGCAAAGCCCCGTGAAAAGTAAGACAGAACACTTGTAGTGCTTCAGGGGAAGAGATTCTTTCATTTTTTCGAATTCTCTTTGGAAGATTTAGCGTCTAAATATAGTGGTCCTTGTTTCAAGCCTGAGTGTGCCAGTTGTTTTTGAAATGCTAAACTTGTCCTCATAAACGATTTATACCTTTTTAATTATTATTTTATTAGACAACGTTTTGCAGCCTGAAGAGCGCGGGCTTTGATTGTGGTAGAGCAGACTTCTATCAGTGGGATTGCCCGGTGTTAATGCCATCAAAGACGGCAGCCAGCTTTCATGAAGATGAAATTTCTTGGCACTCAGGACAGGTCAGTGCCGGTGAGCTGATGGGACAGGACCTGAACACCAAGGGGACACTTCACATCTCTAGTGTTAGATTAATGATTTCTTTCATTGAAGCGGAGTGGTGGCTGATTCTGAAGATTTCCTCTGCACCCGCTGTCAGTTCAGATTGAAATACAAGGCAGAAATCTGAGGGTTTAGTGGATTGTGACTTAAGCTCATTTTACAGTAGGCAAAAAAAAAAGAACAATGCAGACAAACAGTGTGTGCAGAATCTGCATAGGTTTTTGCTAAAAGACCTCTCCGATAAATAAATCTGACCCTCCGGTGAAGAACTCCGATTTGAACTTGATGGCAACAGTAATCTTTTGGAGGATACACTGACTGTCTGCCAAGAATGTGACCATTTATTTGAATGCCAGTAAGAACCCCCACCATACCTCCCAAGGTCCTCTTGTGTGTGTTATTCCCTGAACAGGCAGAGCAGAAAAGCAGCTTACGTTTATTAAAATTGCGGACTGTTCTGAAATCCTTGCATGAGAAATGAGAAATGTCGATATAAACAGTTGAGGGCTGCAATGAGGTCCTGTTAGGGGAGCAGAACCAAGAGGAGGGGGACACCAGGGGACAATAGCACAGTGTGCCCCAGTAAAGTTTCTGTCTGGGAGAAAGGAAGGCAGGGGTATATTTAGGGAAAGCATGATGGGACAGACGGATTGCATTTATCTTCTCTCCCATTGTGTTTAAACCTTACCTCTGCCGCTTCCCCCCCCCCCCCCCCAGATCCCTCTGTTTCTGTTTCTGCCTGTATTGTGGATGTGCTGAGCTCACATTTCTGCTATGGTGCTCCTCTTTCTGTGTTGGCATACACATTAATTACCCATCCTGCCAGGAAAACTTGTCTGAAGTAACTAGCCTGCTGTCCACCGCCTCTCTTGATGTGTCTCATTATTAATGATTTTAGCAGAATTACAAAAAAAACAGACATATGCGAGGTGTGTTTGTGACCCAGAGATGACCAGATGTCCAGTAAGCCCACATGAACCCATTGTGCAGACTGGGAGGTCAAGACAGGAGAAGAGTGTGTGAGGCTAGGGAAGTAGCAAAGGGCCAGTCAAGTGTTCGGAGTTAGCGAGCGTAGCATGTCAGACACTCCCACAGAGGACGGGATGAATAGTGACACTCGTAGAAAGTGCTGTCTCATTTGTGTTAAGTGTGGGAATCTTCTTACAGTGCAGTAGCTGCAAGGAGACTCACATTCCTTAAAATTAAATGTGAGCTAGTGAAGGCATTTTTTTTAGCTGCTCTACAATGTGGCCTGAAAAAAAAAAAAACTGTAATTCTCTGACATCTTGGTTATGAGATTTAGATGCATGGAAAGAAAGGAATGTGACAACAAAGCTAATGTCAAACAAACACCAAAGTAGATTTGGCTTCAAAGACGCTCAACAGATTGAGATGTCAGATTAGATTAAAGAGTCTCCAAAACATGTAGTCATAACAAGAGTGCTGCCAGGCTGTTGCATCTGCAGAGATCTGGACAGGTGGTTGGGCACCGTGATAAATAAACAGACAGACAGCTCTCTTTGAGCCAGGCCATGGGCCAGTCGAGTTCCACAGGCACGTCCTGCTCCCAGACCACATCAGGCCCCATTCTGTCCCGAGGCAGTGCATTAGTTTTACGGCCGTCAGGCGGCAGGGGATCGGTTCGCCGGCCAGCCATTGCCCTCCCTGCTGTATTATTCATACGTGCAAAGTAGTCTTTGTTAATATTTAAAATGTGCTTATGATGCTCAAATTTTTTGACATGAGCAAGAGAAGTGGGAGGAGAACAGCTGCTCGTCTCCTATTGGCGTAAGCGACCCGGATGGCTACAGGAGGTAGTGAAGGATTTTAGGGCACCAGCAGGCATTTATAGACTGAATAAGAGAGGGGCAGTTCGAGCAAGTGTGCCAATTGCAGCTGGGAGCTGCTGCAGAAGATGCGTGTGAACCAAACAAGAGAGAGGTTGCACGGGCTAATGTTCTCCATTTTAAAGTGAAGAGGGAAAAACAGAAAGGAGAGATGGAAGAGAAATGGATCTGCGAGAGACACATTGAGACAGATTGATCTCGGGGCATGGCTTTTAAATATCCTTTATGAGAAAAGAGTGAAGACGAAAATTCCATAGCAGTGGCATTCAAGCATCATTAAACCTCTGGCACAGGCCAGACAATGAGGTGGTGAGCGGGGGCAGAAATAGGTGGAAAAGGCTGTGCAGGAAAGCAAGCAAGGAACAGCTTAAAGTTAGCAAAGCAGCACAAGAAACAGTGGTTAAGAAAGAGGGGTATTGTCAGGGAGGAAGGTGGGGGATTGAAAGTGCAAAGAGACACACAAATCCACTAGGGGGATGTTTTTATTAAGGCTCTTATCGATGGAGAGAGCACACAGTATTAAGAGTAGACATGTTTAATGCTTTGCCAATACTGCGCATGTTAGACCAGACCATAAATCTGCAGCAAGGAGCGAGGGCTCTGTAGGAGTGCAAAACAGCAAGGTAAATGGAGGAGGGCGCTGACTGTGAAGAATGTAAAGAGAAATTAGTAGCAGGAGAAAGTTTCGAGCAGCGACTGCCTGTCTTCAGATGAATATGGTTTCAAGCACAGGTCATTACTTCTGCAAATACAATATGCTCTCAGTGTATTTGGAGTCTGCGGTAATAATGTTTTAATCAATATTGCTGAGCCTACACCAGCTTCTTCAGTGTGTGCGTTATTTAGAAAAGCTCACGAAAATAGTGTAATTATCAGGGGCTGAAGGTATTTAAATGTGTCGGGTACTGCCTTCGTGGATTCTGGTTGAAAACGTCCTGTTTATCTCGCAGCAGATGGTGCCTCCTACCTGTTTGCCTTCGTATAAAAGCGTGATGAAATACCGCCGTGTTTCAGTTTAATTCAAATGTTTAATGTTTCAAATTTGAAAAAGCTGCTTATCCCAAGGTATAGATTGCACTCCTAGAATACGAGTAAAGTTTAATTTTATGTTGTTCTCGAGTAAAGAAGTTGGAGTGAAATGGGGAAGGTGGTTGGAGGGATGGATTGATGGATGGATGGATGGAGGAACTGGGGGGCAGAGGAGGGATAGTTTTGGTGGCAGATGGGAGCTGAGTTGCTGTTCTGCCTGCAGGACGGGGTACCCCCTGCCCTTCCATCCTGGCCTGTGGGGGTAGATGGGTGGAGCAGACAGGGAAACAGGAAGAAAACCTCTGTGGGGTTCCATTGTGCTTTAGATGAATAGGAGACTCCAGAAAGCCTTTTCTGCCCCTTTGTGTGGGGTAAAGGAGGACAGCAAGAGAACACACACACACACACTCTTATTCACAACTTCAACAGGAGCTATAGTTGCATGTAAGTGTGCTTTAAAGCTATGTTACTCTTACATTGCGCATTGTGCTTGCAAAGGAGAGCACACCTGCCTGTTTTATTTCAAAAATCTCAGATTCTCCCAACAGCTGATGCATCGAGACCTGTTCAGTGACTTCAAACGTCAAAAAGACGGCACCCACCCACATCCACTCGCATGCACCCACTTAATGCAAAACAGACGCACATCCTCTAATGAAGAGGTACCATTTTTGCGTGTAATACTGAAAGACGTGCAAGGTCACTTGGGAGGAGTGAGTGAGTTAGTGGAGGAATTTTCATTTAAGATCTCAGCAGCACTCTGAGAGTCGTGACCAATAGGATAAGGATTCACAACGGGGGGTCAGTCCTGATCCAGAGAAACCCCCCCCTCACCCAAGATAGACGCATGCACACACACACACACAGATACACACACTTGGTAAGAGTGGTTGCTCTGAGGTCCATAGATCAGAGGCAGTGTCGGCATTTGATTGGCTGTGCTTTTTCTCCAGCACTCTGCGTGTGCTCTTTTTTTCTTCCAGCCCATGTAGATTCCTCCTCATCTTCTTAGCAGAGGCTGTTTTGTTTTCTAAACCCAGTTGAGCCGAGTCCACTCAGGGCTTAGACCGCAGCCAGTCCGTTAATGCTTGTGTTTGTGTCTGTTTGTCTCAGTGTGTGTGTCATGTGGGCTTGGCTAACTGGAGAAAAAAAAAATTCAGCTTAAAGTGTGTTACTAATACACTTTCCATCCGCAGAGGAAATGTGCTGCATTATAGGAGAAGCAGAGTTGGTGTTAGTTTCTTAAATGAATTTGGCATACAAAGCTACATTCCTCCACACCGTCATTAATAACTGCTATCACTTGTCCCCATTTCCCCTTTCTCTTCCCTCAGTTTCTTGATAGTCTCATCAGGCGTATTTATAGCTTTATAGTCTCACATATACCAACCTCTGTCATCCATATCTCTCTCACTCCATCATTTTTTTTTTTTTTTTTTGTAGCCTGCTTTCTGGCAGAGTTTGGGAATTGCTCTTTAGAAGGCAGTGTGAAAAATCCCATTTCTTTGAGTGTAACGCTTATTAGGGTCCCATCTGCCCTCAAGGTACTTATGAATGTGGGGGGTGTTTGAGTTGTCGAGGGTGGGTAAAAGAGGGGAGCAAGGGGAGCTTTGTCATGCCTATGTGTAAGTGGATGTGGGTGCCACTGGGGGCTTGTGCGAAGTAGGAAGGGGCTCTTAACACTGCAGAGCGCACACACCGAGCAGCTGGTGTGTCTAAAGTAAGGGGATGACACATAGACCTCCCCGGAGAGACGGGCGTATTGAGCGTACGTGTGCAGATCTCTGGCTGAGAAAGGGAACGGAAATGATCCTGCGTCCTTCTGTCTGCATGGCAGTCAGTTAGGCAACAGCAGGACTCAAGCAACTTGCTTTTTTTTTTTCTTCCTCTGTGAATTAAGTCAAGGCAAATGATGCTTAATGAGTGTATTTGTGACTGTGTAGTACGGGGAGGAGGGAAGGCTTGATGGATTTTGTGTGATTGGCTGCATGTCAGCAGTGTGCTGCTGTTATTTAACATAGCGGCTGTTGCGGAGTTAAAGCATCATGTTTGTCTCTTAAGCCCATTGCCTCTGTCAGTAATGAGGCTGTGATTGGCTTCTTAACCGGAGGTCAGCAAGGGCGGATCCAGACATTCATGTGCTTTCCTTTGACCTCTTTTTCTATCTTTACTTTATTTGTCACTTCACTTCATTTCTTTTCTTCACTCATCTCTACTGCCCATTTTCCCCAAATTTTCTTTTCCTTCCTTTTTTTCCCCTTGCTTTCCCCATCCTTTTCTGTCCATCCCATTGCTATCCTCTAGTTTGTTGTGTTGGACCTCTCAAGTCCATGTTAAAGGAAACGGTCTGCTACGCAGAATCTATCTTCAGCCTTCAGAGATATGCAGACACACACAAACAGCCACAGTAGCTGCAGTAATCCCTGTTTCTGCTTTGACACTCTTGGATTGCAACCATAGCAAAGAGAAGAGTGAAAGAATGAGATCTGGCCTCATCCACCCTTTAATTCCTCCACATGTCTCCAGCTCCAGGACTTAATTCTTGCTTCTCCTCTAGAGGCTTTGACTGAGAGCCTCCAATACACAGTAAAGATTCTGTTCTCGCCTTGGATGCAGGTCTTAATCAAGCACTGACAGGCACATCTTGGCCTGGTTTGTGTGTCTGGCGTGGGTGTGCGTATGTGTGAAGGGTGCACAGATGATGGGAAAGCAACTGTATTACTTAGGTATTACTCCCTTTTCTGCATGGATCACAGTGGGGTCACACTCCTCAGTTTCAATCAGTGCACAGCTCGTGCACAGACTCATCTCTCTTGTTCTGGCAGCCGTTCTGATTGCACAGGAGGAAACCCGGTTTATTCTCCTGGTGCATTCACCACGCCAGGTGTTATGCGATGTATGCTACAAAATGCTACCAGGCATCAGCCGTTGAAGAGTTAGGAATCTTTTAAACCAGTGCCATGTGTGAAGTGGAGGGATGCGCTCTGATCTAATGTGGCAGATGCACATGCATGTAATTAAGGTTAGCTTTAAGTGTATGGGCTCACACTTGCATCAAGTGTGTCAGCGGGTGTGTGTTTCAAGCCTCTTACCTGCTGCTGACCAGATGGGCTCAACAGCCGACCTCATGCTCACCTCTCGCCGCCACTCCACTTAGATTAGGTGGTGAGCTGAGCTACGGCGCATGGGCATTATAATCTACATATGAGCCCCCCACCCTCTACACCATACCCACTGCAACACCCAATCCTACACACACACATATATAGAGCAGAAACCTCATAATTCAAATGGGATATTTAGGATGATGATATGCTGTTTGCTTGTGGGTCTGTGTTGCTGGCTGCTTGTGCAGTGCCCGTGGCTCGCTGTTTATGGGGATAATGAAAGCAGATGGACAGCCATGCTGACTGGTGAGGGTTCATTAACTCTGGGTGTCTCTGTTCTGACTCCGCTGCTCAGCTTCACTTGCCTCCAATCCTCTCAGCAACAAGACCCTGTGTGTGTGTGTGTGTGTGTGTGTTTCTGTTTCGGCATGCCCATGAGTACAGCAGGTGGAGAAAGCTCCTCACACAACCAAAGGAAAGCTATATAGATGTTTATTGATCGGGGATAGATGTGAGCTTGAAGTTTCTGCTTGATTGGTTCATGTGGAAGTGGCGCAGTGGCTGACACTTTTTATGGGGTTTTTGTTGTTGTTGTTGTTGTTGTTGTCTGACGTTATTCTTTTAAACTGCTTCTGCTTCTTTAAGTAATATGTGTTGAATCTTTCCTTGTGTTGCCTTGTGTTAAAGGAACATTTTTAAGCAGCAGGAGAGACATGTTTCATATCGTGCAGACTGAACAGTTGGGATTTAGCTTGATGCAGTATTGTCAGCAGAGGACCATTTCTATGGCATTTCTCTGCTCTGCTGGGGGAGATGAATAGGTATAGTTATAGTGGATCATTAAACACTGAGCAGTGTCTCTCTGTCTATAGCTTCAACCTTCACGCTGCAGCCAGCTCCTGGTCTTCACTTCTGCAGCTTAATGAAAGAAGCACGGATCACGTAGGGAAAGACAGACATACCTGTGGAGAACCAGACAGACAGACGGACGGGCAGATTCCTGGACAGATGGATTTTTTGGAGCACCTCGCATTCCTCGGTGCCATTAGACAGACGGAATGATGGGGAGAAATACAAATGTGACCAAGAGGGAAAAAATACAGACATAAAAAAAAAAAATATATATATATATATATATATATATATTGTCATAGTCAGGAAACAAGGACATAACACAAAATAAAGCAGGAAATTCCCAAGAGGCTAGATGTATAATGTGTTGAATTTTTGTTTGATAAGTGACTTAAAGAGGAAATAAAGCATTTTAGGAAATACACACACACACGCTGTGTTCCTGAGGACCATTTAAAATGACTCATGTCAGCAAAACTGTAAAGTTAAAGCCAGCAGCTGGTTAGTGTTACTTAGCACAAGAAATAGAAGAGCGTAATCTCCCGTCAAACCACAACATGTCATTATCATGCTCAGATTGTTGTGTGGATTAAACATATGACATGATAAATGTGCAGTTGTGCATTTTGACTGTTGCCATATGGTTTTGATTTTTCTTTAAACCTGAAGTCACCATATGTGGGAAAAGCTAAAGGTGCATGCACAGGCACAGATACTTGCTAGCTAGAGTTTCACTGACCAAAAGCACCAACCACAACCACATCCATGAGATCTGGTTCAGTGATGGATTGGATTAGAAATGAATATCAGATGGTTGAGCAGTTGGAGACAAAGTTAGGAGAGGCAAGGCTGAGCTGGTTTGGACACGTGCAGAGGAGGCCTCGGAGAAGATTCATGGATGCAGTGAAGGAGGACATGCAGAGGAGGATGATAGAGATAGGGTGAGGTGGAGGCAGATGATCCGCTGTGGCGACCCCTAAAGGGAGCAGCCAAAAGAAAAAGAAGATCTACAGCCTGTCACTCAAAGTATCCAGGCTCTGAATCATGCTGATTCCATTCATGAAGGTGAAGCTTTAGAACTCAAAACCCTTCTTTTGTACCAATCTCTAAGCTTGCTAGGTCCAGAGAGGTAACAGGCTGATCTGCAGTCAGCTAGAAATCCAGCTTAGCAGGTAGTTCACTATGTAGGCAATTTGAGAAGCAAGTGCTTACGTCAGAATGAATAGTACGAGGTGAAAAAGTCGTCCCTTTGTGTCACGTATTTATGTTAAAAATGTAACTGCAGTCTAATTAGCACCAATGTCAAGACACTCATGTTTTGTATAGGGATGCATAATTGTGACATTTATTCCCTCTCTGCATCAGACAAAGAAGCTTAATTAAACGGCTGTTTTAAGGCTTTCAACTCATCAATCACACTTTGAATGGACGCAAATTTCTGAAACAGGATCGATGTGAGGACAGCAAAACTGATAACA
Source organism: Cichlasoma orientale (assembly GCA_034780415.1). Classification (NCBI taxonomy): domain Eukaryota; kingdom Metazoa; phylum Chordata; class Actinopteri; order Cichliformes; family Cichlidae; genus Cichlasoma; species Cichlasoma orientale. Next base: position 87,747 of record JAVDPK010000326.1, on the reverse strand, counting down.
GACAACTCTGCCTTGAATGATGATGAATGTCTTCTTATTTGCTGATCGACTGATGGCAGTGAACAACACAAATATCGACTCATTCCGATGGTCGGCTGGTAGATCGGCGCATTCTTTGTTTTGATTTCTAAATATGTATGACTTCATTATATTACATGTATTCTGTTAGCGTCCAACTCTGCCAGTGTGTTCCTTTTAGAGAAAATAGTGCCTGCAATGGAAAAATATCAGAGTTTTACAGTGAAACAGTGACAGATTGAAACTTAAGTGCTGCTCTTAAAGTCCTTTGTAATGAGATGAGGGAGTCTTTTTCTTAGATTTGGGTTAGGAGACTGTGAATGGCAAAAGGAAGTAGAACATTTATGTGTGCATGTCAATGTCCACCCACGCCTGTGTGTGTGTGTGCGTGCGCGCGCGTGCCTGACTGCATGTGCGCACATGGTCCTGCGAGTGCGCGTGCGCTGAGACGCTGTCGCTCATGGCATCTGTCTTTATGCGCTTGTGAGTGTGAGTTTGTGAGTGACAGTTATACAGTGGTGTGGAGTGTGTAAATCTCCTTCCCTCCAAAGCTCTCAGCAGTGGGCCTTACATTAGCACAACAATTTACACATCTGTCCCGAGGCAAAGAACAGGCAACTCTAAAAATAATGAAAGCCTCACTCAAAGGGAGACTGTATGGGTGTGTGCGAGAGTTAGAGAGACTGAACTCAGGAGAGACTCTGTAAACAAGAGACAGAGGAGGTTTATTAAAACCCCACCACCACTCACCATCCCTTTGTCCTTCTATTCTCTGTATCCCTCACCTCCTCTCCCCCTCTTTCAGTTAGAGGAGCGATTACATGCCTCTGTCTCTCTTGTCTTTCATCTCTCTCTGTGAAGAGGAGAGGAATGAAGGTCTTCTGTGGCGTGTAATTACACAGAGACATCCTGGATGAGGGCGTCTGTCTCCACAAGCAAAAAAGCACCCCCCTTTAAATACCTCTTGATAAGGGGAGATCTAAAAAGAAACATTTAACTGCCTTTGATCCACCGCAGGGCCCTTGTCTTTACCTGCCACTTATGGAGGCCTAATAAGTACTACCACAAGTCTATTTATTTCATTAGAGGCCCTGACACTAACATGCATGGCTCAGCTCCAGCACCGTGGGAATGAAATACACAGCTCCTCCATTCATTTTAAGCACAGAGTCATAATCATGACACATTTACAGGCTAGTGTTCCAGTCTTACCCATGAGTCATATTGTTGAATGATTACGAAAGGGTGGATTTTTATGGGCTTACATTGGTATTGGCTCAACCTCTAATTGGCCCAAAGCACATTTGCATTCTGGGAAGGTAATAATGGGGCTCTTTGGAGGCACTTTAAATGGGAAAGTCACTGCACTTTGACTTAATTCTGCTCATAGAAGTGCTGATGCCTCCAGATGGCTTTTTTACTGAGTGTGATATGGCCATTTTGTCTGCATGATCATACACTTAGTCAGTATTTTGGGAAACAGTTAAGTTGCCTGTAATGCAACTGGTCTCTTGTTATCCATTTCTGCATTATGATGGTTTTTTATTGCTATTTATAATATACCTGAAACAGCAGTGAATGCAACTAAAGCTAGATGATATGACAGCAAATGACCAATGGAAAAAAAACGCCTAATTAAATGTAGTAGGTGTTTGTCACATTAAATTTGAGGTTTGTTTCCATTTGCCTTAGAGCCTAATCTGCATTGCAGTCAGTGTGTTGAGTTGTGTGCTGTAAGAAGCACACAGAGGTGATACTGTGTGGTTCTGCAGAGGTCACCGAGGTCACTGTTTGAGAGCTGAGGTTGGCCTGAATTTGTTTAACGTGTCTTTTTTACTTGTGCGAATCTGCCTCCATTCATGGGGAGTTAATTCTTTCTCTCACTCAGAGATGAAGTGAGCGTTCTTCTGCAGCTCAAACAGATCTGACGTCAGACAATAGGCCGAGGCCTTTTGACTGCACCTAGCTAAAGCTGCTCAATAGGCCTGAAGTGGTGTAGCCATGCAGCTGCCGGACAATAGCCCGCTCAGCAGAAAGGCAGGCAGTGCCCTCGAGGCGCGCCCCGGCCCTGTCCGCTCTGATCCCTGAACTCTCTCCGCACAGAGTCGGTGCAGGGAAAGCCTTAACAGAAGCCTGCTGCGAAGTGAGCGAATCAGCCAGAGTTTTGCTCTGTAAACATAGTTATGCAATATGGCTTCTAGTGCCTGGCATCAAAGGAATTAAAGGAAGCTTAGCAAAACCTGTCTATAGTTAAAATACATCCACCAACACCTTCACCTTTTACCAGTTAGCACAGTATATTAAGTTTGTCCACTAAAAATGAAATATTTCACAGGTAGTTAGATACTGGAGCTAGAATTTCTTAGGTGGAAGCGGTGACTCATCATTGTTGTTAGGCGCCCACCACATTTCTAGAAATGCCAAACTGTTCCTTAATTTTTAGTTGTGCTAAGCTTCCTGGAAGGTCTGCATCCTCTTATAGCTGCATAATATCTGCTATTTGAGCTTAAACCTGGCCCCACTAATGCTGCTGCCCATCCTTTATTCTCTCAATCCCTGCCCCCCTTCCCCCCCCACCCCCTTTTTTTTATGACTGGCGGTGTTGATGTGTTTTAATAAATCTGGAGCCTGTCTTGAAATGAATTTACGCACTTTGCCTCCTCGACTGGAAATGGCTAGCAGTCCACGGCACTGGAGGAATCAGTCTTTATTTGAGCAGTCAATAGGAAGCAGTTTTTCGTACTTTAATAAAAGCAACTCTCAGAGCCTTAAACACACTCTGGTTTCCCAAAATAAACACCATCATCACTCTTGCATCCAAAATCAAACACAACCAAACACAAATCCCACCATCAGGAATAAAACCATCCACACACAGGCGATGCAGCTCCCCTCCCGGCATTTGATCACAAGCAGCCTCCCCCTCCTCCCCTCTTGTGTTTATTCTGGGGATTATTTTGACCTAATCTCTTTAGAGCATAATTCAGATTAGATTTTGTGTTATTATTATTGCTATGTCCATTCCCCACCATCCCGCTGGGATTTCCTGACTGCCGTAGTGCTCCTGTGCTGGGAAAATTGATTAAAACTGCTGACCACTGCCCTAGATAGCGAAGGCGCTGGATACAAATATAAGCAAACACAGATGATACAGCAGGGCATTTTCTTAAAACATGCATTCTTTAATATAACTGTTGGAGTAGATGCTATGCGGAGTGGCGCCCAGTGCCCAAATCCCCCATCCTACATTAGAAAAGCAAGACTTTGTTTATTCATACTGAAAAACAACCATAAAGAGAGCAAAAAAAAAAAAACCCTCAGAATTCTCTACAGATTATCTAAAGCAAGGCTGTATTCATGCAGTTAAAGATGGGGCTCCATCTGTATTTGTGCTGCCATATTGGCCTGAAAGTTGCTCAACAATGTGATATTCAGATGCCATGTTTAGTCTCCATTTTTTAAGACAGTGTTTAAACACCATCTGCCTTTTACCTCAGTCTTTGAGCTCAGTAATCTTGATTAGAGAACCCTTGAATAAATGACACCGCATGCATAAAATCACAGCGAGCGCAGAAGATAAAAAAATATAGTCCCCGCGCTTCATTATGTTTGTAGCATGGAGGATCTCATTTTCATTGCTCTTAAAATATTGCATTCAGTTGCGACAATTATGTCAATTTATTTAGCGATTGTAGCAAATGAAGCATTTGACAGTGAGTCATGGCATAAAATCTGCTTCTTTTCTGTATGAAATTTTACTTCTAATGTGTTTGGTTTTTTTGTTTGTTTGTTTCCCCAAAAAATAAATAAATAAAGGAGAAAAGTGATTCAGCAACAGAAAGCCCCTTGCCTTATCTTTCAGACTGTGTCCTCCAGTTCTACAAATATAAAACCTGCACATCACATCCTTCCAGCTTTCGCCCCCCCCCACCCCTCCTTTTTCCTCCTTGTTTTTCTCAATTAAGATGAATTATAAAATGGGAATTAGGACTTGCAGCTCTTATAGCGATGTTACCCAGAGGCGATCAGTCAATGAGTTAGAAAAGCGCAGTGCTGTGGATATTTTAGTCTCTGCGCCTCGCACCCCTCAGATTCTTAATGGACCACACAACAAGCAACTTTGGCCAAACTTGTGAGAGTCTCTGCATGTGCATAAAAAGAAGAAGAAGAAGTGAAGGGCGGAGGGAGAGGAGAGCAAGACGGGATTTATTGCTCATATGTGAAGGTGGAGGAGATGAAGCAAGTGAGGCAGTGGAAGCATGGGGGCTATGTTTGTGCTGGCTGTGGGGGACTTGAAGATAGACTGGGCTGCAGTGTACATTTCATTACCCGTTCTCCTCTAGAGGCCCAGGTGTGTGTCACAGCTCCTTTTGTGGGCAGCAGAGCACCAGATGATTAGATGAGCTGCACCTCAGTAAATGGATGCTATTGATCTCCACACCTTGTTATATGGAGCACCTCAGAACATGATGAGTCTAAGACAAGACGGCATGATGAGTCTCACGCTGTCCAAAATTGCCTCTTCTGCTCAGCTTACTTTCTCTCTGTTTCATCTTCACACTCCTTAAGTACACATCCCATCCACTTTGCTTCCCTGTGTCTTTCTGTCCCTCTTTCCTTCTTTTTTTTATTTGCTCCACTGATTGCTTTCAGTGTCTCCACAGCCATTAAAATGATTGGAGACTGTGTAATGTATATTAATGTGCTTGTACTTTTAGAGTAGTTTAGCTGTGCGTGCTATAATATTTCATGGGGGGAAAACACAGTAGCGAGCCTCTGTGCTGGGTAATTAAATGGAGATTGTGATCTGCTCTTTTTCTACATGCGTATGCAGAAAAGACGCGTTCTCTCTGAATCTGAGCGCTGAAACATGCGAGGTTGCCTGTCACGTATGCAATAGAGAGGTGAGAGATCAGGGGTCACGGGGAGGTGAGACGAAGCCACGCGTGCAGCCGCGATAGCCGTGCAGGTTTTATCGGTGTAGCGTGACAACTTAGTGAAGCAGAACTGTAATAACAGTAGAATATTGATCAGCGCAGCCTGGCATTGGGAGTTAACACGACGCTGTGACCTCTGACCTACAGATTTGCAGTGATAATTTGCAGGATTATGTGTTGGCACATTATAAGGAAAGGGCCAGTGTGATCAAGGATAACAGAAAAGACGAAACACCGGCATTATTATTGAATTTCATTAACTAGACTCCAAATGCTGCCGGGTTAATAAAGCTATGGTGTCAGGCTTAACTTCTGCTTCATGCACATTTGCAGAGCAGCTGCGCAGACTGCGTCGCATTTCATCCCCATCGGTCATTTGCTGTTTGTGTATTTGTGGTTTGATGCTAGCTTGTTAACTATCAGCCATAGTCTTATTGTGTTGCATATAACGCAGTTCATAATACCAGACAGAATAAACTATACCTCGCACTGTGTTTCTGCAGTCTGCTCGGGGGCACTCATTTTCTCACCTGCACTTCAGCCCATCCTCTGCGCACACACACACACTCACGCACACACACACACACACCATAAGCTGTTTCTTTGTTGTCGTGAAAAATAGAACCCTTGAAGTCATTCATGCCGAAAAGATTGTAAATTGTGGGAAAAATATAAACACCTTTATGTGTGCAGACTGCCATTGTGCTTCACAAATGACCCATCTGACCGCAACCATATGAGGGTCAAGCTGTTCTATTCTTACAGTTTCCAGTGTAGTACGGTCATTCAAGAGCTTTTTTTTTTTGCTCTGTGGGCAAGAAGTCTTACAAAGGCTCCCAGAAATGAGAAAGTTTAGAGCTGATGATGTTTTAACCCCTGTATACTTGGAGAATACGAGAAGTCACTCTTCTTGCAGCAGCTCAAATCAGCACTTATTTAAAGAATGGAGCACATTACTGCATAAAGCATAAATGGAATTGCTCGTAGTGATAAACAGAGAATTATCTTAGTCTCCTCAGCTCTGCAAAGCGTTTTAGCATCTAGGATTTCTGGCTTGCTCGCTGAGCTGTTTTGATTGACACCTGTTTCCTGGAGCAACAGATTGCTGTTTTCCACAAAAAGTGCCATAAAATCAACTGTGAGAATGAAAACAGAGTATTGGACCCGCCTTCATCAAGTGATTACAATCAGTGCTAATGCTGCAACTTTTTGCTGGCCGTTCGAAAGGTGAAAAAGAGCCAGTGCTGTGTTTTCCATTGTTTCAAATAACAAACAAGCAAAAAAAAAATCAGTTAAAGCATTTTTGTTGTTGAATCTATTTACTGTAAACGCGCTATGTGACAGTGTAGGGTTGTCCTTTAAAGCTTTGCTGTAAGTCGTCTCTGCGCAGGTTTTTCTGCTGCATGTGACTCATTTTCTTTTGCTGTAAGTTGTCAGTGCTATAACTTTGGATAGCCTCAGTGTTTTTAAGCTCAGATATCCCAGAAATGATTACACAACATTAATCTATGTGAAGCAGAACGATCCGGACTGCAAGAAAGGTCGGCAGACCTCGCTGTCGTGTGCATGAATGAAACTCCCAGCGTGCATTTGTCGCACGTATGCATTTATAAAACGGAGCGAAATCTCATCAGATCACGCAGTCTCCCGCACGCTGCACACGCGCGCTTCTTTAAGCTGTTCTCGTGTGACACCATAACAGTTAATTACCCTAGCTGACATACTTTTTCTCCATCAGTACTACCTGTCATAGCAATGCAAAAAGGGGCTCACCCAGTTTTGCTTCTACCTCATTAAGATGCAACAGTTAGATACCTTTCTCTGGTACTTTCACCTGGGTTTGTCTTTGTACCGTCTCTGCCTGTGAGCTCGTTTATCTGGTCTATAAGCAGGTTCTTTGTTTGGCTTTTCATCCTTAAGTAATCAATACTGGCCCTATGAATCCAGGTCATCTTGCTCCTGTGGCTCGTCTGTCTTTCCTGCTCTCGCCCCCCTCTGTCTTTATCAATCTCTGTCTCTCACTCCCTCTTTTCCTCTCACTTGTGGTCTTTCTCCATTTTTCTGTTCCTGTCTCTTTTTTTTTGTCTTCATCCATTCCTGCGTTCTGTCTTTTTCCTCCTGCTCTTCCCCTCCTGAAAAATTACTTTGCCCATCTGGACAGAGCTCTGCACGGCCGTTACGCTATTAGTCCTCATGTGGCGGTGATTAAAAATAGATCAGAGTACCAAGTCAGAATTTGTCCAGACTTTTCTACCTCTCTGGTCTCCTCTTGTTCTTCCCTCCTCTCACATGAGCTATATTTGCTAGTAATGGATATACGATTGAAAGTGAAAAGTTAGCAGCAAAATATTCCAGTCTTATCTGTTTTTTTCTTTGCCCAGAGTCATTGTGCGTGAGTGCGTATTTGTATTTGTCAGCAGCAGTGAGTGTTTGTCAGTGAGTCTGTGTGTACCGCCCGCGGACCTCTTTGCTGGGTGCTGTCTCATGTCGAGCTGTGTGTTTGAGAGGCTTGTCGAGGTAAAGCTCCTGTCAACGCCTGGCCGGAGGGAGTGTACTGATGAAAGGCCTCTTCATCATCCTAATGGGATACACAAACCTCTTAACCAGCACTGCTGCCTTGGCTTCGTCTGGGTGAAGCCAAGAGAGACAGGCAGAGAGAGAGAGGGCGGAAGAGAGAGCACTAAGTGACTAGCCGGGCCGCGTGCACCGAGGACCACACTGAAAACATACGCAAGTGCACAGGTCAGAAAAATACATAGTGTAAACAAAGCAGTGCTGCTGGGAGTCAGTTGCAGAGGAAGAGCGGTGACTCTGGGCGGCCTTGGGATTGTGAGAGTTTCAGTAGGCCAGGGCCATTAGGATCTGGGACAGAGAGTTAATGCCCTGCTGTTCAGTAGAACTATGGCAATGTGTCCCCTCTCCACTGGCACGGACCCAGGGTAAGGGGACTAGGAGCAGGCATGTGTAATATTATACTTTAATCATGTCATTGCCTTTAACGTTGAGGCAAATTTGAAAGGCAAAATTGGAGCATCTGAAACTGAAAAGCAGCCAAATATCTCAAGAACATTTTTTTTTTTTAAAGCAGTCCATTTTCAAATCCCATTTTGAGTGCCCTCCTCAAATCTATCTATACATATTCACACCTGGAAGCTGCCCAATAAAACACTATCTTAATTTGTTGACTGCTGAGCAGCTCCATTTGAGCAATAGGAGGTTAAGGGCCTTGACAGAGAGAGAGGTAAGTCCTTATATATTTGCCTCCCACACGTCTCCTACCAGTCCAGTTACTAAATCCCGTTCTTTAAGCTGTAGAGCATCACTGTCTAGCCCCCTGTTTTGGGCCACACTTAAATACTGGATTGTTTTGAAAATTGTATAGACGTTCGTGTTGCCCAGAGGATGAATACTAATGAATGCTCGCTGAATGTTTGCCCTGTGCCACCACCAGGGATTAAATCGATTATCATGAAATATTGTATGCATAGGTGACTCCCACTGGCACACCTAAGGCTCTTTTTCACTTTGACTGAGATTTATCAGCAACTGCTGGAAAGTTTTTTTTGTTAAATGAAATTTAGCATGAATTTAGTATTCAGGATGTCTAGTGTCAGGATAGATTGCCGCACTAATAATTTTAACATCCCAGCACATGTGATATACAGCATACATCTTGTAAAATAAACATTAATGCGCTGTAACCGTCTCACTATCACGAGCCATTCACTTTCTTTTTCTGAACTTCAAGATAAAGTCAAAAACAGTCGAGCCAAAAAAGCTTTTTCTGACTTTCTGACTTCCACGTGAGTGGGGCTTGTGGGATTACACGACTTTGACCCAGGCTAAGAGCAGGACACACAGTCAGGGTGTGGATCAAAGCACTTGGCCGCTGCAGGGGGCAACAGAAGGCGGAGAGACGGACAGAAGAAGGAGAAGCCTCGGAAATCGGGCCAGAGTCTCTCGTCATTATTGTCACAGTGTCACACACTATGGCCACTCAGTGTCACCATCAGTCTGCGCTGGCCCTGGGCGTCTGGCGGGTGACACTCTGCCTCTTCTTCAATCCATCCGTCTCTCCCTCTTTCAGCTTCTACGCACACGCACGACCAAGTTTTCTCTCTCATTCACAGCCGCCTACTTTATTTGTCTATGCCAAGGGGATTTTTTGTCATGCTCTCTTCATCGCTGCTCTCCATCACCGCCATTCCTGCCAGTCCAGCCATACAGCACAGGTCCTGGCTCGAGGCTCTGCGATGTCCTCTTTTTCGCTCCATCCCAGTCCCCACCCTGTCTTTAGGTCAAGGGCGCATTCACAGCTGCAATGAAGAGCAGAGGAAAACTTTGACATCAGGCAGGAACCAGCGCCTCATGAATGATTGATGCACCGATGCTGACTCATCACACTTGGGAAAGAACCAATATTTTGACCTGAAACATAACAAGATTTACATTCGCAGAGGAGAGCAGAGATGCTCACAGGCTGCCCAGGTTGCACCAATGTTCCTTTTCCCTTCGTGCAATGCAGAGTTATCAGTTCTCACTGTTTCACAATCTGTTAGCAGCAGAGATTGCCAGATATAGAAAAGTTGGCCTGGCCAAAAGTGATAGTCTGTGAGATGCTTCTGCTTTAGTTCTTACTTTTATGTGTTGGTGCTGCACTGCGCTGAGATTACCCGGCAGTCAAATGGTATGGTGTGTTTTTCCCTTCCTATCTTGACCTGCACATTTCCTTGTGAAGTCTGGCTTCCTCTGGGCATACAATTTTTCTTGCTTGCTGCTGGGTGGTAAAAAAAAAACAAAAAGTACCACAATGACTACAGTCGAAAATACAAAATGTGCGTCTTTGTTTTTTTTTTTTAAAGTTAACAAACATTCAGAGGAGAGTCACATTTTGCTGACCAAAGGAAACCGTTTGGATGAAAATCTATGTTAGCTTTTTGTCTCCTGGCCGGATTTGAGCGTCTGTGCCCGCGTTAAGGTGGGGAGGGAAATGCATTTTGAGGGAATGATGATGCGAGGCATAAAGGGATTGAAGGGAAAAGATCAAAAGGATAAAACAACCATCAGCTTCATGCACAAGACTGCTTTTGCTCGCAAGACCCTGACATTCTGCAGAGCGAGGAGATTGAATCTCATCCCTAACTTCTGCCTCTCTATCTGTCCTCTTCTGCCATCACCACATCACCTCTCGTCATCTACATTCTCCGGCACTGATTTTCTGCCTATTAGTGCCCTACTCTTTACTATTTCTTGCCTGCTTTCTGGTCTCCCCTTGTGATCCGTCTGCTTCTATTTCTGTGTTTTTCCTTTTTTAATACCTCGTTGAAGTCGGGCTTGTTTTTAAAGTGTTCCTCTTAACGATGTTATCCAAGCTTTTCATTTCACCAGCAATTTGATGCCGATTTCAGCTCTAAATCCTTAAGTCAGTTTTCTGAGCGTGTTTTGGGAATGCGGGCCTATTTTCATCATCACAAATATACATTGAGTGGTACATCTGACAACTTCATTGGCAAATTTACAAAGCTTGCAAACCATATCTGCCTCTCACGAGCTTACACACAGGCCCGTGCACGCACACACAGGCGATCCTACAGCACGCTGCTTGTTGTGTACTGCACATCTAGGGATTTCTCTGATGCAAGGGGACGCAATGAAGGAACAGAGTGACGCCAACCCTGCTGTGTTTGTGTGGGGTATAATCATGCTTCTGTTTTTTTGTTGTTTCGACTTTGTTTTGTTTTTTCATCTCACTTTTTTTTGTCCCTGTGTCACCACCTCTGACACACTCACTTTGCAACTAGTTATTTGTGAGCGAAGATGTCTGCATCAGCGTGTCGTGTGCTGTGCGCACCGAGGACATCGGCGTCTTCTCCTGTCTTCGTGCAGACCGTCCGAACCTCCTTTTCTCAGGCCGTGAAGGGTCATCCGCGTGGCCTGTTGATTTGCTGTCAATCCGGCTCATCTCCTCATCTGTTCATTAGCATGACAGAGGAGCTCTCCTGCCAAAGCAGTTAGTCACAAGAATCAGCCCCTGTCACAACACATTACAACAGCAGGCTTCTCTAATAGCGCTGGCAGTCGTGGCAACCATAGCCAATGCTCAGAGCACGTGCACACCCTTACACACACACTCACACCAATCAAGAGTTGCTCTCGATCTGCACCCAGGGAGTGTTTCTGTATCTCTCTCTCCGCCGCTTTCTTTCTACCTTGCTCTTTCCATCCACATATCCTCCCTTCTTCCTTCCTTCCTTCCTTTCTTCCTTTCCCTCTTGCATGGCTACCCATTTACAGCCGGCCATTAATCTCCCTCTTTCCTCCCTCCTCCTCGCCCTTTCCCTCCATCATTGCCTTACATTAGCGGGGTTACCTGTACTTACCATCCATCTCTCCCATTTTCTCTTCCTTTTCCCGAAGTTCTCTCCCTGACTAGCTCTATTTCTGTCACCCTTCTTTCTGCTCCGTGTCTTCATAATGCAGGATAGAGACTTTTCATTTTTAATCCATCCGTCTTTCCCCTGTGATGTTTTAGTTCACTCTCTCTCTCTCTCCCCAGCTCGATAAGCCCCCCTAACACTCTCCTCTCCCTTCATTATCACCTGCTCGGAGTGTCTGATGTGATTTGTACAGGAAGTTTGATCCGGTCGTCTTTCTCTCTCCGGGGAGTTGAGTTGTCATATCAAATAATAAAAAAAAAAAACACATATGTTTTGACGTAATTTGCCGACTCGTCTCACAATCACGGTTCATGCTTCTTGACTTAACACATGGTAATGCAACAGTACCCTAAGACTAAATCTGAAACACGAGCTGTATTTTAATTTTTAAACAAGCGGCATTTTAAAAAGTGTGAGAGCGCAAAATGTGAAAGATTTGCATTCTGATCATTTACTTGAGGACAAATAAAAGAGCAGCGAGGGCACAGACTGCAGGTTTGTGCAGCAATTAAGAGTGTTTCGGGTGAAGGACGTGTAATTTGACTGTCTGTGTGTCTCCAGTCTTACCATAATCTCTGAGTGGGGTGGACTTACTGGTTTTGTTGAGGTTTGTGTATGCGTGAGGTCAGGTGCTTATCTCCACCCATCTGTGTGTGTGTGTGTGTGTGTGTGTGTGTGTGTGTGTGTGTGTGTGTGTGTGTGTGTGTGTGTGTGTGTGTG
>JAVDPK010000326.1:49223-68567 GCA_034780415.1 Cichlasoma orientale | reverse complement strand
TCCTAATCTTATTTGAAATATCCTCACACCTGGATCCACCTGTAGGTGGCCACAGGCTTGACCCGACCAGCTGCCAGCCGGCCTCTGTCTGCATTGCTGTGTGTGTACAGACAGACTGTGTGTGTGTGTGTGTGTGTGTGTGTGTGTGTGTGTGTGTGTGTGTGTGTGTGTGAGGATGGGAAGCAAAAGAAAAGAGAGGGTGGAGAAAGACAGAGGGCATAGAGAACAACAGAGAGTTTCACAAGCTTAGACAAAGACAGACATTGCTGTGATTCATTTTCCTTGCCGGTTATTATAGCTGTCCAGTGTGTGTGTGTGTGTGTGTGTGCGCACGCGCGTTATTGTCTCTCCCTTCACCAGTTGGCTTTGAGTGTCTCTTGACCTGTCTTTGGCCAGCTCTCTTGTCTTCCCATCTTGTCACCCTTGTCCAGACTCCCTCTGTCTTTCTCCCACGCAGTCCTACCTTCTAGCGTAGCCTGGCTCCACCACTGTCACTTCAACTCTCAGTTACACTGAACTGAAGCTCTGCACTTCACCACACAGTCAAACATGAAGGAGGGGACTCCTTCATTTGCAGATGAGTTCAGCATGCATGAATAAGAGTGGCTGAGAATGCTCTGTATAACTATAGGTTGTCATCTAGTGTCTGGCTCTACTTGTGTATATGTGTTCACACAATTGTGTGCTCTAGAAAGGAATACCCAGAAGCCTGTGTTTGCTGTCTAGCTGTCTGCTGTCTATCATTAGAGTAATAAAAGACTTGCTGTGCTGCACGGTGAGGAGTTCTTGTCTTTAAGGCTCCTCCATTCCACACAAATTGCCAGCTGCTGAGCTCTGATGGATGTTTGTATGCTGGCCCAAAAACACAGGTTCTACTTTAAACCCTTAGCTCCATTATCCCAGACAGAGATGCAGGAGAGAAAAGAGGCTGTCTGTCTGTCTCCTACCTCTGTCATCTAAAAGTGTTTTAATTAAACTGTGCCTCTCTGCAGGCCTCAGAGCACACACACACACACACACACACACACTCTGCACAGAGAGGGAGGTTTATCCAAATACACAGCGCTCTCCTTCCATTCTGTCTACGCCTGAACCGCCGTCTCTCTTTGTTTGTCTTTCTGCAACCGTTCTTTTTCTGCCTTTCCTCCTTCTCTCTCCGTGCCCCCTCTCATCGCGCCTGAAGAGTGACAGGCTGTGTTTTCAGCCGATGTTTGAACACCGAGCGATCAATGCCGGACAAAGGGAAAGAGCGGGGGAGTGGGGCGGGGAGGGGCGACACAATTGGTTATTGACAGAGAATACAAAGTTTGAGGGACTGGAGGCGACAGCTTAGTAGGGAGAGAGGAGAGGCGAGAATTAAGAGAGAGGCACGCCGATGAATGCGATTCATGTTCATGGTTAAGCATCACCTTCTGATGTGTTAACTTCCATTATTCATATTTGTTTGTGTTTACCTGCCTGTATCCGCAGCATTGTACATGCTTAATTGAGTGTATGTAAGGTGTGAACACCTGCCAGAAGGAAACAAGTGGGTGTTTGCTCATGTGTTTGCGTTTGTTTTGCTGTATTCCTCTGAAACTCCTTGAGGATCCCCTTTGCATTTTAAAAGAATTCCAAATGATGAAGTCGCTTTCACTGACCTAAAGTAAAATTTAGTTTCAGGGTTCAAATGAGTTCTCATTTAAAGTTTTATTCGCAATTATCCAACAAACCGATGTCCGTCACTGACACAAATACTGCAGTGGTGGCTGGATGGGGCTTTTACAGTATAATTATACTTGTTGATCGTGCTCAGCTCATCGGCAGCATCAGCATTTCTGCTGCGAGGGTTCCGTTTGGGGTCGCAGGTGATCGCAGTGATTGGAGAGGAACAGTGAAGCGTTTGTGTGAGAGACAAAGAAAGCGAGACGATGGGTCCATCCTGGATCGCTGTTGTGCCTGCAGCAGCTGTTGCTAGCTCTCAGTTGTGGGTAGTTCTACTTTTACCCCAGCCAGACCTTTTGTAGTCAGAAAGATCTGAGTTAAGAAATGTTATACCATCCGTCTACTTGAAGCTGGTACAGCCTCTTGAATACAATAAATCCTCTTGGCCTTGGTTTGAATCCTGCCACAATTTTTCTCTCCCGCTTCCTCCGTGCTCCGTGCTCCGCTTTGCTTTCCCTAATGTCTCAGACAGAATCTGTCAAGGGGAACAGTGGGATGAGAGTGGGCAAGTGCTCACGTTCCTAAAATAGGAGATGGTATCTTTCTAAGTAGTTTCTCTTGTTCCCTGGTTGTAGAATACCTGATCAGGTTGAGGCTTGATACATTTTGAAAACTGAACACTGCAAATTTGCCTTGTTTAAATTTCGTAGTATAAAAGCAGCTGAATTTACTCTTGCATCATTTCTTTTCTTTTTTTCTTTTTTCTTCTTTTTTTTTCAGTCATTCTGAATATAGAGGATGAGATTTGAGAACTGTAAGGCTGTGGTGTAGGAAAAGCACAGATACCCACGGGCTGCTCCTGCATATGCGTATTCATCTGCACGCGTGCATGCATGTGTTGGTGTATCTGAATGGAAGAAAGCACACCAGGCTTGATATCCCTTTAGCTTTTGGATTACCCTGACTGGAGACAATGCCAATCTTCTTCACTTTAATGCTTATTGAATTCAGATCATTTTCATAAGCAGACCAGTGTTTTCTGTTGGAAGGTCAGACACATTAACAATTTATAAGAACCTGGATTACTCAGAAAAGCAAAGGGGGTGGGAGCAGTTTGATAAAAGATGCTGAATGGGGCAGAATGAAAGAAAAACCTGAACTACTGACCTCTGCAACGAGGGGATCTGGTGGCTCTGTTATGCTATGAGGCACATTTTGCTGCCACGATTGTCTCCTTATAGACAAGTGATCACCTTTATCCTATGATTAAGCATTTCCACCCTGATGGCAGTGGTCTCTTCCAAGATGGCAATGCCATGTTTAGAGCAGACCCTTATAGCCATGTGGTGCTGTCACAAGGTCTTTTCCAGTCCACCTGTGCACCTACACACTCGTGCACACAAGGATACAATCCAGTTAATGAATATATGAGCTGTAGCATGGTTTATTATTATTCATTATTATAATATTCTTGAAGCTGTCAAGGCCATTTTATTTATGTACTACTATCACAGATTTTCCTATTTATCTGCATAGCGCACATTCTGACTGTACCACATTAATCTGTCTGCTGCTATAAACATCATTGATATACTGCTTGGGATCTACTCATCATTATTAGAGTACCAAGTCTGACAAAAGAGGTCAGAATGACTGTGTCCTTCCTGCCAGGAAAAGCTCTTGACAGCTTTTCCAAGACGGACGTGTCACATCGAAAATGTCATGGGATAATGTGTGATCAACAGGACTGACCCGCAGAAGGTCAGCAGCTCTCTGCTCCAGCTGAGAAGCACGGACTCTTCCGGAGAAACTAGAGCAGGGGGTCTGCGTTGTCCAGGTTGCTGGTTATATAGGGAGGCAAAAATGTCACTGTATTCCTTCCCTGACGGTGCAAACTGTCAGCACCTTAAATGTCTTCTTGAAATATACTTACAGAGTGGCTTTACCCCAAAGCTGGAGCGAGACGCGCAAAATAAGCTGTCATACACACATTTACTCGCTTCAGATATGTGATAGGTTAGCGATACGGACAAATTTGGTGCACTGTAGTGCCAGAAGTATTCGCTCGTCTGCCTTCACACGCATATGAACTTGAGTGACATCCGATTCTTAATCCATAGGGTTTAATATGATGTTGGCCCACCCTTTGCTGCTTCAACTCAGCTTCAACTCTTCTGGGAAGGCTTTCCACAATGTAGGAGTGTTTATGGGAATTTATGACCTTCCAGAAGTGCATTTGTGAGGTCAGACACTGATGTTGGATGAGAAGGCCTGACTCACAGTCTCCGCTCTAATTCATCCCAAAGGTGTTCTGTCGGGTTGAGGTCAGGACAAGTCAGGCAAGTTCTTCCACACCAAACTTGCTCATCCATGTCTTTATGGACCTGCTTTGTGCACTGGTGTGCAGTCATGTTGGAACAGGAAGGGGCCATCCCCAAACTGTTCCCACAAAGCTGGGAGCATGAAATTATCCAATATGGCACCTCGGTGGCTCAGTGGTGGAGTAGGCAACCACATTCATATGCTGCTTTGCGGTGCTGGCGGCGCAAGTTCGAATCCCGGCTTGTCGCCAATTTGCCCCGTGTCTTCCCCCCATTTCCTGTCTGTCTACACTTTGTGGGGTGGCTGTAGCTCAGGAGGTAGAGCAGGTTACCCACTGATCGGGAGGTCGGT
Source organism: Cichlasoma orientale (assembly GCA_034780415.1). Lineage (NCBI taxonomy): Eukaryota > Metazoa > Chordata > Actinopteri > Cichliformes > Cichlidae > Cichlasoma > Cichlasoma orientale. Next base: position 64,250 of record JAVDPK010000326.1, on the reverse strand, counting down.
GGTTCAGTATCTTGCCCAAGGATACGTGCCAAAGTATCCTTGGGCAAGATACTGAACCCCAAATTGCTCCAAGTATGAATGTGTGTGAATGTTAGATAATAAGCACTTAGCTTAGTTACTTACTCATGGAAGTGCTTGTGTGAATGGGTGAATGCAAATGTGTTGTATAAGCGAGAGAGTGGAAAAGCGCTATATAAGAACTAGTCCATTTACCATTTACACTGCCAATAAAAGCCGCTGTGGCAAAAAACAAAAAAAAATTGTCCAAAATGTCTTGGTATGCTGATTAAGAGTTCCTTTCACTGGAACTAAGGGGCCAAACCCCACACCATAACCCCCTCTACACCAAACTTTACCCTTGGCTCAGTGCAGTCAGACGTTCTCCTGGCAACTGTCAAACCCAGACTCATCCATCTGATTGCCAGAGAGGGAAGTGTGATTCATCACTCCAGAGAACACTGCTCTAGAGTTCAGTGGTGATGTGCTTTACACCACTGCATCCGACGCTTTGCATTGCGCTTGGTGATGTGAGGCTTGGATGCAGCTGCTCGGCCATTGAAACCCATTCCATGAAGCTCTCTCTTCACTGTTCTTGAGCTAATCTGAAGGCCACATCAAGTTTGGAGGTCTGTAGTGATTGACTCTGCAGAAAGTTGGCGTGGCTGAGTTGGTGTCATTCCCAATTTCTTCCACTTTGTTATAATACCACTAACAGTTGACTGAAATATTTAGTAGTGATGAAATTTCACAGGTGGCATCCTATCACGGTACCACACTGGAATTTACTGAGCTCCTGAGAGCGACCCATTCTTTCATAAATGTTTGTAGAAGCAGTCTGCATGCCTAGGTGCTTGGTTTATACACCTGTGGCCATGGAAGTGACTGGAACACCTGAATTCAGTGGTTTGGATGGGTGAGTGAATACTTTTGGCAACATAGTGTATTTTGCTTTTTTCATACCTCCTCAGCAGTGAGGTCAGAGACCAGGATAAGCTACAGATCGCCCATAGATCAGATTCACTGCGCTGGTCTTTTGCCAGGTCAATAAATTATTGCTATGTCTCTTTTTTTTCAGAGAGCAGTGACTACAGCGAGGCTGAGGTTCTTCCTGACTCCTTCCCGTCAGCACCGGCGGAACCTCTCCCGGAATTCTTGCTGGAACCAGAGGATGCTTTCATAGTAAAGAACCGTCCAGTCCAGCTGCGCTGCCGGGCATCGCCAGCCACCCAGATCTACTTCAAATGTAACGGAGAATGGGTCAACCAAAACGATCATGTTACTAGAGAGAGCCTAGACCAGATCACAGGTGAAGCCCTACTCACTCACACACTGTAAACACAACTACACACACACACACAGAGTAATGTCACCTTGTATTTTACAGACATAAACATCATCCTCAATTACTAACATCATTTTCAACTACATAATCCATTAGTTCCTATAGGATTTTATGTGCACGTTAACTGCTTTTGGCCTGCAGCCAATGCATTATTTATATGCACTGTGAAAAATATGCCTCACTAATCTCTCTCGCTCCTGCTCTTTCTGGTCTCTCTTCCCTCTTTCTCTCCCTCTCTCTCTCTCTCTCTCTGCGCAGGCCTGGTGGTGCGGGAGGTGGACATTTCGGTTTCGAGGACCCAGGTGGAGGAGCTGTTTGGACTGGAGGACTACTGGTGCCAATGTGTTGCCTGGAGCTCAGCTGGCACCACCAAGAGCAACCGTGCCTATGTTCGCATTGCATGTCAGTATCAAGGCAGCGAGTATTAGTGTGTGACTGCACACTTGCGAGTGAGAGAGAGAGTGAGAGAGGGGAAGAAAGGCAAGAAGAGAAACAGCGAAAGGGCAAATGTTTCCAACTTTCTCCTTGTCACATGCGTCAGCTTAAGTATATATGCAAATAAATTTGCCGTAACACTCCATCTCGGTCCCTCGTGGTTATGTGGGGTGCGGTGTGATTGACACGTTGCATGTTTATGAGAGTCTAGATGGGAGAAAAATGACACAGTTACTGAGGCTTTTTGGGGCTTTGCCTGGTGTGTGTGCGTATGCGTGTGACAGGCAATGTCGCTGAGATAAACTGGGTGTCACTCTGCTGTCACAGGGCAGCCTTCACTAACTGCTGACTGCATGTGTGTCGCCCTCTGTAGACCTGAGAAAAAACTTTGAGCAGGAGCCTCTCGGGCGGGAGGTGCGACTCGAGCAGGAGGTGCTGCTGCAGTGTCGGCCCCCAGAGGGCATGCCCGCCGCTGAGGTAAACGCCTTTCCCCTCGTCACCACTCTCATCACCTAGCCCTTTCATTTTCCACGCTTTCACAGTTATATTTCTGTTCTTGATTCTGATGGGCAATAAATAGCTCCAGTCCATTTATGTTGTGCTGTTTTGATTTCAGATTTATGCTCTGCAATCTGCAGCTGCATAAAACAAAGGGGAAGACAGTAAAGGGCGAGACGCGGAGAATTTGACACCATCAATAAAAGCGTCACTAAAACATACAAACATCAGGAAATATATGTGGAGTTATTTCAGCAACAAAGCACAAAAGTCTTAAATCCGCTTGTGTCGTGTTTTAACACCAAGCTGACTGTAAAATGGCTTCATTTACCCAAATCTATTAACATGGTTACTTTGGCATAAAAAGCACCAATATTATAAAAGAGCATGTATGATCGCAGGAGAGCATAAAACTGGAATTTCAAAATGGGCTTAATTAAAATGACACCAATTGTGTTTCCTGTGGTACTCTGTTAGTTATGGATTGTTGCCCATTAGTAAGGCAGTGGTGTTAAAAATAAAAGTGAAGGTAAGACATTTTTCAAGAGAGGAAATAAATTTGTGTTTCCCTGGCAAAAATGATCACATTTTGACTGCGTGTTTGATCAATACTTTGTGTTGTGACGGGCTTGATACACTGCAGGTTTATAGTGTTTACTGAATGGCTCTGTGCGTGGTGAGATGACTCATATTTATGCATGCACACCTGCTGATTTTATGTGAAAAAAAAAAATATCTGCCAAAGAAAAATTTGAGTCAAAACTGAAATAACACCGAGGGCTGAGAGTGTGAGAGCTAATTCCTTGTTTCTATATTTACTCGTTGCTAGAAGTACCTGATTTTTATTTTGTTTTGCTTTACTTTTAAATAATTATAACTTTCAGGACCTCTTTTTGTGGATTTCTTTGTTTGTTCTGCATTTCCAAATGTTTTATTTCAGCGGTATGTGTCGGCCTTTTCTTGCTTCTCTCCAGGTGGACTGGCTGAAAAATGAGGATGTCATAGATCCGTCGCAGGACTCCAATTTCCTGATCACGATTGATCACGATCTGATCATCAAGCAGGCCAGACTTTCAGACACCGCTAACTACACCTGTGTGGCTCGAAATGTGGTTGCCAGAAGACGCAGCAGCACAGCTACTCTCATTGTTTATGGTAACGCGTGCATGTTCCTCACACCTCCTCACATTAATGGCAGATATTTGCTTTGCATTATGATTGCAACTACTCAAGAACAGTCAAACTGAGAATCCACAGCATGCATCAGAACGAGTGCAATTCATGTAGGCCATAATACTCAGCCCTCAGGACCCAAAGCATCCACTGCCAATGTAATGAGCTCCTATCAGGGCCCTACACAATATTAAGCGTGTTGTTTTATTGCTGATTGGTATAAATGAGGCAGGCAAACATACCCCAGGAACATCAGATATTCACTAACTGTTTAAGGCTTTTAAAAGAACTGAAATGCTACTTTAGATCATGCTGACTATCACACTCGGATTTGGATGTTAAATGTAATGGCAGGAGCACTGATAAAGTGACTCTCATTAATTGATAATTGATCAAAGTATTAACTTTCAGATTCGCTCGCTCTGCCTGTCTTTGTGCGTCTCTCTGTCAGTGAGCGGAGGTTGGTCTTCTTGGACGGAGTGGTCGGAGTGCAATGCTCGGTGTGGGCGGGGCTGGCAGCGTCGAACACGCAGCTGCACCAATCCGGCACCTCTGAATGGAGGAGCTTTCTGTGAGGGCCCGCCCGTCCAGAGAGTAACCTGCACCACGCTATGCCCAGGTGAGGACCACAGCTGCCAGTTTTGTTCCTCAACCACACCTCACACACTCCCCTTCTGGTTGTGGTTTATAAATGCCTTCCTGCCCTACATGTCAGTTTATTTGCATTTCTGTACCCCACCCTACACGCCCACGTCTCAGTTTCCACCGCCGGGGGTGATCTACCTGGCCTGGAAGCCGCCGCTGAGCCTCACTGAGGCCTGTCAGAGCTCTGCTTACCTCCATCCACCATTCTCTTTCAATAACGGTTCTCTAATCCTATTTGAGGTTGTGATCCCTGCCAGTGAACTGAAGGGTGACCTTTACAGAAAACCAGATGTCTGTTTACCCATCATAACTTTTTCCACAGAGGACAGAGGAGCATTTGCTCTTGTAACCGCCCTGACTTCAGTGTTAAGAGGTGCCTGCTCTGGGAACACAGGGCTCTGTTGCACAGTCACGTAACATTTTGTCGAGACCGCCGTAACGCCAAAGCACGGAATGCATTTCTTGCAAACTTGTTAAATTATGCACTTCAAGCCATTACATATGCATCATACTGCATTATAACAGCATGCCCAACTCCCCTTTACCCGAAGTGATTAAACTGCTTTGCTGTCGGCTTACTGTAAAATGACTCACGTCTCTGTTGTCATTCCAGTGGATGGAGGGTGGACTGAGTGGGCAAAGTGGTCCGCCTGCGGGACAGAGTGCACCCACTGGCGCAGCCGAGAGTGCCAAGCCCCCCCACCCATAAATGGAGGAAAGCACTGCAGCGGCAGCATGATGGAGAGCAAAAATTGCACTGAGGGGTTATGTGCAAGAAGTAAGTGTCCAATTTGTTTGAACTGGATGTTAAACATCAAAGCTGAGTAAATATTTGGCTTACGTATATTTCTTGATGTGCGTAATAATCCTAATACTATCCCCTGTCTTTTAATAGAGACCACATCTGTTGAATTCACTCACTGATGCTAATATTTAATAGAATATGGTGTTATTGATGTATCCATAGGGGTCATTTCCCTAACAGCATAATTTCTGCTTCAGGCAGTTGTTGAATTGATCTCGCAGGCAGCGATTTCTTTGCTCACAGTTTTATAAGCCGTATTGTATTTCAAAGCTATTTAGTATGGAACTGTATTCCCAAGACGTTGAGCCACTGCAACACGGTGAGCGATATAAAAGTGAAAAAGAGCGAAATCGCAGACAGATGTTTCACGAGCGAAAATTCAGGTTCACAAAAAGAGCAGGCGACTGATCCACATCTAAAGAACCACAGATGGAGAGAGAGAGAGGAAAAGAAAGGTAGAGCGAATCCAAGCGAAGGGAGTGCATGGAGTGGGAAGCGAGCATGACACAGCCAAGTCGAAAAATTAGCACAGGGAAGAGCATATGAGAGTGAGTCAGACTCGCACTGACACCCAATGTGCAGCCCGTGATGAGCTGGGAGGAATCCAGCTGACAGCGCATTAGAATCTTAGAGATGCACATCCACAAAGGCAGAGAGATACATTCAAGCACACACATGAAAAAACACACACGCGCGCGGTAGACGCAAACTAACACGCCCAAGCGTGCAGACAAACCTTCTAAATGCACGTGCGGGGGTGTGTGTGTGTGGGGGGGGGGGGGGGGGAAACATATGTACAGTCAGAGCCATGCTGAGCTTCAACTGTGTCAGACACACACGCGAGTCCTGACATCAACAAGCTTCCACGGAGCAGCCGGATTAGACGAATACGCCGTCCGATCCGGCTGCAAAGAGCCCGGCGTTCTAAGGAGGCCATCAGAAAAAAACAAGCACTCAAGTGGCTCTGACAGGGAGGGAAGATGAGAAGCACTGTGCTGCAGAAAATCTGTAAATGTGTCACTTGGCAAACTAGAAGTTACTGACTGACTTATTTATGTTCCCAGCGCATTGCGTGTGATTGTTCTGCGGTCACAAATGCACCTGATGATATCAGAGCTCTTTGCATTCCTCACACGCTTTAATCAGAAAGTGGACGCTCACGCTTTATCTCACACGTTGTTAATCCCTCTGAGGATCGGCTAAATACCCCGAGTCGTAAATGCGAAGATGCTGTGAGACGCCGCAAACCCCTCGTCTTCATTGCATCCTGGTAGATTCTAATTGCAATTGGACAAATGGCAACGTCTGGGGAAGCCATTTGTGCGTTTTGATGATGCTACAGAGAGACGCTTATTTGATTTGAGATCTAGTCAGCGACACAATCCTGAAAGATGGTTTCCATATTCCTCTAACCACTTAGTGATGATTCACACTGGTGTTATTGTGGGAATGATTGTTCCCGTCAGCAGGGGTGGGTTTTTTTTTTCCTCATAGGATGAAGAGGATAACATACCCTGAGCGGTGTATCGAGATGTGGTTTCGGTGTACACGGTCTCAGTCATGTAACACAGAAACCCCCCGAGTCCTGGTTCAGTTTTGAAACAGCCTCATCCAGATGCTGCTAATATCTTCCGCCGTGATTTCTAATAGTTCTAATAGTTATTTTTCCTCGTACCATGAATAAACAATTATGCTGAAGTTTATTTCACATTCTCACACGTTTCTAGAAGTGGTTGTTTTTTTTTTATGTGATGTATATTTTCTTGCCTTTGGTATGCATTCTACGTTCACATTTCTATTTTCATATTGATGAGCTATTGTTTACTTTCCTGTTTTTTGCTTTGTATTATGTTATTGCATCTTTCATTTGCATAACAGCCAGTCCGTCCATTTTTATGTTGTTTTTTTTTTCTTTTCTTCTTCGTTTGTTTTTTTTTCTCTTGTTCAAACAGATAAAAAGATTTCTATTGAACATGCAAGCCATCGTAAGTTCACCTTCCCATGACTTTGCTCTGTCACTGCTTCATGCTCCTTGTCTTTGTGCTGTATGTGTTGTGCGTCTCTCTCTGAGGAGTCCTAACATCTGCGTAACCACGTGGAGTTGAATGCGTGCAGCTTTTTGTGTTGCCTGTCTGTTCGTGCTTCTGTGTCAGCTTAGATCACGTTCAGTGAAGACACGCCTCACCTTCTTGTCCAGCCTGCTTATGAGTGTTGTTATCCTCGCTTGTCTAGTGCGTTGACTAAGTGTAACATTGGTTTCAGAGCTGACTCAGTGTTGGCACGTCTCATCTTTTGTACAGCAGCTTGTTGTGATGTAAACTGAAAAAAAAATGATAATAAAAACAGATTACAAAACGCTGGTGTAATTACACACGCTGCCCGGAATGGTTCTGCGAGCGCTGCTCCGTTATGACAGCTCTGTCGGCCCTGTTATGGAGTGAGCAAAGTGACATGACTCTAAGCTGAGAGTCCTTGATCCATAGGCTGTGTCTGAGCGCAGCACTCAGAGAAAAGCCCGTGATTTCTGTCTGACTCTCAGTTAATCTGTGATATAGTTTACATTTGAAGTGATGGTAATTCCTCCAGCTCAATGTGATGTGGACTCAGGGGAGAGCAGCCTTAGTAATGCACCTAATTCGCCATTGTTCCGTTTCTGGTAATAAGTGTGGACGGCTGTCCGATTCGGTTCAATCGCGCCACGTGAGCATGGGAGCTCTCCTCTGCCAGCCCGCCTGCCTCCGGCTTTCTTCTCCTCCACCCTCTCTTCAGCTCCAGCCGCTGCTCTGCACTGTCTTTGGTTGTCTTCTTTCCTCAAGCACTGCTATCCTTATCTCCTCTCCCCTCCTCAACACACTTATAATCCCTCTGTCCTCTCTACAAATCACAACCTTATCTAACTTCTTCCTGTCCCTTTTGCCAAATTGCCTCTCATCTAGCTCGCTCCTCCTGTGTGTATCTAGCCTGTCTGCTCCTTCTTCTTTTTTGCTCCTCTTCGTCTTCCGCCAACTTTGCTCCTTGTCTTCTCTTCTTTTCTGCTGTTGTGCGACTGCCTCACGTGTCTGGTTTGGGTCTGGCTGTGGCGAGCCTGCTGACCAGTCACAACCAATCACGCAGCTGGAGACAAGGGAGGGCGCTCAGTGGGGAACAGGTGAAGTTAGGGCCAAACACCCCCTGGAGGAGCTGTTTATTAATGGGGCTTTCAGGGATGATTTCTAGATTTAAACTGAACACATGGTACATACTGACAGGCATTATGCCAGAGTGAAGTAATTGTTGTTTTTTTAAGGACGTCTTTAAAAACAACAAAGTGTCCACAAGTACACCAAACCCACAAGAGTTATTGGTCACATTCCTCATAATCATCACCATTTTTAACGCACTTCCAGTGGAACAGATGGGCAACAAACTCCACAGGCCTTGTTCGGTGTAAAAATTCATTTCCAAGTTTCACGAAAGCTGAAACGAGGCTTAAGCTGCCTGATTCTCTAGGTATGCATGAATCCATCTTTTTTTCTCCCCTGATAACCATGATACTCAGAGTATCTGCATATGCTGAGCTACCAGGGCTTTCTTTTCCTCTGCTTACTGCATGGAGCTCATCGGCAAAGTAACATTATAAAAGATAATTAAAGTCTCTGACTGCAGAAACAATAAATTTGATCGTATCATTGACAAAGATTATGTAAATACTGGAGCGTGGACCGGCCACTTAATGGCCTGTATGGGGATTTAATATGTAGGATCTGTGTAGTTTGAAGCTTTTCGATATTTAACGATTTCTTTCTGTTTCCTGGACAACATGTTTACATTAGGGTGTAATAGTGGGTAATAGCGCTCTGCTGACTTTAGCCCATGTGGTATGCAGGCTGAGGACTGAGTGCCCCATCTGTTACATCATCATCAAGTTGGGGAGGTCATGCAAGTGCAGCAACCAGAGCGTTGTGTCAGTCTGCTGTTTGTGCCAGTGTTGTTTTAAGAGAAATAACTAGCTCCACTCACCAGCCACTTTATTAGGTATACCTTACTGGTACCAGTTTGGACCCCCTTGTGCCTTCAGAACTGCCGTAATTCTTCGTGGCATAGATTCAACAAAATTTGTCAGTTGCACATCCGTGATGTGAATCTCCCGTTCATCTGGTGACTGTGGAGACAAGAAAATATCCCCCTCACCATCACACCACCAGCAGTCTGAACTGAAGGCAGTATGGATCCATGCTTTCATGTGGTTTACACCAAACCTGACCCGATCATCTGACTGTCACAGCAGAAATCGAGACTCATCCAACCAGGCTGCGTTCTTCCAATTTTCTGTTGTTCAATTTTGGGAAAATCCCACTAGAGTGCTGTCAATCATGTCACATTCAAAGTCACTAAAATCACCTTTCTTCCCCATTCTGAGGCCATCTTGACCATGTCTACATGCATTGAGTGGCTGCCTTGTGATTGGATGATTAGATATTTGCATTTATGAACAGGTGAACAGAGGTGAACAGGTGTACTTAACAAAGTGAACTGTGAGTGATTTTCAGCCTTTTCTTTTTTCCCCACTCAATAAATGAACCCCCAAACAAATTGGATTCACAATTATATAAGAGACAAACAGTCTCGTGTTTAAGCAGCTGGAGTTTTTTTTTTTTTTTTTTTTCAGGACTGTAGTCTGATGACGAGTCTAATGAATTAATCAGCAAATGCTTTCAGCACTAACTTAGACTACAATGACTAATTTATTCTACTTACTCTACAGTAAGTAGTGAAACAGATGACATGCCATACATTCTGTCTCCTTCCCTCTTGTGTTTCCCCTGCAGACCTAACTGTGTGTTTTCATCCGTGTCCCTTGCTGATGTCTCGGCTTTCTGTCCCCCTTTCAGCGCTGGCTCCAGGTATGGGTGTAGCAGTCTACTCGGGTCTGGTAGTGGCCCTGCTGCTGAGTGTGATAATGGCTCTGTGCGTGGGCGTGCTTGCATATCGCCGCAGATGCCGACATCTCCACGGAGACATCACCGATTCTTCATCAGCTCTCACCACCGCGTTCCACCCTGGCAACTACAAACCTCCCAGACAGGGTGAGTTTACGCGCAGACACACACTCACATAAGTTGGTAGGTATTTGCACTCACTTATCGTTTGCGTTATTGTTTTTTTCACACTTATTCTTGTTTTTACTTATTTTCATAGAAACGCTGCCCCTGTTCATTTTATCGCATTGCTATTTATATCATCCCATAAATGACTTCTCTTATGCCATTATCTCCTCTCAGACAGCTCTCCGTTCTTTACTGCATTACATTTTTTTACATTTTAAACATTTGTCATGGTGTCCTTTCTCTTGCTCTTGCCATCAAATATTAATTAGTAACATTAATCCATTTCACTGGCGTCACTTTTAGCTCTCTCAGCCCTGCTTGTGTCATTTCTAGTGATAAGCTCCTCTCTTCTCCTGTGTTCACAGATAACCCTCACCCTCTACATCCCTCAGCTCCTCCGGATCTGACAGCCACAGCAGGGGCTTTCCGTGGGCCGCTTTTCTCCCTCCAACAGGGGGTCAACGACAGCCCCCACAAAATCCCCATGACCACCTCTCCCTTACTGGACCCCCTGCCCAACCTCAAAATCAAGGTGTATAACTCCTCCACGCTTTCTTCCCTGGAGCTTCCTAATGATGTAAGCTCAGGCGACGGAGAGATCCTCAGCTTAAAGTCAGTGGGTACTGTAGGTAGAGAGCGAGAGTATCACACCCACACCCTGTCCAGAGAGCCTGGGTTGAGTACAAGTGCCACACTTGGAAGTCTAGGAGGACGCCTTACCATCCCTAATACAGGTACAAAGCCGATGACACATCAGTGACAAAGAATTCATTCTTTTGTAGCCAGAGTGAACCAAAGACACGTTTAGCTGATTACACACAAGACAAGACAAGTCGTGACCCACTTCACTCTCGTAGGTGTGAGTTTGCTGGTCCCCCCTGGCACAATCCCCCAGGGCAAGTTCTACGAAATGTACCTCATCATCAACAAGTGGGACAAAACAACGTGAGTGCTCCTTGTTGTTTTTTTTTTATTTCTTTATTTCTCTTATCTGCTTCACACATAGAAGGCAAAGTAGACCTCATTCTCACCTCAATCAGAAAACTTTCCGACGCGAGACTCGCCCACCGTGAAACACGAACCAACTTCTGCTTCTCAGGATAAAAACATGAACAACGTGTTCAAGTCTTTACCCTAAAATTAAAGAAGAAGCTGCTTTCAGCTTCTCCCCTACTCACAAGGGCTCGCTCGGCGGGTAGCTCCGCGTGTTTGATCTAAATGAACATGCTCCAAACATAGCTGTGATTTTCTTTTATAAATGATGCTTTGTTGCAAACAGTTGTGTATGTGTGTGATATTCACAGGTTACCCTCTGAGGGCAGTCAGACTGTGCTTAGTCCTGTGGTGAGCTGTGGTCCAACTGGTATGCTGCTGAATCGTCCTGTGGTCCTTACTTTGCCCCACTGTGCCCAGCTAGACACGCCGACACCCGACTGGACCCTCACACTGAAAACACAAACGCATCAAGGAGCATGGGAGGTGAGACAGCTTCCCGCTGCTATCAAATGATGAATGCCTTCTTTTTGGCAGATTATTTTTAGCATCGCTGATCGTGCCTTTTATCTCCGTTCAGGAGGTGCTGACTGTAGGGGAGGAGACTTTGTCGTCCCCGTGCTACCTGCAGCTGGAAGAGGAGTGTTGTCACGTTCTCATGGAGCAGCTAGGAACATATGGCCTTGTGGGCCAGTCGTGCCCGCCACAGCCTGCCTGCAAGCGCCTGCAGCTGGCTCTCTTTGCCCCCCGCGCACCATGCCTCTCCCTGGACTACAGCCTCCGGATCTACTGTATCCATGACACCCCACATGCACTCAAGGTGCTGCTTGTGTGTTCATACATCAATTTTTTTTTATGCATCTATGCACGTGTATGTCAATGTCTACACGTTTGCCCTTTTGCTTATCTGTGTTCTTCTGTTTTTGTTGCTGTTTTCAATTTTTATATATCTTAGAAAATGCGCCAAAATGAATTTGTCCAGTGATACAGTAGTACTCCCAAAGGTGTGCAAACTTTAAAACAAAAAGGATCTACCTTTATTATGTCATTAAAAACTGAAGAATAACGTGTCTGAGGAGTTGCAAAGCGAAAAAAAAAAAACAGAACACAAAAGATCCTGCATAAGACCTGGACGTGCGCAGCCAAAAAGCATCGCAGGAAATAAAATTAAATGAAATATAAATAGAAAATAACACAGACAACGTGTATCATATTGAAGTATGTCACAGAATAAGAACATTAAAAGTTAATATAACTTATTTCCATAGTGGTTCTGGGCAATAGAGGAGTACTATCCCCTTTCAACTCCGCAGATCCATCTCATTTCTCCAAATTAAATTTGGTGCAATACATTGAATTTTCATGTCCCTCAAGAAACAAAGGCTCAAAATAGTAGAGCAAAATACAAAAACTATACCAAACACAAAGCGAGCGCTCGATTCAGTGGAAAAACATTTTTCCGTTCTCAGTCCCTTTTGTATAAAGTGCTCACAGACACAGCCAGGATAGTAAACATGAGCACACTGTGTGCAGTATACTGGCATCCCATTACGTGATTTCTGGCTGCTAAAGTTCAAACAGCTTCTAAACTGTTAGCTCAGACCGTTTCCATTAGGACACATCAGCTTAGAGAACACACAACACATTTTAATTAGGCGCTTTTTTTTTTTTTTTTTGAAAGCATACTCTTGCAATGTGAAGGGATAAGCCCATAATAAAATCAAATAAATATATTCCTAAGCCTGTCGTCTGTCTTTCTGTGCAGGAGGTGCTGGATTTGGAGAGGAGTTTGGGTGGAGTTTTGCTGGAAGATCCCAAGCCGCTGCTCTTCAAAGATAGCTACCACAATCTGCGCCTGTCCATCCACGACATTCCCCACACTTACTGGAGAAGCAAACTGCTGGCTAAGTACCAGGTGACATAATGCAGCAGACTGATTAGTTGTAGAATATACTGCATGTTCTACATAATATGCACTGTATATTATATGTACTGGAGTACCACTGGTATTCACCGCATATAAAAATAATCTTATCAGTATCGATAGGAAGATGATGCACTTCAGCCATAACATTGCTTATTTGCCGCATTTAGGCTTTTGATGTCACAGACGTAAACTGCACCACCGCTACACCCATATTCTTTTTGAAATACCTCGATTCTGCCATCGGTCCAGTCTCACTGTACATGAATAGAAGAGAACACAGCACCGAAGCTTAAAAGTCGAAGTACTGATACAGACCAGTGACAAATTAAGGTGTCTTTTTAAATTGCAGGGCGAGCGACACTGGCTGCTCTACTGAAGTGATTAAACAGCGTTCTTTAAAAAGATATTCCCTCATTTAGTGCTTTCATCACGGTGGTGGAGAGAGCTGTCTAAAACTTCACTCCAAAATCTCCCATAGGTGTTCATTTGGCTTGAGCTCTGATGATAGTGATGGCCACAGCGTATAATTCAAATCACTTTCATGCTCATCAACAAATTCAGTGAGCTCTCATGCCATAAGGATGGGGGCAGTGTCATCCTGAGACCGACCACACCGATCAGGATAGAAATGTTTCATAACTGGATGAAGGTGGTCACGCATAACAACTTTGTACTGATGTGCAGTGGCCCGAATTGTACTAGAAAAACACCTCCCACACCTTAACTAAACCAGCAGATCAACTCGCTGCGGCACTCAGGGGTTCAAGCTTTTCCTTTAATTTGTCTTAACGAGCAGTACTGCACAAGCAAAAGCAATAATCTGGAAAAGCCACATTTTTGCTTCAATAAGAAGGCTGTTTTCTCAGAGAGTACAAATGTTATACCATACTTGACTGCTGTAAACACTCAAACTCTCTCCTGCATTCTCTTGGCAGTAAGATTGCAGCCTGGACCGTTTCTGAATAAACAGAAAATCTGATAGTGGTTCTAATTTATGAACAGTGTGATTTAGAAATAAATTATCCTCCAACGCACAGAGGCCCAGTTGGTGGAAACACCCACTATCAAAATAAAGCATACTGCACAGACCTTTAATGGAAACTGCATTCTAGATCATCCCAGATTGCGCTGCTCAGGAAGAGGCCGCTTTAATCACAGTGTAGAGAGCGTCTTTCCTGGCTTTCCTCTTTACCACTTTTCTGTGTGTGGCAGGAGATACCGTTTTATCACATTTGGAGCGGCAGTCAGAGACCCCTGCATTGCACCTTCAGCCTGGAGAGAGGCAGCCTGGCTGTGTCGCAGCTCACCTGTAAGATCTGTGTCCGGCAGGTGGAAGGGGAGGGACAGATATTTCAGCTGCACACTGACATCCAGGAGGTAACGGTGACGTCTGAGAAAACCCTTGTGCACACACAGATAACGCTGCAATGCAGCTACACAGTTACAGTCAATGCAAAGGTTGGGTTCAGTGCTTCTCAACGTCTCTGTTCTTCCAGACTTTACCTCCGCACTCGCCCCTCCCCTCAGGAGGCACGTGCCTACCCTCCTCTCAAGTGGGACCTTATGCCTTTCGCTTGCCTGGCTCCATCCGCCAGAAGATCTGTGCCAGTTTGGATGCGCCCAGCGCTCGAGGGTGTGACTGGAGACTACTGGCTCGCAGTCTGGGCTTTGACAGGTCAGATTTACCTCCAATGTTTATGCGTTAACGCGCGTTTGTCACCTTAGTTGCAAAGCGCATTGTCAATTCTGAGCTACAGTTTGACTGTAGGAACTGCAGTATTCATCACTGTCTGATCTGAGATGTCTGGGGCTACGATTTAAAGAGGGCTCAGAGTCCAGTTTAGAATTGGGTTTTAAGTGAATTAAATGTAGACAGAAAGACTGTGAGAAGTCATGTTACATCTGCTCATACTGATTAGAATCTCAAAAGCTGGACTTGAATATTAAGTTAAAAAATATGATTCAGTCATGCATGTTATATAATGTTACAAAAATCCATCTTGCTAATTATCTAATCCTGCCTCTGAAATATGATGCTTAACCGGGTATCAGTATTGGACTGTCAGAGGTTTTTCCTCCAGTATTTGCAACATCCAGTAATGGGGGGGGGGGGGGGGGGGCT
>JAVDPK010000326.1:0-49213 GCA_034780415.1 Cichlasoma orientale | reverse complement strand
CCCCCCCCCCCCCCCCCCCCCCACGAGAATCAGGGATGAAGCATTATTTTTGTTCTCTCCTTTTTTCTTCTCACAACTTGCTCCTTCCTTTCCTCCATTCAGGTATTTGAACTACTTTGCTACAAAGCCCAGCCCCACAGGTGTTCTACTGGACCTATGGGAGGCATGTCACCAAGGTGACGCAGACTTGGTCTCTCTGGCGACCGCACTGGAAGAGATGGGCAAAAGTGAAGTGCTAGTTGTCATGACAACTGATGGGGATTGTTGATTGGTCAAGAAACAAGAGAGTGAGCGAGACATTTTGTTCCTCACCACCACCGTAATGAAAATACCTGCCTATGAATATGCACACACGCCGGCACAAATCATAAACCCACAGAGCATTTTGGTTGCTTCGCATAAACTTTATTACCTCTGCCTCATTTCCCTTTTCACCGGCCCTGAAATGATCAGCTACTGTAGCTACATGGCCACCATAACATGTTCCCATGCGTGCCATCCGCCTGCTAACCTGATTGGGCTCGAGTCCTCCAAAGCAATGTTGCACCTGCAGAATGTAAAAGCAATCCGAGGGTTCCAAAACGTAAACTGGCCGTAAAGTCGTCTGTCAAACACGGTGTTGACTGCCTTTGAATACTGAAAATGACTTTACGCTCGTGTATAAATATGAGCGCTTCGGGACAAAACAAAAATATTCACGTATTCAGCACGCTAAAGCACCTGCAACGCCACAAACGCTAACGTGGGATTACCCGTGTTTCAGTAGCCGCATGAAAGTGCATGATTTAACATCATGGCAGAGGCTTTTTGTTTCTCCACTGTCACCCGGTGTGTGCGCTGAAGGACAAGCAGCACCAACCTGCCTGCAACTTCACGAGGCAACACACACACACACATACACACACTCAACACACACACACACACACACACACGGGCAGAGCAGTCATTAATCGGCTCTAAAGCAGACAGGCTAGGATTTCCCGTCTAACTGCTTCGACTGATGACAAACCGTGTAACGATCGAACCCTCGAGGTTTGAATCTTTGGGCGGAAAAAAAAAAGAAGCTGCCTCTCCTGTGCGGCAGGAGTGTGAATTTTTGAAGTTTGCTTCAGAATTGGCGAATAACTAGACTGACTCTTTATACTGTACCAACAAACGCCTCAAAGCCTTGGCATATCATTCCGACTCACAGGGGTGTTTCTCTTTCATCTCTCCTTGCATTCCTCTTTCGCTCTGCCACACTTCAATCTTTCGAGAATAAACTGCAGGAGAGCTTTCCGGTCATCCCTTAAAAAGTTTCCTTTGGGGAACGCTCTTTAATTTATTGTCCATATTTGTGGATTCTTTGTTTTCTGTTTGTCTTTCTTTCGCTGTCACTGGTGTTACGATCATATAGAACCTCTTTTAACATCTGTGCTTGTTTAGGCTACTGATCTGCTGTGTATTACTTTTATGATCCTAGTAGAGCACACCAAAATTGGAGAGTTAGGTGCACAGTGTGGCTGTCTCTCTTGTGAATAACAAAACTATGTTTATGTTGTTTTTTTTTTTTTTTTTAAATCTTGTGCATCGATTCAAAAATGTAAAATATAATCTGTAAGACATGATTGGGGGGGTCAAATGTCCTGATGAATTTGCTGCACGCTGTAATTTGGAGGCTTTGCTGTAATTGAAGGCCCTTTCCCGAGATCACAGATGATTGTAGGATAGAATAGCCTTGCTTTGAATCAAGTGGGCATCAAGGGACCATAAAACTTACCTCAACACTAACGGAATTATATTACAATCTGTTCGCCACTTATCTATGTGTGCATATGTCCATACGTCGCCCTGTGACTCATTATGCCTCCCTTCTCTCAATTCTTTTACTAAGCTGCCTGCTTTATGGTCAGGGTCCTCAATCTGTTTGCATTGTCACTATTGTTCTGTCAGTTTTCGTTAGACGGGAATTTAAATGCTTTCGTCTGTAACATTATCTTTGCTCAAGTTCTGTCTTATTGAGTCTTTTTTATCCCTCTAAGCAAAAAAAAAAAAAAAAAAAGTGTTCATATCTTAAACAACCACAAGAACCAAAACACAGGCAGTATCCCTCCTCCTCAGCAGTGAGTCATGTCACTGTTTTGTGTGAATGAAGCGAGTGTGCGCGCATATGTACGTGTGTGTGTGCGTGTGCGAGTGAGCGAGTGGATGTGTGTGGGCAGGTGGATGTGCACGTACAGTATGTGCACATTCTTAAGATCTGTCATTTCTCTCTGTAAGTGCTATGCAAGTACACAAGAAAAGTGAAGCGTTTTGACTTCTTTTGTTTCCTGGAAGAGTAATTCTATTTTTTCAGATCAGGACATTGACAGGGTTTTGATTTTGTATCCTAGACTGGTTTAAGAGTAGTTTTAACACCTTTCGGTGATGCTAGTCTGTGTGGGAATTCTCCATCCGGAGAACAATTGGATCGCTGACCAAGAAAGCTGCTACCTAAAAAAAAAAAAAAAAAAAAAAAAAAAAAGCACACATGGGAAAACCAAGTGGCGCAGTGACTGACATCGTGACCTCGTGCCCTGCGGGTCTTTGCCCTGAAGAAATACCTGGACACGACCTGTTCAGTACTTTGGATCCCTGAACACTGCAGGACTTATTTTTTTCTTTCCTCAAGTCTTGTTACAGAGACTGACTAGCTGTAGACTACGGTGTTCATTCGTCCAGATTTTTGAGTGTCTGCTGGATCTTTGGCCATATCTCTGGATAGTTAATGCTGGAGCTGTACTGAATTCAAACTTGCTCCCATCAAAGAGAGAAAAAAAAAAAACACCCTTTGTTCAAGAAGACAAACATTTTTACAAAAAAAAATTAAAATAAAACAAAACAAAACAAAAAAAACTAAATGGATTCAGTGACATGATTTCATCTCTGTAAAGTACTAATTGTAAATAAATGTCTAGCCTTCTTACCTGTAACTAAATATAATTTTTATGCAATAAATTATATTTCTTAGTTTAACAACTGTCTTTGTGTGCTTTGGTCTTTATTGCATTAAAACCTGCTGTTGCGATGCTAAACAAGTGCACTGGCATATCACACAATAAATCCATAGCGCTAATTGCGAGCGTCTTCAGAGCTTAGTACAGAGTACAGAATTACTGTTAAATGGCATCTGTGCTTTTGCCAATTACACCCCATTTTCACAGAAAATGCAGAGCTGCTCAGCCTGTCCCTCTTTACCTCACACTTCACTGGAAAATTCCCTTTAGGTCCATTTAGCTTTGAAAGCTTTTAACTGGCGGGCCGTTTGGTCTTCACATTAACGTCGTCTTAGAGGTACTGATGGTGGCCTTTAAAGGCTGGCTTGGGTGTTTAGATTGAGGAGTCTATCCTCAAGTTTTTCTTTTCTTTTTCATGACCGGGAGATGAGTGGGAAATTATCAGATGTGGCTCTCATATCAAGAAAAATATCATCGTGAGTCATGTCTAGCGAGTGTGCATTGCTGTACGGTGGAAAGCACTTTGCACCTGTTTCATTGGTGGCTGATATGCCACCTTGCAGTGAGCGTGAGGTAACTGAATCGTCTGTAATGTTTAAAATGATGGTGTAAAAGCTGACTCCATGTTCAGCCCTACAGAGGCTGTTTGGGGGGTTTTGTTTTAAAAAGAAAGAAAGAAAAGGAAAGGAGAACAGAAAGCATTTACTAGACAGATTTTCTCCATCTTTATTGTATGATAACAGCAATTGTTGAGCATTTTAAATAAATATGTGACCATATGAAGAGCATCTAAGGCACTGGTGTGAAACATGCAGTCAGAAGTACCCTGTCAATGGTTCCAATCCAGCCCACTGTGATGTCATTAATAATTCATTTTTTCGAATAAAATACACTGCTATTCCTGGTGTGGTGATGCCAGCACTGCCACACATGAGTTGAACTGTATGGAAAGTTAATATTTTTAGACTTCAGTGAGTATTTAAGGGTTAGTTTCAAAATATTCAGGCCACTAAAGATCAAATTGGGCTCTTCAGTGCTGTGTCACGGTGGTCTTGAGCACTATATGACTATATGACATTGGCTGATTTTTCACTCATTTTCAGTGTGGTCCTTGTACCTGAACATTTTCAGAGGAATACTTTTTAGTTTTTTGAGCCACTTAACACTGACCTATGAATCATTCAAGCATACAAAAGGAACCTAAGTCAAGGGATGAACCAGTGTTGTGCCTGCACATAACAGCTTAGCAAAGAACCAATTTTAAAATGTATCTTTAGGCACTTTGTTACTAGCAGCCTGTCACAAAAACATCACTTTTTCCCATTTCTTTAGTTGAATTTGTGAAAAATACCAAAGATAACACAGTTTGACAGGCATAAAATTGTATTTTTGCACCAACCAGGTGATTCCCAAAGAGCTATCATCCAAAAACTTTGCATATCTCAGCATGGTGTACAGTGTGCCCTTAAATAGTTTGAGGAAACTGGACAAGTGAAGGACAAAAGACGTGACAAGCCTAAAAAACTATCTGCGGCAAATGAATAGTATCTGAGAGTCATATCCTTAAGAAATATGAAAAAATCCAGCAAGGAACTGACACAGGACCTGAGAGATGCCTCTGGCCCTTCAGTTCAGCTCATCAGAAATGGTCTCAGTTGGAAGGGTGGCTGTCAAGAAGCCATCCGAGAGAATAGGCTTACACAAGAACTGGACTAAAATTCAGTGGCAACAGGACTTGTGGAGTGATGAATCCATATTTGAATTTTTTGGTTCAGATCATTGTAAGGAGGAGGTCAGGAGAGAAATACAGCACGGAGTGTCTACAGCCATCTGTAAAACATGGGCTCTGTCATGGTTTGGGGCTGCATTTCAGCCAGTGGTGTTAAAGATCTTGTCAAAAATTTCAGATCCACCATGCATTACCATCTGGAAATTATCTGATTGGCAACAGCTTCATTTTGTCGCATGGCAATGATCCCATACATACTGTCAATGCAGTAAAAGCATACCTGGACAGAAAAATACACAATCAAACACTACCAGTCACGGATTGGCCTCTCCAGAGCCCGGACCGCAACATTATTGAAGCAGTGTGGGATCATCTTGACAGAGAACAGAACAAAAGGCAGCCAACATCCCAAGAAGAGCTTTGAATGTCCCTCAAGAAGCCTGGAGAACTATTCCTGAAGACTACTTTTAAAAATGACAAGAAAACTGCCTGAGAGAGTTCGAGCTGTGTTGAACAATAAAGGTGGTCACACCAAATATTGGGGCAGAACTGTAGCATTGTGGTTAGCACTGTTGCTTCATGGCAAAAAGGTCCTGAGTTTGAATCTACCATCTGGCCAGGGCCTTTCTGTGTGGATTTTACATGTTCTCCCAGTGTGGGTTGTCTTCGGGTACTCCAGCTTCCTCCCACAGTCCGGAGACATGCAGTTAGTGTGGTTAGGTTAATTGGTCGTTCTAAATTGCCCATAGGTGTGGGCAGTTGTGTGTGGGCCCCCATGACCCTGAATTGGATAAACAGAAGAAAATGGATGGATGCCAAATATTAACTTTCAGGCTTGTTAGAATTGTACAGTCTCTACTTTTACCTTATATACTACATTCCCATGTATATTTGCAGCTTGCAATAAATCCCTGCTCCTATTTTCTGGTGTTTTTCTTCTTGCAGGTGTTGCAATTGCTGGATATGTTGTTCTACAGTGCCATCTCCTGGTAAATATAGGCTAATGAATCAGACTGTATCTGTATTTATTTATTTATTTATTTTACTGGATTAATAAATGTGAAATTTGCACAACGGCACAGTATTTAACATGACTCCTGTTACTGGCAGAGAGAAAAAAATATCGAGAAGTTTGCAAATGCATTCCTGTTAACAAACAAAGACCTGTCATTACTTTTTAATAGATGGAGTCTACAGTATATAACGTATTACTGACAACTTTATGTCAGCAAGGAAAGATGACTTTACAATTAATAACGACAAATTATATTACATCATAATTTGATTTGGCACAAAATGATTATTACACTACATTACTCGTTCACCATGGCTGCATTCTACATATCTCAGAAACCAAACACAGTTGTTAGATCTAAATCCAAGTACAGAGCACACATGTGAAGTGTTTTGCTCAGATATACATTTTAACTTTTAATCTTAAATTTCTCATTATTAGAGGTTTCATAACAGTATGCATATTTAAATTCTAAGTATTTATAAAGATTCCTTTGGCCACTTTTTTATTAGCCATAGACATAATTTTGCTCTGCATTTAGCGGTTCATATAATATATTATCGCCCAAACCCGCGCTTTTAATTTAAAAGGCTGCAACGGAAAACGTTTGTCTTTATAGCGGCAAGACTTCCGGTTTTTGCATCCGGATATCAGATTTTAGAAATCATTTTCAAACATATTTTTGCCCTGCTACGAGTTTCATACACGTAAACGTAATTCAGGATTTTATGTTGCCAGTTTTTAAGCATGTTTTGAACCAGCTCTGGATTGTTTTGATATTTCCGGCTTTAAATTTGAAGGCTCGGTACCGGAAGTGGTGTTGTTGTTGTTAGCTCTAGTGGCTCACGGGCTGAAGAAATAATTTGTCAGCTGACCAGAAACGAAGTTTGCTGTTAAATGTGGGGTCTTGAGGCGGTGCGTTGCACCTCAAGAAAAGGCAGAAACAACAGCACGGGAGTCCACGGCGACTGAGGTACGTTTATCTTGTTTTTAACGCTTTGAGTCGAGAAGGTTGCCCACGTTTGTTGCCTTCACGGCACTGTTTTCCCACTTGCATAGACTACTTGCATAGACGCTTATGTTAGGTTATGTGTGACGTGTTTACGGTAACAAATAAGAGATTAAAATACATCTTTTCGCCATTAAAGACCCTTAAAATGAACAGCGCCAACAAAGGAGCTGAATAACTTTACAATGAACACAGAGGAGTTAAAACAGCTGCTGGCGGGTTATATTTGCCGAAAGAAGCGGCTCTCTTTAGACTGTAGTTTCGGCTACTGTTGTTTTTTCGTCGGTAAGCATCACGTGAAATCTTGTTCCTCATCAGCACATCGTGATTTAAGATGCAAAGTCAGCTTTGTGCTC
This sequence comes from Cichlasoma orientale, assembly GCA_034780415.1. NCBI lineage: Eukaryota > Metazoa > Chordata > Actinopteri > Cichliformes > Cichlidae > Cichlasoma > Cichlasoma orientale. Next base: position 42,129 of record JAVDPK010000326.1, on the reverse strand, counting down.
TCATGTCAGTCGCCTTTAATGACCTATTTTTACGTGCAAAAGTCGTGCTGGTGAGAATCAGTTTTTCTGTTCCTGTTTGAGCACTCCAGGCAGCCTTCTGGTCTAATCTCATGAGCAGTCCTGCTTGCATCATTTGCCACTTATTTTTAGCGACTTTCATGTGATGTTATAGTGTGAAAAAAGACCGTCCACAACAAGTCACAGTGGGATGACATTTTGTGTTTTCAGTGTCTGATGTTAAACATACAGTGATGACAAACACAGGATACTTTTTTCTTACATGTTTATAAAGGAACAGATGTGGAAAAGCAAGTTTATTTCCAACACCAGGGTTTCCGCGCGGTAGTAAAAGGTAGTAAATTGAACTCTAGGATTCCTGTATTAACCCTGAACACTGAATGAAATGTATGAGGTTTAAGTGTGGCTGACTCACTGGACTGATTTCTATCAGCTACAGTGACTTCAGACTATGGGCTCCAAGCAGATGTGGTTGTCTTTTCCCCTCTGTGGACAAGCACTTATAAAAGTAAGTCTCGTAGCAACAGTATATCAGAGTCTCTGTGGTATTTTTTGTGGTTATTTTTTTTCTCATATTTTCCCCTTTTTCTTCACAGCTTTCTTTTTAAGATTTCCTGCCTTAGTGCTCTTCACTTCCGCAACCTTTGCTTTGTGAGTATCCAGGACACTGTCTGTGGAGATGGACGGGACAGAACCTGTGCAGCCCAGTCTCAACTCGGCATATGTTCCTAATGCACTTGGTAACCACGGTGTATCTGATGAGGATGATGAGGAGAGCGAGGACCATAGCCCCTCTGCATCTCTTCTCCCCAAAAGTTCCCCACTGCCTTTGGCTGTTCGCTACAGTCCGGACGACTCGTACTATTTGGTGTACATCATTTTCTTTCTGATGGGCATTGGCTCCCTGCTGCCCTGGAACTTCTTCATAACCGCTAAACACTACTGGCTCTATAAACTTAGCAACAACACTCATCACAGCGGCAGTGAGAAGCAACGCTCAGACCTCAGTGTGAGTGCTTAATACAGCTGTGCTGTTTGATTTTCATGTTTGTGCACATTACAATCCTGTCTGAGATCATGTGACTGTCTTTGTGCATCCTGTTAGAAATGCCAAATGGCAGCACAGTCAGGTGGAACCGCTCCCAGACAGTGTGGAATTTATTTATTTGTTCTCACACAAGGTGACGCTTGTGTAGAGTAGCAACTGACTGAAAGACCCACCTAATAAAAGAAGCTTAAAGAAAGTTGCTCAGCCTCTTTATGCCTATTGAACTGGGATGTAGGAATTCATGCTGGCAGTAAAGCAACCAGCAGCAACTCTGTCTGCAGGAGTCTATTTAAGATATACGTTAACGGGAAAACAAACTGCTGTGAGGGCTTGATAAGTGTTTGCTTCTGTGAGATGACCAGTTGATTAGATTTGGAGGAAATTATATTAAATTTTTTTTTTTTTTTTTTAAATTTCACCCTCCCCTTTCAGTTCCTCTTTTTTTTTTTTTTTTTTTGGTGTCATATGCCACATGCGTACATGACTCTGTGCTCTTTCATTCAAGTGAAAACTGAACAAAATGTTCTTTTATTTCTCTCTTCACAGGATTACTTTGAAAGTTATCTGTCAATGGCCTCCACGGTGCCCTCTGTGCTGTGTCTGATCCTCAACTACCTTCTCATTAACAGGTTGGTTCCCCGCATACACACAGGTCAGTCCTCTGAGTGTCTTCCATGTTTCACAGTGCGACCTTGCTGTTGGGTCTCTGGACGATTGGATGGTACAGTGTCACACTTGCCCTGTCTAGGATCTTAAAGGACAAGGCAGCAATGATCTAATTTATCGTGGTACATTCAATGCAGCGTGTCTCTTCACTCTCTCTGGTTTTTGTTCAGCTGCGGATAATTAAAGGCTTACTGTCTCACATTAGACAGGACTGTGTGCATGTGTACCAGTTTCTAACTTGTTTTAACAACACAACAAAAGCAATAAATGCAACCTCAACGTGAGCAGTCAAACGACAATTCATGTGACTTCAACATCACTCTGGATAAGCCGCTCCTGTTGCCAGCCAACACAGCTCAGCTCCTACACAATTTCTCAGAGAGATGGGTCACCTGACCTGAGTGTTTCACCGTGGGAGCCTTGTGGATGGATCTGAGTTGTTGTTGTTGTTGTTGTTGTTGTTGTTGTTGTTGTTGGGGCCTTTTAAAAAATGGAGATTTTTTGAAATCTGGTCAAGTGAAGTTGCCTTTCTTTATCCTTGTTTATCATTTACTTCCAGCTCTGATGCTTTCTCCTCCACATAAACTGGAAATGATTATTAAGCAAAGTGTAAACGCTCATTTGGCCTCCGTGTTTACTTCTGTGAACCCAAGTTAAGTTACCATAACTTTAAAAAAAAAAAAAAAAACCCTCCAGCCTAATTCAGTTACATATGTGTGCACAGGTTGTCTGCAAAAGTGCGAATCTTGTCATCGCTGTTTGTGATCCTGCTGGTGTTTGTGGTGACCACGGTGCTGGTGAAGGTGGACGTGTCAGGCTGCAGGGTGGGGTTCTTCATCAGCACACTGGTGTGTGTGGCGGTGGTCAGCGGAGCCTCCAACATCTTCTATGGAAGTGTTTTCGGGATCAGTGGGCACTTTCCCATGAGGATCTCTCAGGCCCTCATATCAGGTAAGAGATCTTATTTAAGTCAGAGATGTCTTTTGTACAGTGCCTGCTTACACATACATGTTCTAATGTCTTCAAATCCTTATAATGTGCTGCTTCATTAAGTTGTTTTACTCTATTTAATAACTTGTATTGTTACTACTTATGTCACAGTGTATCAGTAAAGATGGTCCCATTTTTGGGAGCACCTTATGGCATATATTTGGATTTATTGGGCATCCTAGTAAGGCGAGAGGTTGGGATGCTGCACATAGTCATAACATTTATAAGTCTAGGGGACCTTTGTTGGATGCCACTGCCTCTCTATCTCATTTCTTTTCAGTGTACTCTCTAATAAAGGTGACTATGCTGAGACATTTACTGACTGTACAGTACTTAAACCAAGGTCCTCTTTTGCCTCAGGCCAGGCTATGGGAGGTACGCTGAGTGCACTAGCCTCAATAGCGGACCTAGCCATTGCTAAAGATGTGACAGACAGCGCTCTGGCCTATTTCATCACAGCGGATGTTTTCATTCTGCTTTGCATCATCACATATTTGCTGCTGCCCAAGCTGGAATATTCAAGGTCAGTAGTTGCCAGATGTTCTGGTTTTCATGCACTACCAACCAGATGTGCATTTTAATGTACAAATGTTCCCTTGTCTAGTTTGTATCATTGTACTTTCACCTGGTTCTGTCAGTGTTCAAATCCTACACAAGGTGGCTTTAAATGACTTCAAAACAATTATAACACATTGTGTGTTAACTTTGCAGCTTTCTGTATTTAATTTACCGCATTAAACACATTGACTAATTATATTAAAATGAATAAGCCATTAAAACACTCTAATAATAAACCTGTTCCAATACACCATCTGTTCTCTCTAGACACTACATGGTGGCAGCAACATGCAGCAGTCCTGGTGAGATGAGCGAAGGTGGAGGTGCTGGAAGCACGATCCCACCGCTGCAGCTCATCCTTAAGAAGATTTGGTGGCTTGGACTGAGTGTCTCCTTTGTCTTTTCTGTTTCCATCATGGTGTTCCCTGCAGTGTCCTCAGGAATACAGTCTGTCCACAAGGACAGCGGCAGCCCCTGGACGACCACTTACTTTGTGCCTCTGAGCTGTTTCCTCCTGTATAATGTAGCAGATTTATGTGGCAGGATGGCCACAGCCTGGCTGCAGGTCCCTGGTCCCACCAGTAAAGTCCTGCCTGCACTGGTGCTGTGTCGCTCTGTTATGGTACCACTCTTCATGTTCTGTAATTACCAGCCAAGGGACCACCTCCATACAGTGGTCTTCGCACATGATGCGTATCCGGTGCTCTTTAACTGCCTGCTAGGCCTCTCTAATGGCTACTTAGGCACACTGCCAATGATCTACGGCCCAAAGGTGGTACATCGAGAGCTGGCAGAGGCCACGGGAGTGGTCATGTCATTCTTTCTCTCTCTGGGACTGGCTCTTGGATCTGCATTCTCTGTGCTTCTCGTGCACTATATCTGATCAGGCCAGGTGATGTTAACCAGGGGTAAAGTTGGTGCTCATGAGAATCAGGACTGTAAGATGCACCAGTAAAATCAGGTATCGTTGCCAATAAGCTTCTCTTTTTCACGTGACCAACATGCCGCAACATCTTTATACCTCGCAACAATACGTTTACACTGATGAAGCTACGCTTCCAATCACTGCTGTCTACCAAAAAACACCTGATTTAAAAAAAAAAAAACCCAAAACTTTGTACATTGTGCTGAAATGTTTAACATGACAATTTTGGAGTACACAAATTGTTTTGCAAAGGATTTTGTTATTTAGATAAAAATATATACATGTAGATGGTAAATAAGCGCCACTTAATGGCTACTGATGAAAAACATGGTTAAAGGATATTGGACATGGGGTCCAATTCTTTCTGCCTGCTATAAACCTCATTTTGATCTGTTTTGATAAATTGTTTTTAAAAATATCTCCATCTACATGCTGCGGTCTCTTTTACTTCTGAAAGTACTGCTGTACTACATTACTATTGACTGTACTGATGCAAAACTAGACTGGGAGCCATTTAGTGCGAGGGTCAGTTTATTTTTCTTTACACCACTGTGTTAGGAAGTTGCACACGGGCCTCACAGCCTCCTCAATCTGAGCTTCTGTAGGTTCTTCAGTCGACGTGACTGTCAGTGAGGCCCGTGTGCCTCAGGTCCAGCTTTTTCTTAACGTGAAATGTTCACTCACACATTAACCATCTGAGGCAGCTTTTAAATAAGTAGTGAAAATTATAAGAAACAAATTAAATTTTAAAATCAAATTTATTGCAAACATTTTTTAGCCATTTACAATTTGTATACAAAAAAGAAAAAAAAATGCACTAAGTTTCACCAAGCCTGGCTACCCTGAGCCAGTGATAACAGTCAACTTTGATCTTCAGATGGGGGGGTGCTGTGCCATGCCGTGCCTAAAGTTTTAGGTCAGTTTCATTTACAATACAAGATGCACCACCTAGTGGGTCAAAATACACCCGGTGCACTGCATTAACCCTGGTTGTTGTTGCATGAGCAAAATAAATAAATAAAAATTTAAGTGACCTCGAGTAACCTCCAGGAGTTGCTCTCTGCATGTTTTGTTATGGAGAAAGATTGTGCAAGGTTTCAAAATCCTTTAAATCTTTTTTCATATCTAAGGTTTGGCCATATACTTTTGACCCCTGTGACCCTCATATACAATCCCAGCCGTGCTTTGGTCGCGAGCCATGAAGTTTGGCAAGTGTAGGCTGAACAGTTCTTGAGTGGACACTTCAGTGGATGCTGCCTGGACGCCCGCCTGCCATGGCTGATCACACAATACAGCCCATCTTTTGACGGGTATATAAAGTTTAAGAAAAACAAAACAGTAGATTGGGAATCACTTTAATTGTTAAAAAGTTTTAGACAATTAGCCCGAGGTTTCAAGCAGACATTAATTCGGAGATGCGTTCTGTTCATTAGAAGAACACCAGTTTACAAACAGTTGAAAAATGAACTCAAATTACACTGATTAATTAACTTCCAGTGTCAGCTAATATAAATTTCTCTACAAAATAGAAACATTTCAGACAGATTCACTGCTTCACATTTACATACACACTGCTAAAAAGTAATACAGGTCATTAATACGCTGAATCTGTTTGCAAAGAGTACCACCATGGAGAAGACAGCAAAATCTAGCTTTTGGTTGGTCTACAGACCCATTGGGAAAGAAAAAAAAAAAGCCATCAGTTATAGCCAACATCCAAAATATGATGTTAGAACTTTTGTTTGGGGGGGGGGGGGGTATTCTTACTTTCAGTGCTCCTAGGAAGAAAAATGGGCATGATCAACTCAAATGATGCAAACATGAAAACGCCTGACAGTGAAACAGTTTTGGGCGACTACACTTCCCCTACTTCAAGGGGGGTTGCGGGAGCAAAAAAAACAACAACAAAAAAAAAAAAAAGCAAACACCAGTCCCTTTCCACCATATCATCATTCAAAATATCAAAGTTAATTTAAACATGGAAATTAACAGTGGGAAGCAGCACTAGAGTATTTATGTCAAATTCCCTACAGGTCAGTTTGCGAGGGTCCTCCTCTATACCCACACATGACGCTGGCAGTGAGCCACAGCCTGTAAGACAGAAACAAGTGGTTAGAGACCCCAAAGAAAAAACACATACACACACACACACACACACACACACATCTGTTTAATCATATTTGCCATAACTACTCACGTTGCACTGCTTTGCCGTCTCCATGTTCTTGCACCAGAATGCAGGTCCCCAGCTGCACTGCTCTGTTCCCAGCAGTCTGTGCACTGCTTCAGGGCAGGCTCCCATTTTCTGTTACACACACACACACACACACACCTCAGATGCTAAACTGGACTGCAGGTATGCAGTTCAAGCAATGAGATCTCATTTATTGTTGATAACTGTGGCAGTCAATGTAAGCTGTAATATTTGAAGAGTATAAAACATTCTATTACAGTCAGGAAGTGAACCATAACCACAAAGCTAACTTTTCTTGTTATTTGGAAATAAGTAATCCCTTTACCATGCACACAAAGTCTGGGTCAAGCATCTCGAGCAGCAGCTGGATAAGAATTGGCTCATACTGTTCAACCAACTGGTCACACTGTGGATAGAAACGGTGGTTAAAATGTGATACCATCACAGGAGGACAGGTAAGAGTTACGAAATTATTTAATGCAACTGCTCACCTGTGTCTTGTAGGAGTCAGGCAGGAAGCTGCACACTTTTCTCACAGCCTCCTCAATCTCAGCCTCTGTAGCGTTCTTCTCCAGGATGCCATCGATGTAGTTGACTGCCATTTTACACACCTCACAGTAGCCGCCAGACTTAAAGCGGGGCTTGTCGAGGGCAACTGTAAACAGTTTCTGGAGTTATCAATCCACGGGTTTAACTGTATAATTTTGTTCTGGGATGAATTTGTTTAAAAAAAAAAAAAAAAAAAAAAAAAAAGTGTGTGCCGTAACTTGGAAGAGTACAACTCTATTCACATTACAAGTTTGACTGTCCAAGTTCCTTACAGACATTTATGTGACTCGGTTCTTTTGACATGAATGTGCCAAAGCAATAAAGGATTTTGCACAACACCTCCCTGGATCAACTGAAACAGTTAAAGGACAATGTACAGCTGCATTAAATGTGCTTTGAAGAGTGACAACTTACCAACATATGCACGTCCTTGACCATTGCAAAGTCCCAACACTGTGCAGACTGTTTGAGGGTCAGCCTGCTGCACCAGCAGATCAATGATAGCCTGACCATATGTCTCAATCAGATCCTTGCACTGGGCACTCAAAGAGGAAGGCAGGATGGAGCACACCTTCTCCACTGCTTGAATAATCTCCTCCTGCACAAGACAAAAAGGTTAGCTGGACACCAGAGCTAATGCTGGCAGCAGTTTGTAGCTTATTTTTAAAGTCATATTAGACATATCCAGTCTTGTGCATCCTACCTCTGTAGCTTGATCCGCCAGCATACTGTCCAACTGTTTCATCACAAACTCACAGATGGCACATGTTGGGGATTCACGGACACGAACCAAGTCCTGGACACAGGGTACCCCTCGTTAGCATGTGCAATACTGTGCTATATAACCACTTTTAATTGCTATGAACATCAAGATTCAGCACTTAGGTCTGTCCAACATGATTTACCTTGGACTTTTCAGTAGCCACGTCCACCTTGGTGGCAGGGAAAAGCTTGGCAGCAGGGAAAGATTTAGAAGCAGACACAGTCTTGGCAGCCTGAAGTGTCATCATGGGAATGGCCTTCATAGTCTCAGTACAGAAGCCAACAAAGGTACAGATTTCTTTGGGTTGCTGAGGAAGGAAGCAGATAAGTACTTGGGATTCAAAGCCAAAAAAGGACTTTAAATTAATTAAAATGTATACAATAAAAACTTGCCACATTTCATGCCATTAGCATAAAAGTTCCACATTGCCACCCATGCAATATGCAGAAGTTTTTATGCAACCAAAAAGTCATCTACTGCATCTTTTACCAGTACACAACACTCCAACACACACCCACAGTGACAAAAACTGTCATTTCTGATGCAGCAAGCTCAACCAGGAAAGACTGGTGCATCTCATAGTTGCCTTTTTTCTGTAAACTAAACAGAACTGAAGCACTTCTCACAAGAACCAAGTAAACTGCATGCATGCTTGATCCTTACTGGATGCTCTTAATGTGGCCCTAATCTGTGGTGTTCAAACACCAAAAGGCACCAAAGTGTCAGGTCATCAACCAAACAAGCTTAGTGTTCAGAAGTAGTACAATTAGACCACCATTCGCACATGTCTCAACAGCTAAGGGTTAAAAGGCTACAGGCTGAACACAGAATGACCTACCTGTTCCTGGGGAGCAGCATACAAAACCCAGAGTAGGAGAAAACAGAGCAAAAAGACATGAATGGAGAGGAGAAAAGGAACAAAAAGGAACACAGGCGAAACAGAAAGTAAAAAGATAAAAATTTAAAAGAAAACAAGTGAATGTGAACAAGCTTAAGTCAGCGGGCTGGATGGTGCTGTAACACCAAATGTCTTGCTGCATTAGGTTTCACCGAGTACTGTAATGAAGTGACCATTCAAGGCAGAACGTGGCTTAAGATATCAGAAGGTTTTCTTAAATTCTCTTTACATCAGTAATGCATCTCATGAAGCGGGACCAGAAAACTCACCATGGACATGAGCTGCTGCACAACGAGGGTACCATATTGGCTAACATACTGCTTACACTGCAATGAGAGAAATACAGTTATGATAAAGTTTTTTTTTTTACTCCTGGCGAGCATGAAGGAATCCACATGTGGGACATTTACCTGGGCAGCCAAGCTTGGCCCCAACAGGTCGCACTGCTTCTCGATGTTCTCAATGAGAGAGTCGATAAATGAAGAGTTGGCTTTGGCTTCTGCTTGAGCATCAGTCAGCAGCTTGATGCAGTCCTGGCATACTGTATCAGTGTCCTACAAGGTAACAGGCCAGAGTCCGTGTCAAATGAAGACATTACTAAACTGTTGAGGTGGAGCAGTTTATGTGGGTGTAGAGGGGAGTTCAACGGTGTACCTGCTTTGGAGACTCTTGCTTGGGGGCCTCCTGCTCAAGGCTCTCCTGAGGATAAAGGAGCCCAGGCACATTGAGGAGGAAGGGAAGTGCTTGCTGGGAAAGGTCAATTTGAGGTATTTCATTGGACACGAGCTGCTCCTGAACCTTAGCCAGGGCGGCCTGCTCAGACTGACAGAGTCCCATAGCTCCACACACCACAGCAGGATTGTCCTAATAAAACACAACTGCAAGTTACTTCCAATGCCTCTCCATTTTAAATTCGCTTTGATCAAATGACCTTAAAAAAAAAAAAAAAAAAAAAAAAAAAAAAAAAAAAAACACACTTCCTGTGCAAACAAACAGCTGTGATAAATACTAAGTGGACAATGACCCCCCCCCCCCCCAAAAAAAAGGATGCTGTGGCAGGTGAGAGTTAGGAGACACAACTACACCAAAATGCTCCTAGTCATGAGTTTAAGATTACACAATGACTTCTCTGTTCCCATTTAGACTTAAAACTCGCTTCCCCATCAATAGCCCTTTTTCAGCTGGGCGCACTTTGCTCACACAGCCACTTCTGTTTTCCTTTAGGGGAGGGGAGAAAAAAAAAAAAAAAAGCAGCAGGTGGGGTCTTTACTTAATAGTCTCAGAGCAGAATGATAAACTGACAAACCACACTAGGGGTTAAATTTGAAAGCATTCACTATGGTTTGAAATGTAAACATTGTGACAGCACAACTGGAAGGCAAACTTTCGATAATTAATGCTATTCTGGCTAACTGTTAAAACCCTGGACATCCACCTTTAGGCTACATTTACATTTAAACTGAAAACTTGCAAAAAACAGATTCAAGGATCTCACCAGTTCTCCCTTGATGATTCCAATGAGGATGGGGTAGTAGTCATCCACGATCTCTTTGCACTCTGCACTCAAACCTTGATCAGGAAGGAGCTGGCAGGCCTTCTCCAAGTACCCAAGGATCTCAGCCTGCAATCACAGAAATACGCACATTCCAATCTTCCAGTATAGTCTTTAAATCCTGGTGTGGTTGCAGGAAACTCAATTATCAGGGTTTTTTAGGTCTTACCTCAGTTGCATTCTCCTTCAGTATTTGCCCAACCACAGTCAGAACCTCTTTACACAGGTCACATGGCACAGATTTCTAAAACCAGAGAATTGGAAATGTAAATAAAGAGCTGCTAAAACTTTTCTAAGCACAGAAAACTCCAAGTGCAAATAATTCCATTCATGTTTACCCAACTACACATTTCAAAGCATTAAAACACACACACACACAGAGAAAAAGTATGAATGTTAAAATCTATACAAGTCACTCACCATTTGGGGCTTGCTCCACACGTTCTGCTGGCAGTGAGTCACAGCTCCACACAGAGATGCCGTTTTCACATTTTTACACCAGTAGGGGGGGCCACGAGCACACTGCTCAGTGCCCAGCAGAGGAGTTGCCACAGCTGTAAGGATGACAACAGTCAGAAGTCATTTCTTTGACAGGATTAATACGTTTGCATTAAAGCTACGCTCTAGGTAAGTCATAACTGCAGACCCCCTATGACTACAACAAAAAGTGGGGACCCAGGAGTTAAAGTTCCAGGATCTTTATTTGTTTGTTATGGGGACATGACCGCCGGCTGGCAGGGGCATCACCAATTTACACAGGTTAAATCGTAACCCCCCCCCCCCCCCCCCAAAAGATTCACTGCAGAGGTCTAACTCCGCCATTAGATCAGAGAGCAGCCTCATGAGGACAAAAAAAAAAAAAAAAAACATTCCTGGTTAGGCAAATCACTGCACACAATGATGTTCTACCTTCATGTGACCTCAACTATGTTTAAAGTTTTTTTTTTAAAAAAAAAAAACTATGTTTAAAGTTTTAAGCTGGCTAAACTGGTCTGATTAGGCCCGTATGGCTCCCCCCCCCCCCAAAAAAATTAAGTTTATCAAGTTCGTTTATCAAGAACAATTTCATGCCACAAAAAGGAAATTCAAAGCCAACTTTCTCAATTGACAGTTTGCTTTCAATGACACCGCCCTGCAGGTTTAATTATAAACAACTGTAAAGAAGGCAGACAAAAGGTCAACTGTTTTACACAGATGGGTCACCTCAAGAGCTACAAGGTCCAATGACTTAAGAAATGTACTGAAATTGTTATTTTTGGAGGAAAGGGGGGGGTGAAGTTTAAATTGGGTATTCAACTATAGCTTGCTAAAGTTTAGGACTAGCAAGAGGAAAAAAAATAAATAAACCTTATGTCTCTGTATCTGGTATGATTTCTCATTACCAAACCACAAAAACTCAGCAGACAGTACCAGAGAAACTTAATTCACTCATGTATGTCAATTGCAGAAGTAGGAATTGGTGGTTGTGTGTGCATAGTGCAATGCAAATATAGATTAAAAAAAAAAAAGCCATTTACAGTTCTTCATTTTAATGAAGTGAAAAAATGATGTGGGAAAGTACCTAGTTGTCTGCAGTGTTTCCTGCTTTCCCTGTTAATAGCTGTGAAATGACTATCCAGATTTTCTGCACATCAGGAAAACTACATTTTGGAATATGTAGGAAACTATAAGCAAGCTTACATTCACTGACGACTAGATTTCAAGGCCAGCGAGAGGCCTTGAGTGATAACAGCCAAGAGTTAGCAATGCAGGCCAGGCTGTGACAACAAGCCTTCAATCACCAGTTACAGCGTAGGCAGGGTCACATGAGCAGTTACACAAAACAAGCTGTCCTCAAGCAGACAGTCAGCTACAGCTACCAGGTCAACAGACAACAGCAGAAACTACATGTTAGACATTTTATGGAGTCTACATAATCATCAATGGCAAGAAAAACTCAAGGGGGAGGGGGTGTTCTTAAGTCAACATAACTATAACCCTATAGCTGACAAAGCATTTGAGTTTCTACAAACTTTATTTAATCGCCCCCCCCAAAAAAACAAAACAAAAAAACACTTGAGGTGGGTGATCAGGATCACATGACACAGCAAAACAACTGGCTTTAGATAGGATTCAGACTGTACTGTGCAATATCAGCATGTAACCTGCAGTATAAAGCCGCTTCAGTGAAGCTGGCGACACGCTTGTTTATCCAAACAACCGAATATCAGTACACGGCACATGTTAAACAATGTGACTGAGCACAAAACTTGTGACATGTGGGAATAGGAATGCCCATGCAAGAATGTGGAAGTGCAAAGGAGTTACTTTCCACCTAGAAATCAATGTGAGGCCAAGCAGTAAATACACAAAGCAAAGAAGTCAGCGCTAAATTAAACAATCCTGCCACTGGGCTGCTTCTGCCCTGATAAGTGGTAAGCAAATGAGTCATTTCAGATCCACAGTCCACATGGCACAAGACCAATTTAGTAAGCTGTAACAGTATAAATGGCCTAGTTGTTTGCAGGTTATGCTTGCAGAAATAAATGGTTGATATCACTGACGCAGTTTTATCGGAAAAGATACAACGATCAAAGCTACTCAAAGTGAAAAACAAATGTAGGTACAATTCGAAAATCTCAAGAGGAACAAAAACCGAAAAGAAAGTTTCAAAGTCAACGTTTCACTGGGAACCATAGAAAAGGGTGAAACGAAAGCTGCTTCTTTAGCGGATCAACTGTAAACTTCCTCTTTAACATTAGCCGGAGTCAACAAATCAGCAGATACTGTACATAACCTGCTAAACAGGCGACTACATCGGAAAACCTGACTGCTCATGTTTCCACTGTGGTGTTCCTGCATATCTAGACACAAACGCTTTTTTAGGGCATCTGTTGTAGTAGCATTAGATAGCCGAGCTAGCTAGTTCGCGTTAGCTAAAAGGCTATTGTTAGCAGCTGAGGCCAGCGGGCCAACAACATCGCTTTTAAACCTCAAAGACACGCGGTCAAAGAGTCACTTGAAACCGCTTAGCTACATCTATAAAACTTGTAGCAAATTATTCTAAAGAACACAAACGCCCGGGTTACTTTTTTTTTTTTTAACACATTAAAAAAATTGCCGGTATACTTGTTTATCAAAGCTACCTGAACGCTTCCGCCTATTGATATCGAAACGCACTAAGTTACACAACCAAAAAGCTCTGTTATGGACTGAGCTGCCGAAATCAGGTCACCTACAGTGCAAAAAAAAAATTAATAAAATCACATCACTATTTTTCCGCTTGTGTTAATACTACCTGAAGACACGAAAAGCAGAGTTAGGAGCAGCATGACTGCGCTGTTTTTCCGGTTCGTTTGTTTGTTTGTGTTGTAGTCGGAAACGCTCGACTGCAGGAGGGCGAGTACTGCAATGCAGACCGCTGGGGTGTTGGTGCCTTTATGATGTCAGTCAGCTGATCAACATGTGACTCTCAGACCTATGAATCATTAAAGCATGAAAAAGCCACCTAACTCAAGGGATGTGTGCTGCGTACAGATTACTTAGCATAAGTATAAGAACTAGTCCAATTCCCGTTTACAAATGAAAATGTATGTTATTCCTTCTAATAAAACTGCCTAGGGGAAGCATCCATAATGTAAATAGAACTGTGGACTCCATAACACTAGGTAACAAATTTCCACTTTTATCTTGTCTTTGGATTCAAACAATGTTTGCCTACTTCCGTACATGTAAACAAACTAAGAAAATATATTTTTGAACCCAAAACTTTGCTTTATATATTCTATTCATAACATATTACATATTATAAACATATGTATAATTTTCCCATATATTGCCAGTTATTAGTGGTTTTCATTTAGATTTTAACCATTTTTCAAGCTGTTTTTGTTTCAAAAATTGCCTATAAAAATGGTAAAAATGTTCAATTAAAAGGAAAAATAACAAATTGATGTATTTGTGTATTAATTTTTTTCATGTATTTATGTATTTTGGGGCAAAAACATCATAAATCATGGATAAAATCCACAAAAGCAAAGTTTGACAGGAATAATGGATATTTTCTATTGTTTTACAATAAATAGAGTTAGAAAATAAAGCTTTCTTGTCAAAAACAAACATTGTGTTACATAGATGATCAGCAGTATTGAACGCTGCATTGAGGTCTAGCAGGACAAGCACAGAGATGAGGCCACTGTCAGAGGCCATAAGGAGGTCAGTCATAACCTTCACTAATGCTGTTTCTGTACTGTGATGAATTCTGGTTAAAGTTAAGGTTAAAGGAATACTCGGATGAGCAGAGCTCTGATTCTTTTTCAGCCTGGCTACAGTGCTGAAAAAGAAACCTGGGTTATTCTTAATTTCTTCAATCAGTAATGAATAGAAAGATGTTCTAGCTTTGCAAAGAGTATTTTCACAGAGTAATAACTTGTTTTCCAGGCCAAATGAATATCTTCTAAATTAGTGAGATGCCATTTCCTCTATAACTTATGGGTTATCTGCTTTAATCTGTGTGTTTCTGAGTTATACCAGAGAATCGAGCACTTCTGATTTGAGGCTTTCTTTTTCAGAGATGCTGCAGGGTCCACGGTTGTACGCAGTGAGGATGTAAAACTATTAATGAGATAATCGACCTCTGTGGGGGTAGAGTTTAGGTAACTGTTCTGCACTGTCTTGGCATTGAAGAAGATAATAGTGGAGGAATTGCATCCTTAAACTTGGTCACAGCACTTTCAGAAAGACATCTGCTGTAATGACATTTATCCCCCACTTCTGTAAAATGATCAGACAATACTGTGAAATATTCCGTTTCTATGCTATGTGCCAGAACAAGATCCAGTGTGATTCATTTACATTTTGAGAGAGCTCAGTTGAGTCCAACAATAGATTAAATGCAGTGTTGAGGCTGTTAAAATCACCCACTATAATTATTTCTAAGTCAGATATAAAAAAAAAGTCTGAGAAATCAGACAGAAACTCTGAGTAAGAGCCAGGTAGGTGATAGAGAACAACAGATAAAACTGGTTTTTGCTGGAGTGGAAACTGCTGCTACTCCTCCTCCTCAGCCTGTGCTTTGAGGATTCTGACAGTATGACATGGGGGTGTTAATTTAAATTAGCATATTCATCCTGCTGTAACCAGCTTTCTGTAAGGCAGAATAAATCAATATGTTGATCAATTACGGTATTAAATCATTTACTAACAGGGACTTAGTGGAGAGAGACAAAATGCTTAATAGTGCACATTTAATTGATTATTTGGGTGCGGTTCAGGATCTTATATTATTCTTTGTGAATTTTTATACTTTTATACTTTAACTTCATTTTTTTATGATTGTTGGTTGTGCTAGAGTCCATTGGCGGCATGCATACAATGCTTTGCATTGTGCTTGGTGATGTAGGGTCTAGATGCAGCTGCTTGGCCATGGAAACCCATTCCATGAAGCTCTTTATACACTGTTGTTGAGCTAATCTGAAGGCCACATGAAGTTTGGAGGTCTGTAGCAAGTTGGCGACCACACGATGCGCCTCAGCATTCGCTGACCCCGCTCTGTCATTTTACGTGGCCTACCACCCAATCACTTCCACTTTGTTATAACACCACTAACAGCTGACTGTAGAATATTTAGCAGCGAGTCAAATTCATGGCTGGACTTGTTGCACAGTTAGTATCCTATCATGATAACACGCTGGAATTCAGAGCACCTGAGAGCGGCGCATTCTTTCACAGACGCTTGCAGAAGCAGTCTGCATGCCGAGGTGCTTGGTTTATACACCTGTGGTCATGGAAGTGATTGGAACACCTGAATTCAATGATTTGAATGGCTGAGTGAATACTTTTGGCAATATAGTGTATTTATAGTGCATTTTCCTAGAAATGAGAAATGAAGGGTAGCTCAAGGCTTTTGCACATTATTATAGATATAAATAAAAAAGACATCAGTTAAATTATCTTCTCCAAACTCTGTATTCAAGCTGTAAGTTTAAACTATTCCTATTCCAGAAATGCACCACATTTTACGGCTGTCTAACACAACACTAAGTAAATGCCATGAATGTGCACTTATGCTGTAATGTGTAAGATGTAGCCAACAAATAAAGCTCAGCCAGGAAGCAAGAAAGTCCCAGGAAAACACAGCAGTAACAACAATAAGTTGAAATCATGCAGAGATGTAAAGACAGCTCAATTTATATTTATTTTTTAAAAAAACAACTGCTTTTTTTCCCTCGGAGGACACCGATCAAGTTTAAATGGCCAAAAAAAAAAAAAAAAAAAGTAAAACTGCAGAAACCAAAAAGAAGGAAGTGAAGTGAAACTTCCATTGCATGACTAACCATCATGTGAAACACAGTATCTTATACAGTATGCTTAACAAACAAAAAATAAAAAAATGAATCAAAGAAAGTTGCAAACTAGATAGAAAACAGCAGTTTATTATGACATGTGATATTACATCCAATTTCAGGCCCACAGCTGTCGAATAGCTATTGAAATAGGTGAAAGAGGGAAGCGTCACATGATTCATCTTCTGGATAGGAGCTGTGAGAACCTGCAAAAGAAAGAGAACAGACATGATGTAGGGCTAAGTTACAGCAGAGTCAGCACAGCATGACCTCCATGAACCGAAGATAAAACTTAAGTGTTCAGTGAGTGCATATTGAACACGCTACCAATATCAATATATGAGTACCGTGTGTTCATGTAGTGTAACGAAGTCCACCACATTATGTTCATTAATATGGTCGCAGATCAAGAAAAGCAGCTTTTGCAGTTTATTCAAAGTTCCTTGTGTATAAACTTCCATTCTTGTGGTTCCTGTTAGTGCAGTAAAGGTTCACACACACAATCCTGTGGTGAAGTATGTCCTCGGTATATTTCTTTTACTGTCTATCTCTCGATCAACAAGCCTGTTTTTTTTCCTTTTACCATCAGAGGTGTTTCAGTAAGACTGTGGAAGAATCTGAAGCCTCTCCTTTATTACAGTGTCAAGACTAAAATGTTATGAATCAAAAAATGATTCACCTCTGTTAACTACAAGAACAACTAAGAGCTAGTTAACACGGGAAGTTGACTTATTTCCTCCCAACAAGAGCATATCTTTGTTCCCTTTAGGTCCACACACTGACATTATGAGATACATGAACAGCCAGCATACTAAGAAGAGCACTCCGTTATGAAACTCGTGGTGGCAAAACTGGCTTCTGCTAAATGACCTCCACCCTCGACCCACACAAATAACACATTTTTGTGGTAATCTTGAACAACAACAACAACATTAAAGGTCAGTTCAGTTTTAATGTAAAATCCCCCCCACTCCAGTTCCTTTTATAGTATTTTAACTAACAGCTCAATTGATGACTTCTCATTTAAATCCGGGCTCAACAATGTCACCTGCAGGCAAGGCAAAATATGACAGGGTCTGTACAAATACTAAAACTGTTTGTGTAACCTAATCTTCAGTTTTCCACAACTGTCATGAGTGTGATGAACTAGTGGTAAAATAACAGAGTTGCATATTATAAGGTTAAACTGCACACTACTTTTAAAAATGTCATTAAAGTTTTTAGCCCTTTTCCATAGTCTATAAGTCCTTTAGATAGATTAGGTTCCTCTTTATCTATGATGCAGTAACTGTTTATGTTAACCACTGCAACAACTAGACTGATCTAGAAACCTTGAAAGACTCTTAAAAGGACTGCAGGGCACAGCGGCAACCACCTGGAGCTGGACGAGGAATCGGCAGTGATAGTTGGCTTTCACACACATATGAACTTGAGTGACATCCCATTCTTAATCCATACGATGTCGGCCCACCCTTGGCAGCTATAACAGCTTCAACGTTTTTGGGAAGGCTTTCCACAAAGTTTAAGAGTGTGTTATGGGAATTTTGGAACATTCTTCCAGAGGTGCATTTGTGAGGTCAGACACTGATGTTGGACGAGAAGGCCTGGCTCGCAGTCTCTGTAAGGCCCGTAGCGACTGATTCTGCAGAAAGTTGGGGACCTCTGCGCCACATCATCCGCTGACCCCGCTCTGTGATTTTATGTGGCTTACCGCTTTGTGGCTGAGTTTGCTATCATACCACTAACAGCTGACTGTGGAATATTTAGCAGCGAGGAAATTTTACAGCTGGACTTGTACAGCTGGCATCCTATCACGGTACCACACTCAAATTCACTGAGCTCCTGAGAGCGACCCATTCTTTCACAAATGTTTGTAGAAGCAGTGTGCATGCCTAGGTGCTTGGTTTATACACGTGTGGCCATTGAAGTGACTGGAATACCTGAATTCAATGATTTGGATGGCTGAGTGAATACTTTTGGCAATATAGTGTAAGTTGTGTTGCTGTGAATAAAAAAAATAAATAAAAAAACAACACCTGCAATTACTAAACTAAATCAATAACTAAAAAAAGCTAATTAATGAATTATTTTGGGTACATCATCATCTTGGGACAGAAGTGACATTTGCCCTCAGTGTTATAGTGCTCTCTGGGCTATTTAAAGGACCAGTTCATTCAAATACGAATGCTAACAGACTTCTAATGACACATTCATGGGGGTCATTCCCCTTCACAGCCCACAGTGTGTGTGTAGCTATAAGTGAACGTAAGAAATAGCAGATAATTTGCCAATTATTGTAAAATGCAGCAGTCAGTATCAGAATTTTTCCTCTGAAATGGCTGCTCACAAATAAATGCTTTAGGGTATTTTAAGCCTTTTCCATGCATTGCCTCTTGGGCTGTACCTGAACAATAATGCTTTGGCTAACAAATTTAATGATGTAACTATAATGGTCGATTTTCTGGGCATCACTTTGAGCTCTACATTAAACTGCAGTAGGCATGTGCTTCTGTTTGATTAGTGGTACTTCACAGCTCAAGATACATGCATGGACCACTTCAGGTATTCGTGAAAACATCTCTCCTGGTGATAAAACAGCACTTTGTTTCATTTTTAGCACCAATGACTTGCCACACCTCCATTATTCCTTACATTAAATCACTTCTGGGGGCCACAGCAGTTACTGTGGGGGACGTGGGCGTCTTTCTTCAGCACAGTGGGCCTCACAACGTCCACATCACGGTGCAGGTGATCCATTAAGCCCGTGAGCATACTGGGAGCTGCGTAGAAATCCACCAAAAAGTAGGTCCCCCGGCTGTGCCTCTGGTTGTGTTTGGTCATTCTGTAGGGCAGCCGTCTCTCTCCCAAGTTCTCCAGGTCTCTCACCAACGCGCCCCGCTCCATCAAAGTCCCTACCGTCCGCCGCAGGGCTGCCGCCGTCTCCGGCCGCTGCATCTGCTTGAGGATCAGGGCCAGCTCGTACCGAGGCATGGCTGCAGCGAAGTACTACCCGACTCACACGGTTAATTCTGCTGGAAGTAGACAGACATGGCCACACTCATCAACTCAAAGACGACATATTATGACACGAGGGACGTAAAAGATCTTTGGATGACGTATTTAACGTGCGCCTACTTGGGCCTCAACATGGTTTGTGAAATATAAATAAAAGGAGTCATTTCTAAAAAAAACAAAAAAACAACAACAATGGCGTTAAGGCTGTAAAAAAAAGTACAATTCAATAGTAAAAATACGCATCTTATTCGACATATCAAGGCATTTCCAATTCTCCATGAGAGATATTTCAAATATAAAGGTATAGTTTTTTTTAAAGTTCCGTTTTTAGGACAATAACTCGGTGGAGTTAAAATGTTTTATATAGTTATTTGTTAACAAAAAGCACCCTCTTTATACAGCTGTTTCTTAATGTTACGTCGTCACTAAGAGCCTGCGCACATGCCCACAAGTGACGGGTTCCGTCACTTCCTTTTGCAGAAAAAGCGTGGTGAAGATGGCGGCGGAAAAGTCGGTCCCGAGTGATCTCTTTAAGTGCGTGTATTCATTTCTGCTGGAGAACAAGTTCAGCAAGGCGGCTCGGGAGTTCCTGAAGCAGACTAAAGTGGTGAGTAGCTCAAGCGGTGTGGTGGTGTGTTACGGCGCCGTCCTGGTGCTGGTACTGTTTATTAAGTCCAGGTGGCGCGAGGGGTAAATATGTACAGGTACCCGGAGAGAGGGTAGCCGGTGGAAGTAGCACGTGGATCAGCTGTAACTTGTTCTTGAACAAATGAATGGTCTGCTTATGTTGAAGTGTAAATACTGCAGTTATTAAATACACCATTAAATAACGTTGATATTTCACAATATGTTGATTTTTAGTGACACGCTTAAAGAGCTGGAAGGAATTATTGAGTTGTTTTCACGTGTTTCTTTGCAGGCTCCGCAAGATCAAAATGAAGAGCGCCTCGTCAATATCTACAACTTCTGGGTGAAGTGAGTTGCTTATTCACATTTTTATACCGTGAAAGTTTTTTTTTTTTTTTTAGGTTTCATAAAAAATGGGACACGTGATTAAGCTGACTTTATGGCTCGATAAGGATGTTCCTTTTAGTGCTCTTAAAGTTAAAAAATCTAAAATAAATAGTTAGAAGTATTTTTACAATATGAAACTTCTTCTGTTAGGCTTAATAAATGTAATCAACATAAAATGAAAATTGTTCATTTCACATATTTGTGTTGCACAGGTGACATCCTATAACAGTATGACACGGAAATTCACTGAGCTCCTGAGGGTGACCCATTCTTTCACAAATGTTTGTAGAAGCAGTCTGCATGCCTAGGTGCTTGGTTTATACACCTGTGGCCATGGAAGTGATCGGAACACCTGAATTCAATGATTTGAATGGCTGAGTGAATACTTTGGCAATATAGTGTACATTAGGCAAAACTGACTGCAGAAAACATAACAGTGTCAGGGCACACTGAAATGTAAGGGACTTATGTGGCAGACATCAAGTCAGCTTTGTAAACTGGTCATGCACGACTCAAGGTGTGATTTGGAGAAGTAGAAGGAGCTGGAAAAAATGCATTTGTATTTGGGGGTCCTCAGCTGCCATCTATAAGTCAAAGGATGAATCAACAGCCAGTCTGTGAGATGCAGACAGGCAGGGATTTATTCCGTGCCACAGTGACTTTTCATACTGATACTTTTGGGTAATTAAAACATACCCTGGGACAAACTGACCCAGGAACAGCGTTGCTGTTATTGAGAAACAAACGTAACAGGAGGGCTAAGTATAAAATCTCCACTGCTGTTGTCCCAGCGTCCGGGGGCCTGTTCACTCTCAGTAGGATTTGTCTTTTGTGTTCAGTTTGAGGTAAAAAAATTGTTATATTTACAAATATAATCTAAGTTTCTTGTTATTTTACAAATTATAAGTGACTTCTGTTTAGGCCAGATTCTCTCTTTAATGTCACTCATGTATGTTTCTGGCCTCTGTGTTCATCTACACTGTACATGTGACATTCTTTGCATATCTGTCCACTCTGGGAGAGGGAGTGCCTTCCATTTATTTATTTATAAATCCCCACTGAAGGCTCTTTACTGGGAGTAGAAGGTGGTGTTGCACACTCTGTATGTTGTGTAAATTATGGGCTACATCACTGAAACTCACTTGATTCAATTAGGTCTCCTGAAGCCAAAAAACGAAAAGTACCCCCTAACTGGGATGAAACCGCCAACAGTCCGTCAGCAAAGAAGACAAAACCGAGCAAAGAGAGCTCCAGCAGCGAAGACTCGAGCAGTGAGGATGAACAGGACGCAAAACAAACTAAAGCAGCTCCTGCAGGTAAGACTTTCATAATTGATGTGGATAACTGACAAGGATGGCTGAATTCTGGTAGTGACGTGTCATTCTGAAGCCTCGTCAAATAACATTTTTCCTCAATCTACATTTTAGCAGCCCGCAAGGGGCCTGCTAAAGCTGCAGCAGGAGCTGCTAAAGCTGCAGGAGGAGCTGCTAAAGCTGCAGGAGGAGCTGCTAAAGCTGCATCCAGCAGCAGTGAAGACTCTAGTGACTCTGAGGAGGAGAAGGCTCCTGCAAAGGCTGCCACAAAGGTAGGAGGAAACATCAGAATTATATATTCATGATAGTTTCTCAATACTCAAATACGTACTTGCATGCCTACTAGTTCATACTTGGGAAGTTCACACGGAGTCTGGACTTCTCGAGGATGGAGGGACTCGGAACACCTGCATACTTGATGACATCACAGCTCAGCTTCAGCGTTTTTACCGCTTCCAGTTTAAATTCACTGTGATATTTACAATGGAAATTGCCCATGATACGCCTAAAGCTCTTTAAAAAATAGATTAAGTGTTTTTTAGGCAATTTGTCAAAATGCTCGGCTATAAAAACGTCATCTCTCTGAATAAAACATTATTCATGTATACACAGCTCACTGAACAAAAACAAACAGGTCAGATGATAAAATTATTTTATTTTTATTCCAGAAGACTCTCAGCACTTACAGCAGACAGCTGGTGTTTAGAATAGACTTGAATAAATATTAAAAACATATAATTTGACATTTTTGATCTTCAGTATCTCCAAAAACAGCAATTTTTTTTACATCAGAGAATAAATATGAATGAATGATTCATTTCCAAATATACTGGCGGCTCATTAATGTTTAATAAACACAAGTGCTTGCCTTGATGCGTACTTTGAATTGGAACAGTACTTGGGCTGAGACTGACGTTTCACAAGTACGCATGTTGAGAAACGGCCATGGTCATTGCCACGAGATGTTGCCTGTTATGCTTTTATTAAAATGTAGTGTCTGTTTGTAGGTGCCTGTGAAGCAACCTGCAGCAGCTGCAGGCAGTGCAAGGAAAAAGGACAGCAGCTCTAGCAGTGAAGAATCTGACTCTGAGGAAGAAGCTCCTGCACCGAGTAAGTCTCTATCCAGTAATTTATCTGAACCTAAGATTATGGAAAGGTTGTTACTTAATTTGCTCTATGTATTTCTGAATAACAGAACCCAAGGCTGGTGGAGTCACAACACCCAAAGCAGCTGTTCCTGCTAAAGGTGCAGCTCAGAAGAAGCAGGAGAGCAGCAGCAGTGAAGACAGCTCTTCAGATTCTGAAGATGAAGCACCCGCCAAGGTATACAGGACCATCTGTTTATAGCTTTGTGTTATTTATTACTGATAGTCTCCACTCACTATCAGTCAGTTTAGTGGGCAGATGCATAGAGCAGATATTAATGGCTTACTTTCATGTGTCCTGTTAGGCTCCAGTCAAGCCAGCCCCGGTAAAGAAAGCTGCTGCTTCTGAATCGAGCAGTGAAGACTCGTCATCAGAAGATGAGGCTCCTCCCAGCAAAAAACCCAAAGCAGGTGTGGTTTCATGCTTATTTGCAACTGCACAAGCTGCAGAGTAACAGCCTAAATGTCTTAGTTTAAAAGATGTGAGGGAGACTTGGAACAGCAACAAATATTGTAAGGGATTTAATCCCAGTCAACACATTTAATGTCTTTTTAACTGATGTGCCTGAATTTAACAGCTACATGAAAAATAAGTTATATTAAATTCATATTATTTACAGCAGTAAAAAAAATCTGAAACCTTTTTCTATCATGACTCTGGAAAAAAAAAACTGTCGAGCTGTTCACTTGGTCTTTCCCGGAATGGTCTGTGCTTAAAATGTTGTATTTGTTTTGATGCTGATAAGCTACCTTTGTCCTGTCAGGAGCATACAGTGCAGTCCCACCTCCTGCTTCAATCCAGAAAGCTCCTGCTGCATCAGCACCAAGCAAGGCCAAGGACAGCGACTCTTCAGACAGCAGTGATGACAGCAGTGATGAAGATAAGAAGAAAGTGGCACGTAAGTGGTTCCCGTCTTTCTCACCTTGACCTCTTGGTGATTTCAGTTTGATGTCTAACAGCATTTTAACTGTCACAGCAAAACCTGCCCCCGCAAAGACGCCTGCTGCCAGACCTGGTGCATCTAAACCCACTGCAAAGAAGCAGGAGTCCAGCTCAGAGAGCTCTGGTAATGGTCACAAATTTCCACTAATTTCCCATCTTAGTGATGATGAGTCTGTGACAGTGAATGTTTATAAATGTCTTTCTAGATTCAAGCTCAGATGAGGACGAGGCCAAGAAGCCTGCAGTTAAAGCAGCCCCAGTCAAACCTGCTCCAGCTAAAGAGGTGAAAAAACCTGCAACAAAAGTGACTCCTGCTAAAGCTGCTCCAGCTAAAACTGCTAAAGATGACTCCTCGTCGGAGGACTCCAGTTCAGAGGAGGAGGCAGCAAAGAAGCCCACAGCTAAAGCTGCACCTGCCAAGACTACTCCAGCTCAGAAAGAGGAGTCCTCAGGTAGGAGATGCCACATTTTGGGTGTTTCAACTCAGTATTTCTGTAAGCGAGACGCATATCTTGTTATACTTTGACTTAGTTCTCATTCATACAGCTATCTTTCTGTTCCAGTTTGTGTTGAGCTCCATGCCTGCGCTCAGGAGTTGTCAATATCATTTCCGGTATTACTCCTACATTGTTTCCAAACCTTCATGACAGTATTGGTTTTCCTTCCCAGATTCAGATAGCAGCTCTGAGGATGAGGCCCCAGCAAAACCTTCAACGAAAACTGCAACCCCACCTGCAGCTTCTAAGCCTCAGGCCAAGGCAGCAGAGACCAGCTCTGAATCAGAGGACTCCTCTGAGGATGAGGAACAGCCCGTGAAAGCCAAGCCTGCAGCCAAAACAACTACCCCAACTTCAAAGCCTGCTGTCCCTGCAGCAAAGCCTGCAGCAGCAGAGAGCAGTTCAGACTCTGACTCCTCTTCTGAAGAAGAAAAGCCTGCTGAGACTAAGATGACAGCAGCAAAACGGCCCACCCTAGCTTCAAAGCCTGCTACTCCTGCTTCAAAGGCTGCTACTCCTGCAGCTAAGCCTGCAGCAGAAAGCAGCTCTGACTCAGACTCCTCTTCAGAAGAGGAAGGACCAGCTAAGGCTAAGCCAACAGTGGCTAAGGCTGCAACACCAGCTTCAAAGCCTGCTACTCCTGCAGCCAAGGCTGCAACGCCAGCCTCAAAGCCTGCTACACCTGCAGCTAAGGCTGCAACGCCAGCTTCAAAGCCTGCCACACCTGCCGCTAAGGCTGCAGCAGAGAGCAGCTCGGACTCTGATTCCTCCTCTGAAGATGAAGAGCAGCTAGCCAAAGCTAAACCTGCAGCAGCCAAAGCAGCTACCCCAGCCTCAAAGCCTGCTACTCCTGCAGCTAAGAAAGCTGCTGCAGAAGAAAGCAGCTCTGACTCTGACAGCTCAGACTCAGAGGATGAAGCGCCAAAGAAACAAGCTGCAGCCAAGAAACCTGCCCCTGCAGCTAGTGCCACAAAGGCAGCACCTGCAGTCAAAAAGGCAGCTGTTGCTTCAGCAAAAAAAGCACAGGAGAGTAGCTCGGATTCCACAGATAGCTCTGATTCTGAGGCAGAGACCCCCGTGGCTAAGCCTACAGTTACCAACAGCAAGACGGGAACTCCCAAGACGGCGGCATCACCGAAGGTTGCAGCAAAGCCAGCAGAGTCCTCATCCAGTGACAGCAGCTCTGAAGAGGATGAAAAGCCCAGTAAAGGAAGTACAAAAGCTGTTCCAGCAGCTAAGCCTAAAAAGAGCAATAGCAGCTCCTCAGAGAGTTCATCTGAAGAGGACGAAGCACCACGTAAAGCGGCCACTGCACCTAACACCCCAGCAGTAAACAGTAAGACTCAAACATGAAAATCTGAATCATCTTTTCATTAAACGATGAAATCACTCACCTTGATTTGTATTGCTTTTTACCCTTATGGTCCTTAAGGGTTTAATTTTTATGGATCAGTTGCAGTGTTGACTAAATACGAGCACCTCTTCCTCCTACAGGTACTAATGGAAAGAGAAAAAAGGATGAAGAATCATCAGAAAGCGAAGAGACAGAAAATGAATTGACGACACCAAAGAGCAAGAAAGCCGCAACCACACCACAGACTTTCCCTAAAGCCAGTAAGAAGGTAAGACCTGCACGAGGCCAGATTTACACTGAACGGTCAGTTAATTTAAACTGAGTTGAAAAAAGCTGATTGAAGCCACTTTCTGTGTCCAGTCTTCAAACATACCCTTCCGTAGAATACGAGAGGAGGACGTAGCGGTGGACCCCCGCCTCTCAAACAATTCTTTTGAGGCAAAGGTGAATTCTTTAATCCTACTAATCTTACATCAGGAGCACTGTATGTTATAGTTGTTGAGGTGACTGATATATACAGTCAATTAAAATATAAATGTCTTTACTATTTCAGATGGGAGCCAATGGAGACTGGGGCCAGAAAGCTAATGAAGTGCTGAAGTTCACAAAAGGCAAATCATTCCGCCACGAAAAGACAAAGAAGAAGAGAGGAAGCTACCGCGGTGGAGCCATCTCCACTTCAGTCAACTCCATTAAGTTTGACAGCGAGTGAGGAAGTCCTCAGTCCGGTCCCTCTCACTTCAACCGTACTGTAACAGGTCTGATCAGGAGTTTAAGTTGTCTGCCCAACCCACCCAGCAGCAGCACACTAACGGAACATGGTACATTGAGCTGAGCTGGCCCTTTGATTCAACTTGCCTTTAGTCTGTAACAGAGGCATACATTTAGCAGAGCTGTGGCAGCAGGGAAAACGTGCCCCCAACTGTGATATTACTTATAGCCACTAGGTGGCTGCAAGCCCCTGGCTGATGGAGAAAATGTATTTGGCCCTTTCGCTTGTTTTTGATTCTGTTCTTAAATGTTTGTAACATTAATCTTTCATCCTAAGTGTGATTGAAAGCCATCCATCTTTACATGTTCTTCATTGTGAGCTATGAATTGTGAGCTATGAACTATAGATCACATGGATTCTTGAAGTTATACTTTTTTCTTTGGTCCACAGTTAAATGTGAACAAGGTGTGTTTGAATTTTCTCTTAACCTAACAGTAAAACTTATCCAAACTGAGTTTTATACTGTATTTATTACATTTTATTCCAGTTCGGTTTTAAGGGCCTGTGAAGTTCTTTCCTCATTTTAATTTTTTCTTTGATCAGGTTTCTTCTGTTAGGATATGCCCTTATCAATGCTCTTTGTACTGTTTGGTATGAAGTAGGTAATTCAGACTTAGTGCTATGTTTGTTTCAGTTATTTTATTATCCTATAAGATCTTGTGTACCACTGTCATTTTTTTTCCCACCTGAATCTGTAAATAAGGAAACAATATACTGGTGATGGTTACATGGACAGTTCCTCAGTTTGTTTGTTTTTTCTTTACCCAGCTGACAGATTTACATGTATAGAAGTGGAGAGGAAGCTGGTGTTTTTAATATATACCCATACCAAGTTGTTGCATGTCTACTGATATTAGCTATTAACAGTGTAGAAAATACATATTTTAAATCATATAATCTTTAGTAGTAAGGGCTTGCTCTTGTCATGTAGACTGGACAATGAGGTCAGCGCTCAGCCAGGAAGACTCCCACTAGATGGCAGTGGGGTAGCACTACCCTCAGTATCATGTTTGGTAGTTGTATGTAAAGTGTCACCTGATTACTCTGAGCAGCTCATTTCCTGTATTGAGACAAATCCGTACCGTTTGTCTAAGTCAAGTTGTGGGTGGGAGTGGGGGCAAGCTTATCCCAACTGTCGAAGTGAAAATTGCAGCCTGTACTGGGCTCTGGGAGGAAACCAGCACAGCCACTTAACATGCAAACTCCACACACAGGCACCAAACTACCGGGAGGTTTGAACCAGGAACTTCCTTGCTGTGACCTCATCTGGGCTGGCTCGCCTCGAACCTCAAATTAATATAGCCTCACTAAAACCTGCATTCAGCCAGCTTTCCTGAGATATTGGAGTGTAAATGTACCCGTACTTCACAGTGAATTCGCACGAGTCTTGCTTTTACAAAGCATTAACAGTTGACTCTGGATGTTGGCAGTAAAAACCTGGCGGTTCTTGACAGCAGCAGCTGCAAACTGTTGCTGGATTGAATCAGACAAATGGCTGATTTAATTTTTTAAACTCTATAAAGGCTGTGGTGAAAAGTCAATTAATTGCAGTGACTTGGATTGGCAGATATTACTCCAGTCAGTGGCTTTAAACTGCCTAAATTATTTTGTAATTTTATCCTCGACTCCTTATAGTTAAGTAGGAAAGGTGATTGAAAGGCTGAATAATTTGGATGCAATAAAAAGCTGACTAGGTGAGCTCTTACTGCGGAGTATATTTTTTCATTAACTCATAATACCTGGCAGATAGGAAATGGCATATTGTCATCCTCAAAATAATGGCCTAAGCCATTTTTTTAAAAAAAGAAAAAAAAAAGGTTTTATTCCATATTTTCAATGTTTGGTTCAGTTTTTGTCTTTTCTGAAAAAAAAAAAGACTTTGGCCGTTATTTTCAGAGGGCGACGATACGACCAAATTAATAATCCATGCACTGGTTTCAGTGTAAAAAGCTTAAGGCTTAGATTCAAAGAACAAGACATACCCTGTTCACACAGTTCACATGTATACATAAGGAGGGAAATGTTATATTTATACATGAAGTGATTACACAGAAAGAGCTGTTGACTTATGAGTGAGGTCTGCAGTCACTCCAAATATAGCCTCCCTCCCAAGCCTGGCAGCAGTTAACCACTGAGCATTGCTCCAGCGCTCATCAAGCAGAGAAATCTGACCGAGCGTGCTTGCTTGAGGTTTTACATGGATGAGCTGTTGAGAAGTGGTTACTGTAGAACTGTTACTGGGCAATCTTTGAGCACAGATGTAACTGCTGTTGCATTTGGAGGATGTGCGAAGTTTGCGAAGCAGCTGTGGGTTCGAAGGTGCAGAGAAAAATTATTTCAAATGAAATGATTGGGCAAAATGCAGACTGACCACAGCTTTTTGAAAGGTGCACAATTGCCCAACAATCCAAAGAATGTCAGCATTTCTTTGGATCGTTGGGCAAACACAATCTTCGGCTGCCGTGGGCCTTTCGTATGAGGAAGGAAATGCTGCAGGGCAAGGTAGTACAGCACATAAACACTGGGCATTTCTTTGTAGGTTTACAAACATCTACTTTGTAAGCTAAACAAATCAATAAATAATTCGATTGAGTGGACAGCTGGGTACAAAGCTCTCATTCTTAAAGTTGGCATAATGGAGATGCATGGCTTTCACTGGACAGCAACTCTATGCTTGATGTAAGTGATGCAATATTTTTTTAAAAAAAATCATTTTTTTTACTTCTGTGTGATTGAAATACCAGACAGAAACTCTGAAAAGAACACAGGCGAGGAATACCGATGAGAGGTCGACGTACCCGATCTCCTGCCTAGCAATCACTCCTGAGCACCACTTCCGTCTGTCAGCCGTAATATGTGGAAGAGAGCGAGCCAGCTCGTTTGAGCAAATTGCAGCAGTGTGTGCGCAACGAAGGGCTGCAGGACAATCTTTTAATGGGCAGCAGAGGCTGAGGACTGCCCATCCTGTCCATTTCAATTAGACAAAAATGCTGACTGCTCTTGTGCGCACGCACACACACACACATTTTCTGCGTTGGGCATGAAGTCAAAGCCAAGGGATACAATCAGCCATGCGTTTTTGCCTGGAAAATCATTACACTCGACAAATGACTTCCCAGGTGCCCCAAAGAATAGTCTCGCTAATCCCCCGCTGTGCTTCCCTCACAATCAAAGAGTGAAAATGAGAACATGGCAGGACAACAACTTACAAGTCAAGCAGAACATTATCATTAGGAAATAAAAAGCTTAATCACCATTTCATTACTGTGGCCTTTTTAATAGAGTATTTCCTTTAACATCCGTCATATATAAAGTGTTTCTGTGAGGAATAATAATGCTAAGAACACATACTTTGAGCAGTGCAAGGCAGAGTGAGACAAGCATAGTTAATCTTTTATGGGACAACATTATAAAGATGCAGACTGAATGAAGAGGTGCTAAAGACATTACAGACTTCTGCTTTTTCCCACCAAAGAAATATCCAGGGTCTGTTCACAGCACAGAACAGACACACTGCAGCCTTTATACAACTGAAGGTCAGACCAGATTGATTCATCTTCTTGTGTTGCCCTTTTGCTGTAAAATGAGTTAAATATGGAATAGCAAAGTGATGTTTTTAGCATTTGACAAACAGTTGCACAGTTCTGGTCACGATCCTGCATTCCTTTATAAAATATGAAAAAAAAAAATACAAACTTTGTATATTTTCAGCTATACAAACACCCACGATGCCTTAGACTGACACGGTGCACTGCGTCAGGACGCTTCAGTCACAATACTGATAGCTGGAACTACAGCAACATGCGTTAATGATTGACGATGCCCCTCAGAGCCGCAGTCTTAATGAGATCAGTGTATTAATTGTCTATTGAAGTTCATAAAACCTGTTGAAGCAAGACTGCCTTTGATGATATTGGTGATGTTGCCCTGCACACCTGCTGTCTTCCGGTCTCAATTGCAACTCGTCTCCTGTTAAATTATGCCTTTGGTGTGGCAAAATCCCAGGCGGTGTCCTGGGCACACTTCCACATGGCACGCACAAGCCGAGTGAAGCCCATGTCTTTGGGTTTCTCTAGCCCACGCATGAGCCGCTGCTTCATGATGGCTATGAACTCCTTATTACTAAGCTCCCCATTCCCTGAGGAAGGCAGACAAGAGAGAAGAGAAGGGGGAGAGGGGTGATGGACAGGGGAGTGGGATGATGAAATAATAAAGGAAAAGTAAGTAATATGAGGAACTGACTTCCATTTATTGATGATTTCCATCTCCGGAGGCTTTATTTGCGTTCCATAAATATTTACAGCAGAGGGATATGATGAGCCTGTCAGCTACTTACCATCACAATCAAAGAGTGCGAACACTACGTCGCACACGTGATCCGACAGCTCCACTTTTGCTACAGTGCGGGCCACCTGCTTCATGGTGACTGAAAGACAGAGGGAGGAAAGCAGAGATGGAAAGATTCACTGTCTGAGAGAAAAACACAGGCACAGACTCACACAGCTCATCAATGGTGCAAGTGGAGAAAGGTGTGTGCAATTCACACTGCTCTGGATCTATAGAAGGGTTTGAAAGGGCTGAAAGGAGAAGAAAGAGCAAACAGCATCAGGGAACCCAGCTGAGAATGGGACTGGACTGAGAGGCTGCAGGTGTATAAAGAAGGAGAGGGAAATGGAGACAGAGAATGGGGGGAAAAATATGTTCAAAGAGCACAAACAGATGTTGTTAGTTTAATTGAGATTTCCCGATTGTCACAAATGTAGGGAAGGTATGAAGGACGAGATGGGGATGAACAACAAAATTTCCCTGCAAATGTGAGAGGAAAAAGATGAGCCAAATCACGGCGCTGAGAACCTCATTAATGGCCTTCTTTTATAGCTTTAATAAAGACATTGTGCAGATCCAGATCACACACCCACACACGAGAAACTGTTCTGAAAGGGTGTGAAATCATTGGACTTTGAGTGTAAGACGAAAGCAAAGGAAAAGAGAGTAACGAAGACATGAAGAAGCTCAAAATACTACAAGAGCTCCTTCGAGCTTGAAGAGCAGAAAGACGGTTGCGGTTCACGGACGGCAGTAAGATGCAGATCATTTGCAGACACGTGCGTGGCAGCTCTCTGTGAACCCTTCATCCTTTTCAATACCCTTTCACGCAAACTCACAAATATACTGACACACATACGCAGCTTGTTACTGCGTAGATGAAACAAACGCCCGAAACAAGCACCTCGGGGTGGACCCTTCACTCCCTTAGCACAGCAGCTGTTTCATAAATGAATCAGAACAAATGGATGTGCAGACAGAAAACATATGGAGGCCTATTGATGGACTGAATCGCTGTGAAAAATGAAGGAAACGCCGACTCCTCAAACAACTGCCACGCTATAAAAGCCATTGGTCTCATCTGCCTGCGCTGTTTTCACATTAAACAGATTTTCATTGTCTGACAAATGAATTCAGTAGTAATGAAAGTGCTGAGCCAGTTAAAGACAACAAGTAATTTAATGAGTGATTTTAAAACTTATTAATTAGTCTTCAGCAGTTGTAAATAAATTCTACAGCACTGAGAACAGCATAACCACAGCGACTCTGTGGTCTTAATATGCGAGTTATTCTTTAACTAAACTCCATTTGTGATGCTTTTATGTGGGCAAGTTAACCAACTTTTCAAAGTGTCCTGCTGCTGAAGAAGAAGCGCTGCTGTGCTGCGTGCAGCATGAATTTGGCTGCAGGTGTTCGTGGAATAATGAAAAAAAGGTCATTTAGCAGCTGGAATTTGGCTGTTCTGTAAAAAGTTATAGCAGTCACTCTGTCACTATGTCAAACTTGCTGTTACCACAGTAACAATAAGGAATTACAATGCTAATGGACCAAACGCAAGCTCTATCCTAAGGCCTAAACTAAACTCTTACAGACTTAACTGTTGTTACCTGGTAAGTGATTGAGACGTCAAGGCCTCAAAATGTACTTTGGTACTAGCAGCGAGTACTAAAAGAGAGCATATTTCTCCTGTTTGAAGCTTTTCTTTATTAGCTCAAGAGTAGAATTTAAAATACTAACACAGAAAACCCTGAATGATCAGACCCATTATATCTCAAACACTTCATAGTACAATATTATCCTAAAACAGCACCTGGCTTTTAAACTGCAGTCTAACTTGTGCCGTCAGCTATCAGGGTTCCCACTGGAACCAGCTCCCAAGGTTGGGTTCAGAAAGCAGACCCCCTCTTGACTTTTAAGAAGGCCCTGAACTTTATTTTTTGATAAAGCTTATAGTTCAGGCAGGATCAGGTACCCTGGAACCATAAGTTAGTAACGGTGCCACAGAGCTTGGCTGCTCCCTGACGCACTGACCCCTCTGCTTCTTTCTCCTGCACTCTCCGGATCCCTGTGCTGCCATAGCATTAACCCTGCGTCTTGTGTCTGGTGTAGTTTATGATTTTGCACCTTTCTGCAGGTGTCTCTGCCTTTTGAGCCACAGGTGTCTTTATAAGTGACCGGCCCCACCAACTTGTTGAGTGTTTGTTACACTATAAGCTCTTTTTTCTCTGTTCATTCAAGCCAGTGATGGCTGCATAGCCTCCCCGAGCCTGTTTTTCTCTGAGGGTATTTTCTAGTTTATAGACCATTTTCTTCCCCACTGTCACCAACTACTTGTTATAAGAGGATCACTGGAGTTTCTCTCTAAATTGTAAGCTAAATATCCTGCAACATTACGAAGCGCATCGGGGTGACTGGAAATTACTTAATCCTTGTTAACCCTCAACTTGTGATATGGAAATAATAATGAATTGCATTCAACTGTTGTTGGCACGCCACGCTCCAGTATCCAGCCCAACCCCAATCATCCACTCGCTCAGTGATAATGCTGGCACGTTTTAGAGGACATCACTAGCCTGCATAAAGAAGTGCAAAGTGATCTGTCGTGTGTGCATAAGCAGTTTTTATGTTTATATATGCACACTCCTGCAGGCCCAGGGGAAGAAGTGGTAGATAAATGGATGGACTGACAAACAGATGACAAATGGCTGAGCAAAGTTTGGGAGAAAAGCCAGGAAAAAAAGATGTGGGAAGCAGATCTGGCTGTCTGAGTGTTAACAGCCATGAGAGGCAGATGATGAAACTGAGCACAGTTAAGTCTAAAGGGGGATAATTAGGGACTGGAGAGAATGTCAAAGTAAAGGGTGACTGTGGGTGTACCTTTATCAATGGAAGCTCCAGCCATATGATAGAAACTCAGAGCTGTGTCCACGTCATTTATATTCTTCAAGAAAGTAAAGAAGTTCTCCACCTCCTCAAATGTGATGCCCTGCGCAAGAAGAGAAAAAGAACCGGGATGAAAAACTTGTTTGCCAAACCAGAAACAAATCGTTCCTGCATTTTTATTTGGGCCATAACAGCATTCCAATCCTGGGAAAATAAATAAATAAAAATCGGCCAACTCTTGTCAAGACAAGAGCTGTGACTGCACAATACCATATTTGGAGGTCATAAGCAGTGTGACAAATGACAAGAGGAAGTGTGCATAAGCTTTCGACACACATGGTTAAACATTGCGCGACAGACGAAAAAGGGGACAGACAGCTTAAAGCAAACATGCACATATACACATAAACAGACACACAGTCACACAGCTGCTGCACTGCTGATGAGCTCATTTGCAAAGAAAAGTGAACAGCTGGTCTTAGGCTGTAAATAATACTTCGGTCATTTACATTACAGGTTCTGCCAATGCTGACAGACTGACAGCAGAATTGAGGAAGACGGGCTAAACGGTGAATGAAGGAAAGACAGACAGGGAGCGATGCTTGCTGCAGTTTAATTCCTTAGGGAGACTCTGGCAGCACCCAGCTTCATCTTTCCCATCATGACTGGAAGGAACAGTCGCTTCCCTGCTTTCTGTTTCTTTCTAATTGCCGTTTTTAACCATCAGACATGCCTCATCATAGCTCAGGGTGACATCTGTGGTGCTTTAATGTATAACAAACAGCTCTGTGACATTCCAAATCGTTAAATTAAAAAAACTGAAATGGGACATATTTTGCCGCAACACCTCTGGGAATTCGATATGCATGGGCGTAGCTTCAGTCAGTAGACTGATGGGGCTCATTACCGTGAAACCGAACCAGCATAAAACCACAGTTCATGCAAAGAACTGGAAATAGGAAAGATAAAGACGATGTATGGAATTCAACAACTTTAATCTCTTTACATTTTCACTGATTTGGAGAATTTTAATACTTAAAGCAACATGGCTGTTTGGTGGAGTTGCCATTTTTTTTTTAGACTACTCAAGTTGAAGATCAACTAATAGAAAATTAGGAGGATAATGTTAAAAATAAACACAACGTAATGCTGCAGATATTCGGACAGAGAAGTTCAGAGACGGATGAAGAGAGCTAACTTATGCTCAAAGACAGAGCACTGCCTGCAGTGACTTTAGTCATCCCAAAGCAGAGACAGAGGTGGTTGGGGAGACTGAGTGTTGGAAAGGGGGATAATATCAGACACTGTATGTGCTGCCCACTCTCAGTGATGTATTACCTCTTGTCCAGTCTCTCACAAAGACTCACAATGCCCCACAATGCCCCTGTAGAATCTCTTTTCCCTTAAGAATGCACCGTCTGTCACGCATCCCCCCATGTATGCTAATTAATTAAAACATTCACACCACATCATCTAGCACCACATATTACCACAGAGTGACTAAGACTTATTCCAGAGCTCCATTTAAGCATGGATGAAAAGACAGATTTATCTACCTGAGCATCCTTAAACATTTTCTTCAACCCCTTCTGCATATGCTTGAGTTTACGCGACTGGACGCCGCTGTAGGCCAGCAGCATACCCCCGAACTGCCTCTCAGTGATTCTGCTGTCCACGGGATCGTTCCTCTCAAACTAGGGAGGGGAAAGAGAGAAAAACAGATTGAGTCTATGTGGTGGAACAAACATTAATAGGAAAAGGAGAGCATGGGGAGATGGGAAACAGTAAATACTAGTGTCAGGCTTCAAGTTGAGCCACGCTCAGAGGTGGCTCTGGTGACATTAAATGTGAACGTGTCTTTTTACAACGTTTCGGTGCAGCAACAGTACGCCTCAAGTCAAGTCAACACACCTGATTTACGTCTGAGGATGCTTGACATTTCTCTCTGAACTTGTTGACCTCTAGAGACGACGCATTCCTGGCAGGCAGAAGGTGACTAAGCCAAACAAGCCAGAGCTGCCCACCTTATGATAATGAGAATGACATGCATTCTTTGACCTTTAAGTTCATCATCATGAGAGTTACGACTATAAAGGGGCGTCCACACAAGAAGCAGCTGGCTGGTCGTGCATCACTGTGAAGCTGACGGTTGGTCCCTAGTAGATATTCTAGGCTCCAGTTTCCTAGGTAACCCCCTAAACTACAAGGATCAAAAAAAATTAAGGGAACACATTAATCATCACAGTTGGGAAGCACAAACCATTGTGCATCCATTTCACCTGCTTTGGTGCAAATGAAAGTGACAACAGGTGCACTGGAGAGACGACAACACCACCTGCAAAATCACGCAAAACTCCTCGTCCTGTTTGGTTTTACTTTGCGTGTAAAACCATCTACCACTACCTCCGTCCTTCTCCCCTGAGACAAACATGTTTTGATTTAATTGTCAGTTTACTCTGGGACTACATCTAAATGCAGACAGTAAGATTGGTTTCCTCTGTGTTTAACTCCTCATCCCTCCTGACTGAGTTTTTTTTCTAGTTTAGCTTTTTGCTATTGTTCTTGTCACTACTTGTAGCAAGAGATGGTCCCTACAGTCCATTCAGGTTGCACAGGTAGTCGAGCTCCTCCAGGATGGCATAACCATATGATCAGTCACTGGAAGGTTTGTTGTGTCTCCCTTTGAGAGTGTCAAAGGGAGGACAGGAGATGGGCTGTTACACGAGGAGAGCTGGACAGGGCCGCTGATGGGCATGAACCCAGCAGCAGAACCGGTATCTGCTCCTTTGTGTGAGGAGGAACAGGACCACTGCCAGAGACCTACAAAATGACCCCCAGAGGGCTACTCATGTACAAACTCTCAGAAGCAGACTCCACAAGTTTTGCAGCTCAGTTGGGTTTAGCCCAACAACACCACAACTGGCAAGTCTGCCACTGGTGTCCCATTCTCTGCACAGATGAGAGCAAGTTCACACTGAACACGACAGATGTGAAAGAGTCTCGAGACGCTGCGGCAAAACACCATGAAATGCTAGTCACTTCAGTCGGTTGTCAAGCTTGACAAGAAAAGTTAAACTCAGGATCCATTTGCCGTCACTTGAAGCTGCTGAGTACCATCGACATTCTGCTGGTTGCTTCCTGTGTGGACAATCCTTAAGGGAAAATACAGAAGCTGCAGCTCAGCAGTTAAAAAAAAAAAGAGGGCAAACAGAAGGAAAAAAATCATGAGGAATAAGATAACCAGAGTTAAACTGAAGTCAACCTTATCTGTTGTGTTATGATTTCACCGACTGAGTACACTGTGGTATCATTAATACCCGACAAACAGTATTTCTTTTCTTGCAGATGCCCAAATGTGAGTCCTGTCCTGTGAGCCTCTGATAATGCCAATCATTATGGTTTGGAGCATTCATTTAGGCGCTAGGCATGCTAAATACCAGCACAACCATAAGCTCAGCAGCACTGGTCAGCTGCTGTTACTGCAGAGGCATGCCTTTTATATTTACCAAAGGTGGCTTGACAGTGTAGCGCTGACACACAATCCACATAGTGAATTCCTCATCCTTTTTGTTTTTACTTTGTGTGTAAAACCACCTGTCACTACCTCCTTCCTTCTCCCCTGACAGAAACATTTCTTTGATTTAACTGTCAGCTTACTCTGGGACTGCATATGATACTGACAGGAAGATTGGTTTCCTCTGTGTGGAAAAAGCAATTCATTTTCCTCTGCAGCTCCTAATAAGTACAGAGACTTAAAATGCATTTACATTCAAATGAACTGTAACTGTACACATACTGCAGTAAACCAGTAGATGGAAAATTGAAGCTGAATCCTCTCCTCATTAATTTTCCTTTTTCATTACCTCTAGTTTAAGCACGTCATGCTGCAATTTCCTTTGAAACTCCAGGAAACTGCCAATGGTGAGTTTGCCCTTCAGGTCCCCTCCAAAGAAGTATGTGGTGAGAGCGGAGCTGCAGCCGCCTGTCTTCAGGGTGTTTCCTGTGGTGGAGCGGTCGCGGTGCCGCATGCCCATGCTGGTCTGGGAACGGATGATGCTCTGGACCTACAGATGTGGAGCATCAACCAGAGTTTTAGAAGTAGTTATTTACTTTCAGGGCAGAGAACTCTATTAAGTCTCGGATATTTAAATATTTAATACAATAATAATACTGTACATGTACAACTGTATAAGATAACCTGAGCTGCATATGCTGTTATCACAGATTGCTGAGCACAGCACCTATCGTTCCCCTTTGAGAAAATGTCACACTGGTAGACATCACTGTGGGAGTCTACCTTTATTGCCTGCCAGTGTGTGTTACTATAATACGAGAAGCTACTCTAGATATTAAATCTCAATGTAAATACATGGGCTAGCTCTCTTAAGCTCCTGTCTCTTTTAATATGATGATTTTGTGCAGGTTTGTGTGCATCTGCTGCACGTAGGACGTGCTGCTGATATCAGTCTAACCTGTTCAAACTCTTCCAGGTCCACCTCTCCATCGCCGTTCAGATCAAACATCTTGAAAGCGATCTCAAAGTTCCTCTGAGGAGCTGGACACAAGAGCAGAACAAAAGAAAAGTCACAATATCTTCAACCTTCACCTCACTGGGGGTGACATGAAGTTCTCACACAACCATCAAACTGCACAACAAAATCAGTCCCACCTGCTTCCAACACCGACGCTGCTAAAACACACTGCACAGTGCATATGAGCATACCTGGAACATAGCACTTGTTTTCTTCACTGTCTCCAACACGCAGACTTTTGTGCATATTTTTTACCATCAGCTGCACAAACAGCATCATCTTTAATGACCACACAACCAGAATCTTGTTTTTTGAGTATAATTTTACATTTACAGTTTCTCCATTCTTCCATCTCAAAGACAACACTTACATCCATGCAGCCACTTGTGCAATGACATTTAAAATATTTGGTACATTTTAAGAAAATATTTACTCTGCTATAGACCTTTGCTTTATGAAATTAAGTAACTAGACCTTTACTGTCTGTTTTTTAGAAAATGACCTAAACTGTAACATGTTTTGTAAGACTTAAACACCGATGTGACAAAATGTTATGACCACCCTCACTTAATATGCAGCTGGTCCTTTGAGTGCTGACAGCTTAAACCCACTGAGGCATGGACTTTATAAGAAGTCTGAAGGTGCGTGGTGGTAGCTTGTGCCAGGCGCTATTACCAACCCTGTTTCTTGGACCAACCCCATCCCTCATTAATTGTTTGACCCGCTGCAGAGCAGAGCAGTGTCAGCAGCAAAACACTGTTATGAGATGGGACGATCAAAATTTACACGTTCATCTGTAAGTGGTCATAATATTTTGACTCATCCACGTAATTCGTACACCAAAACAATAACATGCAGTATAAAACATTATATAATCTCTCCTATATTGTTAAATTTTTTTCAGGGCTTCACATTGTTATTGTACAGTTAACTATTATGAGTATTTATTGCTTCAAACATCCCTCAACTCCTTTTATAGAAGATTAATCTTTATTGCTATCTGCAAAGGATTAAGATGATATCAAAGAGGTAAATGTGTGCCACTATGAGGTGTAAATCGAAATCTAGTAGTCAAAATGTGCCCTTTATGCTGTTTTTGTGGCTATGTTAAATGGACTGGAACCAACCATAATGCATCCTGCTTTGTCTGCTTAAAAAAATGACTTGTCCTTGAAAAACTTCCCTTAAGGCTTTTTTTCCCCATATAAATGGATTATAATAAAAGGTCTAGCTGAGCTAGGGATAAAAGTTTACTAGCCTTTGGAGAGGAAGGAGTCAAGCTTCGGTTTCATTTTATTACCAAAAACTCTGACACATTCAAAGGAGAGGAATTAATGTGCGATTTATTTCCCGTATCAATGACCGACACTAGATCAAGTTAAGATTGATCTGTGGAACACATCCGAGTAAGCTGACTTGGTCGACTCGCGTTAACATTTACAAACCCACCTGTCACACATGTCCTATCCTCCTACCTAATATCATCACATTGAAAGATTTCCCTTCTTTCACTTTCTGTCTTAAGTGACAGCAGAAATGTAGAGAGCAGAGAAGACACAGAAGAGACCCTCGTGGGATTTGATTTGTGAACTGTGCATAAGATTTAAAGGATGTTGTACCCTAATGAGACAGGTCATATAAACCATTTCAATTCTAAGCAGTCTTGCACATTTCAACAATGTACTTACTTGACAGCACAGTGGTGAGAAAGATGTAGTCGGAGAAGGAGATAAGGCCACATTCTCCCAGTGTGTAAAATATGCTGTCCTCATCTGCAAACTTCTCCCTCTCCTGGGCAATCTTCTGCTCATCCAGGTCAGGACACACAAAAAGGGAAAGTTATATTAAAAACCTTTCACAGCTTCTACAGCTGTGGAGTTGTGTGTGTGCAAGCATGTATGTGTGTGTGTGTGTGTGTAAGAGCGAGGCCCAATTAGAGACTGGTTCAAACACAAAAATGTACACATTCTGGTCTTTCTCACACACACACACACTTAAAAAAAAGTTACTTTGTATAAACAGGTTATCACATTAACAGTCATGCAAGTGCTGCATACACATGAAGCCAAACAGGTAGGCGAGGATGGTGATGATTAGTCAGTGATCAGTTCAAAACCATTTATCCACCAGAGACCGTACTCACAGTGAGAAACTGACAAAGAGGGAAAACGTCACGAGAGACTGCAGCACAAACACACACTATTAAACACATCTGTAACATAACCCAGTGTATTAGTCATTAAAAACAAGGTGAATTAATCTTTCTCTGTCACACACACACATACACACACACACACAAATGCACAGGTAACTATGTTTTTCCATGTGTATATTCACAGCACTACATGAAAGTGTGACTTCATCACATGCACACTACACACTCAGTGACAGAGGCTTGAAAGACAGTGTCCCACTAGCAGGGCTCTCCACCAAACAGACGGACAGAGCATGCCTAGAGAGGGGTGAGGGGGTGGGGGTGGGGGGGCTGGCCCACGTGGCGTTACCTCCATCTGCAAATAGGTCCATTTCAGGGGAGGATGAGGAGGGAGGAAAAACAACTGTTAGAAAAAAAAATCATGGCCTCTGCTGACTTTAGCAGGGCCTTAAATGACAAGACAGGCATTTGCATTCACATTGCTGCACATGGCACGCACACACACACACACACACACACACACACACACACACACAGAAACAATCTTGCTCAAAACAAGATAATTGGGCGATGCCACTCAAAGAATTCCATTACGCTTTGCAGTCTTCACGGTATGCAACTACAATTAGTGTACAATAAATAATCAAACTAAAACTATGATTTGCTCTGCTACACATTATTACATTATGTGTACATAGAGCATATCTACTTTAGTAGATGTAGCAGTATAATCACAAGCACTGCATGCTGAGTACACTACAAATCAAAGCTAATCTCATTATCACTTGCAGGGGAAGCAGACCTATATTAATTACATTCATTGAAACATATGAATACAAACATTTGGTGGCACCCCCTTCATATCAGATCTTTCAAATTATTACCCCATATCCGACTCCCTTCTCATTACATAGAATCTGTATAACTGCTGCTTAAGAAAATTAGTATGAGCTCATAAAGTTGAACTCTATCGCCAATTCATGTCTATCCTCAGTCTTAAAAGTCAGGATAACATCAGTTTCTACTGTGACTGATACATTCATGGTCTAAAGAGAAGGAAGTGGGGAGACAGAGGCAATCAGAGGAAGAAAAAGGTTTTTTATGATACTGGTTGACAGGAAGTGACAGAAGAAGAAAGACAGCAAAGGGCAATGTTTTAATTCCAGGTGCTTTGCAGGTGTTACTGTCTGTATAAATGTAAAATAGTACAAGAAAGAAGAGAGCAAAAAAAGAAGAAGGGTGAGAGTGAAAGAGGTTGGTACTGTCTCATAAGTTGGGAACAATGACACATGGAACAAGCTCTCTGGGTCTGAGGCATGGATGAGATATAACGCCAGTCTACAAAACAAAAAAGACAAACACTGCCACACAAGTGTGCATGCCAGTGGGCACAATGGGACAGCTACAAGGCTGCACACAAAGAGACATAAACACACTGGGCCTCATTATAAAGATCAGAACAGAGGCACAAAGCACATTAGGCATAATATCACATCTTTCACTGGTTTGAGTCGAGGATAAAAGCATCCTCATAGAAAAGCCAAAAATGGCACTGGAGGAAAACAAATCCAATTACAGCCCAGCGGCAAAAAAGTTGAGACACCATTTAAAATTAATTAAAAAGAAAATGCTACAATTGTCTAGATATTTACATAAGATGTGTATATATATATACATATACATATACATATATATA
>JAVDPK010000325.1:158591-182023 GCA_034780415.1 Cichlasoma orientale | reverse complement strand
ATGGCTCGAGCCGGCTGATTTGCCCTTGGTACCGGAGTCAGGGAAGGTGGAATCATGGCAGCTGCAGCTGCTTGTTGCCCTTTCTTAGGCGCTGGTGTTGATGAAGGGATGTTTCGGCTCAATGCTGGCCACACTAAACGAGGGGTCCGTCCCGTTAGACGTCTATCCACATGATGAGATTTATTTTTCGGCTTAGCTCCAAGACAGTTCCAGTCTGTAAGGACACACCTGTAAGGTGTGTCCTGTAAGGGCAGCATAGTGGCATATTTAAAATTTAACTATTACCAGATGTGTATTTGGAAATACTGTTGTGAGTGTTCTGAGAGAAGAAAAATAGCCTATATTGTCTATATGAAGCATTGTAAGTATTTCAGAATTTACAGTCACGTGAAAAAGAGAGTGCATCTTCTTTTAGTTGTAAGGCTTTACATATCTGGACATAACAAAAAAAAAATTACCCTTACCCTCCTTACCAGGTCCTTAGGACATGACATATTGCTCCACGTCATTATACATCGTATATAGTGTTGTTCATCTGAAGTTGTATTTATCTAATTTTAGAACCTTCATAGGGCCAGATGATTTTTTTTAAATATGTCCTGATACATAAAACCTTTAAAAAAAAAAAAGAAAGAGGATGTTTTTTCTTCACATATCTCCTACTAAAAACATCACTGGTAGCAGAAATCATTAACTGGATTACAGAGATTTCCCTTTACACACATGGGTGCGATAAACCCAACATTTCAGAACCCCAAATCAAACACTGCTGCTCAGAAATCTGCAACATTTTCCCTATCCTTTTTCCCTATAAAAATAAAATTTATTTGATTTTTGTGAATTTGTGTGTAAAGGGAAGGAAAGAATGGGGGGGTCTGACAATATTCGGTTTCGCCCAAAGGACAAAAAGAGCCCTTTGTACTATCTGCAACTTGCTCACAGCCCAATGAGTGGTGCAGTAGAAGACAGACCCCATGGAGTATCAAATAACTGATTACTTGGGAAAAGAAATGGAGGATGCCAGTAAAGCTCTGTTAAGATCACTTTGTGTAATAAAAGATATGACACAAAAAAAAATCATGTAAACCGAATCTTGTTTATTTTAAATAAATGTTTGGGGAAAGTATGCAGGAATGGTGCCATCATTGTGGTTGTAAATTCAGTTGCACAACGTCTGTGGAATCACTAACACTGAATGATGCATGCTTTTATATAATTGTTGTTTATCTAAGTATTGCTTTGTGTTCCTAGAATCAAACTGTAAACTCCTTTTTTTTTTCTGTC
Source organism: Cichlasoma orientale (assembly GCA_034780415.1). Taxonomy (NCBI): domain Eukaryota; kingdom Metazoa; phylum Chordata; class Actinopteri; order Cichliformes; family Cichlidae; genus Cichlasoma; species Cichlasoma orientale. Next base: position 180,739 of record JAVDPK010000325.1, on the reverse strand, counting down.
ACAACAGAACTGTACAGAAATAATGTCAGAGAAAACAATTTCCATTGAATAACCATATATTCAACACGACTTACTGGGTTCAATAGTTTTTTCAGAGTGAACTGTTTAACACGCCATACAAAGACAACAGTGGTCATATTTTTGAAAGGGGTTAATCCTAATCAAACAGGGTTTGAAAGCTAAATGTCCCCAAAACAAAAAAACACAAAAAATCAACAAAAAATCAGAATAATAGATTAAGTACATCTAAATAAAGAACTCCCACATGGGATATGAAAACACATCTCTTGGTTAAAAGTCTTGCACCTCCACCAGGACCCCCCCCCCCCCACTTCCAAATGTGGACTGTAACTGTGGAATGTAGAAACTTTTGGAGGAAGTCCCCCTTTTTGTGTGTACACACTGCATGGACTGCGAACCATCAAAATAATTAGGACGCCCCTTTGTTTAGGTCCTACTTTAACAACGGTAGTTTCCAACACAAAATGAACCCTTGAAATGGTATGGACCTATAGGGATTGGTCTAGATGTAAGCATTCATTACACTAACAGCCACCATATAAAAAAAATATATATATATTAGCATAGAATATAGAAGAACTTAAACATTAGCTGTGTAAATATATAATCTCTAAAAAAAAAAAAAGAAAAGGAAAATCAAAACAGAGCAATGGACCAACAATAAATTACAAGCCTTATTAAGCCTATGCTACAGAGGAATAACAACATTATTTTGACCGGATATAAAAAACAGAATATAAAGCTTCCCTAGTATTTCATCTCAGCTACCTGAGGAATCCACACACAGCAAAGCACTGCAGAGACAATATGAAGGAGCTGAAACTGTCGTATGTGGCTGTGTGGCAGGCAGGGTTGGACCCAAATGCAGGATGCATGAAGCAGAGCTTGACTCAAAACAGCTTTACTGCTGGAAATAAAAATAACAAGCCTGGGAGAAAGGGGGCGAGGGGGGGGGCACTAAACAGGGGAACACACAGCAAAGGGAGCACAGATGACAATGCAACAAAGAATTAAACAATACTGAAACCTTAAATACACATGCACACTAGGTAATCAGGGAAAGAGAGACAACTGGGGAGGATGAGACACAGGTGAACAAAATGATACGAATGACACAGGGAAGCAAAACTACACACAAAGCACAGGGAACAAGGGACTGTCAAAATAAAACAGGAAGTGACCAACAAAGACAGAAACACAGACTTGGCACATGAGGAGGCAAGCATACTGAGGGAAAACAGGCTCTACACATGAGGAAGGTACACTAAAGGAAAACACAAGGAGAACTAAACTCTAAAGTTAATGGGAACAAGATACAACAGAAACCTAAGCACAACACACAGGAAAACAACAGGAAGTGAAGCTAAACACAACACGAGATAAAGGGGCAAGGCATGGGGAAAACAAGAACAAAGGGGAAACCCGAATGAAGTATAATAACTATAATCAAAACAGAATACAAAACAACAAACTGAGAATCTAAACTGTAAGGAAAAACTAAGAAACACAACCAGAGAAATAACAAAAAACAGAACTTCACAGAAGGAACTCAAAACACCGGGCATCCGGCCCAGGACCATGACAGGAACAGGATTACAAGAAAATTGAAGACAACACCTAAAATGGATCTGAATTGGTATGGCTTACTGGATTATATCCTTTGCCACAGACGAGCATATCAATGACCAATTGGTTCAAGCTGAAGGAGTTTTGAGGAGGTCAGTTTAAAAAGAAAAAAAAGATTCATTCTCACACAGATGACAACCATGGACACTGGGAACCAGCTAAGTTTCTTTAGATACATCCTGCCTTCTGTGCATCAGAGGCATGGTTAAGATGCTTCCTGAAATGGTAAATCTGAAAAGAAGTTGCCAGGCATTGATAACTTGTACAAGTGATTCTCAAGTCAAGACCGATATGAGACCTGCAAGCCTTCAACATGCACGCTCTAGCTTAACCCTTTAACAGCGGGCAATTGCCACCGATAAACCTGTTACCTGCCATTACTTGCTGTGAACAGCTGGTTAACGCCGAGCGTATCATCGCTGAGACGTCAGATCAAATGCACTTTGGAAATTCAAACGGCTTCTGAAAGCTGAGGAATTGTGCTTTGCACCCAATATAGGGTTATTACGGTAATTGTTGCCAGAAGTCTGCTAATAGTGGCACTTCTGAAGTTCACAGGCCGGCGGGCCCATGGTAAATAAAGGGTTATTTTCCCAAATGGCTTGCAGCCAGACATACTCCTGTCATCCCCAGCTGCTCGGTCTCCAACATAAGGCACAGTAGCTAGCTACCAGCTGTAGCCCTTGTGTCAGCAAGCTTCAACTCAGTGAACTCAATGTAAACTTTCTAGTTCCCCAGTTCTAAAGCTCCCTGGTTTTCAATATTTCTCTTTCTCCCCAGCTAATCAGGCCATTTGTCAGAGACGCCCTAGTTATCTGCTTGTTGTTCACTAATTGCTTGTAGTATAAGTAAAAGACTAACCAAGGACTCAGGAAGAGCACATAAGAATTCTTAAAGAAGATTTAAAATCATGTCTGCATATTGGAAAAAAATAAAGGAGAACAAATAGGACAAAGAAAGGAGGCAAGAGATCCCTTTTCTACAGGTTCTCCAGTTCCACATTCCTGTAGTGTGAGGAGGTGTAGTTTACAGATTTTGGTCGCTCAACTTCAAAAAAAAATTCTGTGTTTTAAGTGCTTCTTAATTTTTCACGGTTTCCAATCCTTTCGGCTGATCCTTTCCAGATGCCGCTTAAATAAGAGGAGAGTGAGAAAGCAAAGTCAAAGATACATACATTCTTATATGGCCACAAACAAAAGCATTTCCCTTTCTACACTTATACTGCATAAAAACATTCTTCCACCCTGTCTCTTGATTTTCAATCAAAAAGACGTGTAATGAATTCAAAAGGTCACACACAAACAAAGGCAAGGACATGAGCTTCATGTTTAGTGTTTTCCTGATATTCTGTCGGAATCATAGATTGATTTGTTTACAAAAAAGAAAGAAAAAGAAAAATGATCCCTTTAGCAAACGACTAACCACAAATTCTACTGCTGGCCCAATCACTGTCAAGACAAATGCAGACATGCCATGTCTTGATCAGTCACAGAAAACCTCTTGGCCTTTTTGCTGCATGGTTCAAACACATTTTGTTTCAATATGACCAGGAACCATTGACTTTTGGCAAGATCAACTCCAAAATATAATAGAGGACCTCATGATTAATTAGTAAGAAACACAAATCGTAATGTTCTGACACGCACGCAAATATGTGTTTTGACTGGGTTTTTTTTTTTTTTTTAGTACTAATGAGGTCTACTATAACGTTTGTCAAAATGAATACCACATAATGAATTAGCATGTTAAGTGTACACCATTATTCTAAAGCTGACAGTCACATTTTGAAATAATGCCAAATATTTTAGACTGAAGTTGTTGCAACTGCACTGAATTAAAGCCAGAGTCTGTTTGGAGGGTTGGGATGAATCAAATTATCAAGATTATTTATTGGCTAATTAGTTTAAACAACAAGATCCGTCATTGATGGGGATATCCTCCCACGATTAATCAAAAGATAAAAGAAATTTAGAAGTCAGGATATCATTACAGCCCCATTTCATAATAGAAAACGCTTCAGCAGACATCTTATTGCCTTCTGCAAAACTATTCTGCCCTAATTTGGAGGCCTTGCCCTGAACATCTATCCAAATAATTTTAGTCACCCCTGGGTTAATAAAGATATAATGCAAAAAATATGTTTTCAATATTAACAATACTCATTAAATCAAAACATTTTTAAGCATGCTATAAGAGACTGTTATTCTGTGATCATCTGTAACATTTCTACATATACCTTTTGATAACCACATCCTAGAATAGTTACCAAAAGAATTCCCTGTTAAACAAATTAGAGAAAGTACATACTGCACTCTTGTACAAGGGTGTATACTACATAATGTCTTTCTATCTATATAATCGATAACAATAAGCCAGACACAATGCATACTTACAAGGTATTCACATCATATTACCCTTGTGTGTACAGGAATGCTACTATATTATGTGCTGATATCTATGCATTATGTATAACATCACTATAATCATAAGGCAACCGTGTACAAAACATAATGCAACCACGTCGTTTACATTTGAGCAATACTGCTGAGCAGTAGATACGGCTTTAATATTGCTCAATGATGAGTCATAGTCTTTACAATTTGTGAGTCATCCCTAACCAACATGTTAGACAATGCTCAGCCAATCAGAAGTTCGCATCACAGGCTAATTGATAAGGTTGCAGCCTAGAACTGATGTTACTATAAATAAACTGGCTCTTTACCTAAAAATTTGAAATTCTCACTATTTAGGTACTGCCAGCTGTTCAGTGACCCAGTTTAGCTGCTACATATGGGGAATTCCCACTTTCAGTCACATTTCAGTCAATAATGGTCAAGTAGGTATAGCCAGTCACACAGCACAATGTGATCACGTGATTAGGCTAAGCCAAATAGGCATGAGAAAGAGGCTGCATATCATTAGCATACATTATCATAGCATTAGCAGCCTAAAATCCTTCATGTTGTTACTCTCCGCTTCAGATAAATACAGCCAAATTGTACAAAGGATACTAAACATCCAGGAATGTGTTGAATGTGTTGCACATCGTTAAAGAGTAAAGAACACATATGCCAAATTTCATGGCTCAATTCCTTGTGGCTTCGGAGTCTATAGACCGTAAAGGTAAATCCTCACGGATGGATGGACGGATAGACATATGAGTATTGAGTATCTTTGAAGAGTAAATAAAAAAACATATGCCAAATTTCATGGCTCAACTCCTTGTGGTTTCGGAGTATAGACTGGAAAGGTAAAACCTCTATCACCATAATAAATGGTTTCAACAATTAGAATTTCCTGAGAGTTTATTAATTTATTTTATTTTATTTATAATTTGCAAAATACTGAACAAAAAGGAGACAGCATGGTGGTGCAGTGATTAACACTGTTGCCTCACAGCAAGAAGGTCCTGGGTTTGAATCCAGTGGCTGTTTGGACCCTTCAGTGTGGAGTTTACATTTCGCTCCCCATCTGCAAGGGTTATTCATATTTAAAGCACCTTTTTGCTGTGATTTGGCACTATATAAATAAAACTGAATTGAACTGAACTGAAGTTATCACTCTCTGGCTCCCTCCCATAGTCCAAAGACATGCATGGGGTTAGGTTAACTGGCAATTATAAACTGGCTGTAGGTTTGAATGTAAGCATGAATGGTTGTCTGGCTTACTGTTTTAGGCCTGAAATAGACTGGCAACCTATCCAGGGTGTATTCCTCCTTTTCCCCTATAATAGCTGGGATACACTCCAGTCCTCCTGCAACCCTGAATTCGATAAGCAGAATAAAAATGGATGGACGGACGGACGGACGGACGAAAAAGAATTTCTTATAAATGGCACACAAGGCCTGATATAAACAAGTAATTTAGGACCTTGAGTGTTTCTCCCAACATATGTGACATTAGCTGGTATAAATGTTGCTCAAAAGCGAGTGTGTAATAGATAAAGACTGATGTATGTGAATGTACTAAGAATAAACATTTTTTCCTGTTCCTGAGGATGTCAGTACATGGGTCTAGTTTCACAAAGAGACACGCATTTTGGGAGAAGATCATGTAAAGTATGTAACTGACATAAAGACAGCTAGTATATCTTTCCTCAGTTAACATTAACATCTTTGTTCTGGCATTTCAGATGATATATTGTAGGTGCAATGGGCCGACAGCTATATTAGGCAGATACTGTCTTCAAATGTCTTAAGCAGCTATTTTGTTGATGTTATGTGGATCTGCTAACATATTCTATGACTAGCAAGAACAAATACTGTCACAAACGTGTCAAAATTGCATCCAAGATTAGGAGACCCGAAAGAGTCATCCAGGGAACCTCATATCCATCTACACCAGATTTAATGGTGCACAAATGATGGAATGTTTTTGAAAGTAGTTGAGGCATGAAAAAGCCCATAAATAGGCTACCAGGCTCAGGACTTTGGAAGGGTTCAATGCAACGCTATTCCAGTGCAAAACAACAAAGCAGTAACCTGAGTGTCTTCATCTCTCCTCATCCTGCAGACACACTGAGTGAGCAGAATGGCAGACTGACCTCATTTACACCAAAATATGGTACAAAATTTGTGGGACCCTGCACAGCCAGACAGTTTAGGCTATGCCAAATGCTTTTTTTTTTTTGCCTGGATAAAAAAACACCATTAGATTCAATAAATTCAAGATTTGGGCAATCTTCTCTAATTTACAGGTCCTCAGGCCCACCATGGAAAGTGTTGTGGTTGGATAGGGCTGCCTCAGTGCCAAATCTTCAGCCAGTGGCAAATTGTTCTGTTCTCTTCTCAGGTCAAGTCAAGCTAAAACCATGAGAGAACAGGGATGAGTCAGAAAAAATAAAATGGGGTTTGTGGCTATGGAAACAGTTTTCTTTCTTTTTTTTAATGTCCTACCGACACATAATACCAACATATCCTGAGTCATGTAATAAATGGATATGAATCTTCAAACAGCAAAGCCTAATTTTCCCAGTTCAGTGGACCCAGGGAGTAGAGTCAAACACAAAGACGAGTGTGGAGAAGGAAAAGGGTGGGCTGCAGGGCATGAGGACTACATGGGAACAAATAATCCCTTTACAATGGTCTACACGTCCGGGTTCTGATTTGCACCAGAGAATCTCTCTATGGTCTGGAACATTCCTACAGACTCAGGTTTAGTTCCTCCTGGAGACAGACAAAGATTGGCTTTTTATTCTAACTCCCGTGTCAAAGCCAATATTTCAGATCTCATATAGTACATGGCAGGGGGCCGACAGGCATGATCATTTCAGAACAATTTTTGACCACTTTTATAAGGACTTCTGCATGAAAAGGTCAATTAAAATTCAAGAAAAGCTTAATCCCCATGTATGAGTTAAAATAAATCTACCCTCGAGGGTATAGAAAGTTATGATTGGCTTCAGGTCAGAGGGCATTGGCTGTATGATCATTGGTTTTGAATATTTATGGACAGCACTCTGAGTTGCATCCAAGAATGCCAAGACATTTATGATCTTTTAGATTGCATGTCAGTCCTGATTTATTTTGTAAAAAACAGAAGAGTTGTGGCCTCTGACAATTATACCAAATAAAAATCTTCAAAGAGGCCTGCAAGTCTGATGCCGTTTAAAACTCATACACAAAAAATCCAGTTTGGCAACATGTTAATAAAAATTTCCATCAATCATGCTTTGGACTGTGTTCAATCCTGGTTATTTAAGAAAGGTACTAAGGATTTATTCACTGCTGTAAAAATGGTCTCTAACTATATTGTAACTGCACTGAAGGCAATGAGAATTTCAGGTGAATTTTAAAATTATGTTACAATAAAAGAGAAGAAACAAAACTATTATAGGGAAATAAACCAAAGTGTTTGTAAAAGCATATTCCTAGTCTAAAGCTTTTATTACAGCTTTTGAACCAAACAGTTCAGGGGAATATCTGTGGGTAAGCAGACTCCCTACTGGAGAGACACTCTATTTGTCTATTGTTTGAATTTGCGTCACTACTAGGAACGTTGAAGTCATGTAACAGCTGACTTGTAACACTCTTTCTACCCGTCTTTACTTTCTGCCTGTATTATTGGACTATAGAATGAATTGAATTAAATGGTTAATGGAATTGAATGGTAAATGCCTAATAATAGCAACCTAAGAGGAACTGCTAGAAGATAAGTCAAAATCTCATTTCTTCCACCTAAGATAGGCTCAGTAAAGCCTGGATTAATTGTCAGAAACAATGCAATGTCTTACGCAAATGTAACTATAGATTCTACATAAAAGATGAATCTAGCTACATTTTTTGAGAATTATTTACACAAGTACAAAGCTTCAGTACAGAACATTTTAACAATATTGCACATCATCTTGGTTCTATGACAATATTCCAAAATGATCTTCTTCTTTCCTTTCATTTTTCTATTACAGGTAAGTAACAATATTATAGACTGTGCAGTACAATTTCCCATCCTCTCTTACAGGTGAACTCAAATACAACAGGTAGGAATTTATAAAAATGGTCAGTAAACCAATAAACATAAACCTAGATCATGAAACTTAAATGTGCTAAAAATAAACATTTATGTAAACATCAATAAACATTTTTCTTTGTCTGTTATTTTCTCTTCTTCTTTGCAATAGTTTTTTTTTACTATAAACAAAACTAACATATATGCAATCTCATAGCTGTATGTGTTATACATATTGTAATTATTTTAGGGTCTTCCATCCATCCATCCATTCTCTTCCGTTTATCCGTTTAAAAATGAGCATACTCAGAAGTTAAAGTGGGATTGAGAACGTGGGGGAACACTAAGATCAGTTGTAGTGGCTCCGTGTGGAAGAAAAATTACAACTTTCTATTGTGAGCTCCAGTAAATTTTCTGGGTGTGCAGACTGTGATCAGCTGACCTGCTGCTTCTTTGAGGCTTACTGCTCTGTGTGGATGAACTGAATTCAAAAAGATGTAACCCAGTATTTCACGAGCCATTCCCTACACTGACAGTATACAGGTTGTATATATGTTGAATTCAGTGAATAAATCTAAGCATCAACAGCTTTGATTGAAATTCATCACTGCTACACTTTATGTAACCTGTAACTCTGACCATGAACACAGACACTGTGCACCAGTCCAACACAGAGCTTTACTGTAAATGCAGTAACTAACCTGTTTATCCTTCACTAAACTGCAGTATTTTCATACAATCTTTGAATTACTGAATTTCTTACTGATTATCCTATTAGAAACTGCAGATGGGCCAGCTTAGCCAGATATCTTCTGGACTATCTCGAGTGTATGCACAATAGACACAGCTTAGAGACAGTCATAGTACCTTTGTATCTTTTAGACTTTTTGTCTTGTTGAAATTTGGTCTTCAAAATGTGTAATCGGGCTTGCCAGAAAGTGTATTTTATGAGAGTGCCTTTGCCAGTGCTGGAGTGAAAACACACCCTACAGGCTGTTTTTTTGCCAGGCCTACAGCACTTTTTCTTCATTCTTCATTCCTTATTTATTGGTGACTTAAGCGAAATTACGCAGCAGATACAAATTTTGGTGACCATTAAGTTAGTACTGGCGAATACAAAAATCACAAGAAGTGTGATTTATAGTAAATGGGTTTTTTTTAAACTTATAGATGTTAATAATCACTGTATGTGTTGATTACTGAATTTCACAGCGTGAATATCAGATATCTGTAAATATAAAAATTATAAATTACTTTTAAAGCATTTCGTTTTCACCACAGAGAGATAAAACATTTCGCACATTTCTCTCTTGACTCTGAAAATAAACAGACATCCAACCTTTGGGATATACACACCAAGTACTCCTACACAGATCACCCAAAGCAAAGCTAAGTCAAATGCTTTGACTTAGAGAAACACCACACATACACATGCTTGGTAATTCAAAACGCAGTATAAATTGAATATCATTCATAGTTACACAATTTTTCTTGAAATTACACATTCTAGAAATTTCAGTGAAACAGATAAAATAATTGAAAAGGAGCTCAGTAAAGGCCTTTACACACTGAGCGAGTTGTGAAAAAGCAACACGAAATTTCAAATTTTTCAGATGCAAACTTGTGAACGTATGTACACACCGAACACGTTGCATTTTTGCGAATAATTCTTTCTCAAAAAATGCACTGTGAAAAAATGAAGTTGACATCAAGCAATGATGAGCTGGTCCTGATGTTTCTAAACAAGAAAAGGATGAAACACAGATTCTGGGTTCATCCATTCAATGCAGCCGATTTTATGCATCCTGTGTGTAAAGGCCTTAATAGTCACCACTGTACAGAACAGCACCTAAAGCAAAGTGAAGTCCTTCTGGAGAACAAGGCATGTCATCAGGACCAACACCAGATCTACAGTATATAGTAAAAAATAAAATGTTAATTCTTTTTGTATATGAAAGTGTGAAAGAACAAGGAAAATGAGTCATACTAAATAAATAAATAGTAAAACTGACTATGAGTATAATCGCTAGCAATATTTTTTTTCTTTTCTTAAAGCCTGTCTTGTCTGGCAGTTATCACAATCACAATCATGATTCGAATGCACTGTTCTCCCAACATATTTGCTTTTACAAGAAGAGCTCTCCAATTCTCCATAGGCTCCTCTTGTTAATGTTTTTCTTTTTATTTTATTTATTCATTCATTTCTATCACTGTCCACACAATATGACACTGCCCGGTCTGACAGGCAGGAAGAAAAGAGTGGAGCAGCCCACCCCGCCAGAGGTGGGCTGCTACATCCTTTGTCCTGTATAGTGTGCTGTATGGAGAGTATTTGTATAACTATTTAGGGGTACAGAGATTTAGAAATTCTGTTACCCATATAGGCATTTCTAAGTTCAGTTGATTTAAGGTCTACATTAATGAGAGAGATTGGGCGATAGCTGAATGGGAGTGTAGGGTCTTTGCTTTGTTTAATAAGCAGGCTAATGTTAGCAGACTTCATATTTGGAGATAGTGTGTGATTGTTCTGAATTTGAGTCACCATTCTGAAAAAAGGGGGTGCTAGCATAGGCGGAAATTCTCTATAAAACTTTATTATTTGGAAGATGCCGTAGGGCGGGGAACGTCAACTGGGAACGTCAACCGGCTAACATGACTAATTTAAATTAGTCAGAGATATACGTATACGTATTATGTGCAAATTCAGCAACCGCCTGATTGGTGTGTTTTGTTTTTTCAGTGTGGGATACATATTCTTTATCCCAGATGTTCCTCTTTGTGCTTTTCTTTTCAGCTGGTTTGTAAAGAGTTTGTGCCATTTAGAGCCACCATACAATTAAGCACCAAATTTGTCTTGCTGGACACATGCGTGTGTTTGTCATGGGGAAAAAGAGGGCTAATGTGTCCGCCAAACCACACTACTGGCCCATAGATAGGAATTTAGGAGCTAATTGTTCCAGCATTTTACTTACTCCTGTTACATCCTTCTGTGATTTTCCATATTTCTCCTTTTTCAAAGAATTCAACAAACCTTAGGGAAATTGCTATAACAATTATGAAACCAAGAAACATTTCTAATGTTTGTTTTTTTAATATATGCTACAAGTATGAAATTATTGCTGCATAACATACAAAAACAAAAAAAAAGGAAAAAAGGAATGAGCAATTTAGGAATTTATTTTCTCTGAATTTCTAGTGCCCTTTCCGTGCCAAGTTCTAACAGTTTCATTCAGCTATCATGAGGAAGGAAGACCTACCAGAATACCAGGGCCAAAGAGACCGATTGTTTAACTGTGGAGAACCACCCGATTTATTACGTCTACTTAGGTTGTGCAGGGGTAAGGCAGTGAATCAGTGAAGCCAGGTTTTCCGAGCTGAGTTCTCTAATTTATCTTTGAATTGAGGCCTCTTTTCCCCAATCACTCATCTTCATAGATTTAAATGTGACACTGAAAGCTTAGAGAAAACAAACTTGAAGTAAGGGAGGATCCATACTCAAAGAGCCACTGTTCTCACGAAGATCAGGATGGGAATGAGAGGCACAGCGCTTCTGCTCCTTTTCCCAGAGCGTCTCCTTCCCCTACAAACCAAGTCTACTGCCAAGAGAAGTTCAAGGTGGTCTGCAGGCTGCCTTTGATCCTCACCATCCAGGGTCCCTTGGACAGATCAGTCAGCGTAATCACTTGTGTTTCAAAGTGCTTAGGGGAAACAGTAGTGCTCCATTTTCCTTTCATAGCATGACCTCAGCAGTGGCAGCCATATCCATGTGGTGACACAGACCTCTGTCCAAATAGGCTTCTCTGTTGTCCCTATCTAACTGAAAAGGCAGCAGATAAATGCAAGAGACAAGCTGCTTGGTAAAGCACACATAAACAATCAGTGAAAAGAGAGAGGGGTGGCGGTGCCCACCTCCAGTGAACACTATTTCAATTCAAGTGGGGAAGACTGTTGGCAAGTAGGATTATGGCACAGGACCTACGCAAACCTTGCCAAGCAACACGTATTTTGAGCTGACCCTTCAAGTTTACATCATAGCAAATCCATGATTCCATTACTGAAACTGTGTAGTAAAGGTAAAAACTGTGTTTACATGAATGGTAAAGTTGTTTCTGCTAATCAGATGTACAGTCAGTGCTCCACAACAACTCACCTTTGCTTTTTGGAGTGAGAAATTCATGTTTGACTTGGATAAACCAGTGATTGAACTATAGCTGCTATGAGCACATGCTGAAGCAACAACCAGAGGGGTTTGGTTCATCAAGATTGCAGGACAGGAAGCATTCTTGCCTTTCACTTAAGAATAGTACTGTTTCTGAGAAACTCTTGACACACAACTTTTTCTTATCAGAAGGTAATTCTTTTATTGTTCCATTAAATAGCATGGGATAATGTGCATTCTTACCTTTCTTGGCGCATGTTATATGACTGGAAGAAAAAGTCAAAACTGTTTTAACCACCAGGAGGATAGACAAGGCTTGTCTTTAATATTGTGGGAGAACTCTTCTTTAATGCTCGGGTTTCCGTGTAAAGTGTAAGACACAAGCCTGTCTCTGTTAGATCAGTCATGTGATGTGGTTTACCCTTAGGTTTGTTCCATTAAAATCCTTTCAAATTGTGGTTATTTAGACCTCTTAGGCCTATTTCCCTGTAATAGTTGCCACATGTTTTTCAAGCGATATTAATCTCATCAGGCGAAATACTAACCAAAAGTGATTAAGAAGCAGTTTTAGGTAACAAAATGACTTCTTGTAAAACCTCATTTTTCCATAAACTACATTCAGTTACTACCTTCACCTGGAGGCCTGGCAGTAGAGCAGCCAAGGTATTTTTTTTTTTTCTTTTCACTTACATCAGAAAAGGTTCGGGGCTGCGTGTCAGTGATGAGATGATTATGCCAGTTAAAACCTGTAAATATTTTCTAATTATGTGGATTAAAAAATCAAAATCCAAAAATTGACTCGCATTTAAACTATAACTCAAACTGAAGGTCAGACTGACAGTGTACAGCCTGCATGGAACACACTGAAAAAATGTTTTCACCTTATTGTGGCTTATCTCTAGCAAAAATGGCAGTTTACATGCCACAGATTAGCACTCATAAACACTATTCATTAGAGGGCTCCGCACAATACTCCCAAAGATCTTTGCCAACAGATTATGCCATGATTTATTTGGTGTGAAACAACTGTGAAAATGTGGCCGTGACAAGCTGTTAACAAAATAAGTGGAAGATTTAGGTTTGGTGAAAATAAACTGAGAGAAATTATCATGCATTGGTGAAACATATTCTTTCATAAAAGAGCATATTCCGTCACTTCATCCCCAGCTGGGTTTTTCCAACATTAGCATTTCATTTGTTTCATCTTTAGTGATGGGTTGTTGGGTATTATCTGAAAACAAAAGTAATTTGTTCATAACAGTCAAAAATGGTAATCTCAATCTTAAAATTTCAAAATATCTCTCAATTCGATAGAGGTGATTAATATTTGGGAAAATATTTTGGCATGCTACAACATTAACTAAATAGTCTTGTATTCAATAGCCAGCACTTCAATGGCACACTTTAGTAATAGAAATGTCAGCTTTCTATGCCAAACACTCTCAACATTTAAAAGGAGGCGTGCCCCTCAGGCCTTCCTTTTTTACATTTTGTTTAGTTGGGCCCACCAGAGTCTGTGCTCCATCATCTAACTGCTGTTCCAAATTTTGACTCATAGCAGGGACTCAGAAAGTGAGCCAGACTGAAATATTATCCACAAATGTACACATTCACATGAACAGTTATGGAGCGATTCAGTGCACTGCTGCTGGGTTGTGAAGCAGCATCTGTCACACTAACACTATTTTACTGATTCCTGTCTTACTTTATAAATTTTTAGATCAAGAAAAATGAGTAACCTGAGTAACTCTCGCCACTAAGAATCTTGTAAAGCTGGTATTTCTCAGCAAGTTTTGTGGGGATGCAAAGGGTTTTAAAGCTCATTACAGTACATTACAGCCTCAGTGGGAAACAGGGGGAAAATAATAGCTTAATTGTGCTGTTTATGATAAAACAATGTACTTTTTGGGTGGCACAGTTTTACAAGTACCTGTAAATTTGTTAGTGTCGTAAGCGCATTAGTTTTTCACAATTTTCCACCAAAAACATCCCTTTGAAAACAGTTTTTTGGGTTTTTTTTTTTTTTTTTTGGTTTTTATTCTCGGCTCTTAAGTCTGGTGGATTTTTTTCTTTTTTCTTTTTTTATCAAATGGTTTTATTTCAACCGCATACGATCAAAGCAACAGATATTCTGTAAGGAAAATTATTTAATAAATCAAAAAGGTTCAGGCAGCTCTTACTCAGGTCTATTCTCTGTTTCAGAGTTAAATCATCTCTTCTTCTTTTGATACTTTTTACACAATTAATCACTTTGAAAGAATTTTTTTTTTTTTTTTTTTTAGTAGACATATCATCAATATGGAATGAACCTTTTTAGCTGAAAACATCGAATCTGTAAGACACATGCTGGGACTGAGTTATCTTTCTGTGCAAGGTTCGGTCCTAGCCTTATTAAACACAGGTGTTCTAGCGCTAACTCCTGATGCCCCGCTCCCCTTGACTCCAGAGTTATAAACTGCGGAGATGGATAGGCTGATTGAATATCTGCCTTAAAGATGGATGCTGTGACTTTAGCAGTTGGCGCTCCGTACCATTACATTGAAATAGACAAACTGTCTCTGCTATGAACCACAGCAGGAGGATCAAGAAGTGGAGTCATATAGGAGAAATTTTCACATCATGTGTCAATCCAGATACTCACTCCATTATTTCAACATTTCTTCTCTTTTTTTTTTACGAGTCTATAAAACTTTGTGTGCGCTGTAATAAAACTTCTCCGTGAATCAGTATCCTTTAAATAAGTTATTTAGAGCTACTTTTATGTATTTTGTGTCTGTATGAGAAAAGAACAAAGAAACTGACTGCTAATGCAATAAACCTGGATGGTACAGAAGTAATAAATGGCTGATATAATGTTGATAAAATTACTGGATAGTCTACTTTCTGGCGAGCAAATTAGATATTTTTTGTTCTTGTTTCAGAACCACATGCACCCTGTCAGGGGGTTTATTGGTTTAAAATTGCTTGTAAGTCTTCCAGGCCTGTGGATTTTCCTGCTGCTCATAAATTGTGGTCCATCTATCATAAATGTAAATGGATGGTCAGTGATTTTCTGGTTGAATGCAAATTCTGAATAATGTTTTTCCAATCAATTCTTTGCGCTGGTTGTCTTCTAACCGTAACTTTTCATGCAAATCACACAAAGAAGTTGACAAGTTCAGCCGACTTAGCTGTAAAATGTTCAACCACTGTAGGCAGATGTGAGGACAGCCAGAATATATCCTACAATCATTCTGATGACAGATGACCGAGTGCATATAACTGTGTTTTAAGCGATTCCTTTTATAAGTTAACTTTCTTTAGGTTAACAAAACTCACTCATCTGCATTTCAGCCTTTTGCAATAAATGTGATTTGTGGAAATAAAGGTTTCAAACAGGTTTTATGATGATGGATTTCAAGGGCAGCTGACTGAGTCCGATTCAAAAGGGAGCATCGGGTGCAACAAAAGACAAAAAGACTGTTACCATACATGCAGAAGTGGCTTCATGTTTTACATCGGTGCTGTTCAAGGCACAACAAATGATCATAACATTTAGGTGCTATGAAAGGCTTGCAAAATTAAAAGGTAATATTTTACCAAAAGGCTGAAATGCTTACGAATAAAATTAAAGATGGTAAAAAAAATTTATAAGGGCCACAATATCTGTCTGTAATTGCAACAGCTGGGATTTAAATTAAGTGTGCTTGAAATAGAGTTTGATAATATGTGCTCTTCTCTGTACTAACATGTTATGTAAAAAGATTATAATGTAAAATGGAGGGCATTTATTTTTGTCTTTCTCTTTTTTTTTTGGCTTGGATTTTGAATGTAAAGAAGAAAGAAAATTCTAATTTAAAAAAATCATTTATAGCAGATGCAGTCGGTTCCAATTTCATGTGTATGAAAATGAACAGAGAGCATTCCTCAGTCTCCCTGTTGTATAAACTGAATACTGAATGGCGCCTCTCCAGACCAAAGTCTCTATGAACTTGCCTACCTTGGAACTGTGCCACACTTGAGTAATGTACCATAAACACTATGAAGGCAGCATCATCACAACCACGTAAAACTTGCCCTTATACGTGCTAGTATCAAATTGGTCTTGAGAGGGCTGGCATCAATTTTGCTTTAATAAAAATCACTGCTGCAGGTGAAAAAAGTTCAATATTCTTCTGGTATTTGTTTTTTCCTTTTGCATATTGGTTTCACATGCATTTTAAAATCGATATAAGACATTGTTATGCTTTGTGTCGTGTGTGTATTTGGTCTGACTATACTTGCACTTCATGAGTAGGTCCATAGCCACCACTGAGTTCAGCTTCTCTGGACAAAAATGGATGAAAGCTGTATGGCCTACCAGAATTTAATTTCAAATGTAAAGAAGGCTTTGAATCAACATTTTGACCTTCATGTAAAAAGTAAAAAGAGAAATACAGAAATATATATAATTACACAATTAAATGAACAAATAAAATATAAATGAAAAAAAATGAAAAAAATTATAAAGAATTCTGTAAAGTTGGACCTTAGTATTTCTAAAGGTCTGTTTATGGATTCTGATGCATCCTTTGATCCTTATTAATAATTTTAAATTGCAGACAGCAGTCACACAGGTGCTAAAGAGCTAAAGTCACCATGGCAGCAGGGTATGTTGGCATGTGCCCATAGATATGGCATGTGGCAAGGTCCTAAGACAAATTGCATTGCACCCTCTTCTGGAATAAATGGGGCACAGCAATGTAGCATTAATATGAGGAATTATGAGGCCTGTAGTTTTCAGCCTGTCTGAAATTTCACTGTCAGCTTCTAGAATTTACTTTTTTTTTTTTTTTTTTTTACATATTTTTATGCTGTTTGTAATGTACAAAATTCATAGGGATAATTTTAAAACAGTTTTTATTACAATACTTTTAGCACATTCACACCACAAAAGTTACTAATAAAATGTTTACACCTCGGTGATTATTACCGCATTGGTCACAGCTCTGTACCATTTATGCCAGCGCTGAGTGCGCAAGTGCTTGTCAGCCGGCACCCCTGAGAGGTTGTGGGCCCATTATACCCGCTGTTCCTGCCCTCGCAAATGCTACCACAGGCCAAAAGTGATCTCAAATTCCCTGGCACAAGTCATGCTTTGGTGTTGTTTTGGGCAGGCATCCACTTCTCAATTTTTGTAACCTTTGGCGAGGTTGGTGACACAACTGTACAATCGTGTTGGGTTTTACTGCCAGTTTGATGCTATATCAGTACAGATTCTCAGAGATTTACAGATTATACAGAAGGAGACGTTGCAACAGTCTGAAAAAATGAGGCTCTCTGGGGAAAAAAAAACAAAAAAAAAAGAAAAAAACTCTTGCTTCCAGTTTTGACTTTTTTCTGCTCCTATACCAGTGCTGATGTGGAGGCTTTGTCTGAGTAGCAGCACCTATTGTTCAGGAGAATACTGCAACGAGCACTCGTGCCCTCAGTGCCAAGAAGTTTAACTTTGGTGTATAAATGGTGCCGAGCTGTGGTGACATCACTGCATACAACACGACCAATGGACTGAACATCGTTCTCCATTGACAGTAAACCGCAGAGAAATACGGACTGCCCTATCTGCAGAGAGCATCTGCTGCCAGATGGAGGCAGTGTCAAAAGTATGTGGTACAACTGGTCTGTGGGCTAGTCTTGCTTGTGCTGTTGCTGGTCCATCAACCAGATCCAGAGAAGAGTGAAGTTAACATACAAAGAGCTGAAGTGAAAATGAAACAATGAAAATCGCCTACTGCCACCAGGTTTCATACTCAATTTTTTTTCATCTTTGATGTTTTTTCACACTTCTCCCATTCCTGGTGACTTGTAGAACAAGAGAAGCATGTCGCTCCCTTAACCTGTTCTGGTCGACTTATCAAATCATCAGCAATGAACCTACAAACACAAGTTACAGTTGGGGTTTTGGAGGACTGCTTATGAGCATTGGAGCGTGTTTCCATAGGCTCTCTGTATGAAAATACCTATGCAAACAGACACAACCATGGTACCATAAAACAAGCACGATGCAAGTGAAATGGACCCATTACAAAAACCGAGAAGTGCAGAACTGGCCAAAGGGACACCAATGTACAGTTTGCGCCAGCAGATGTGACATCATTTTGGGCATGCGGTGCTGTTCACAAGGGCGAGAACGCAGGTACAGTGTGTCAATACTGGGTCCAGCTGTGGTGACATCACTGATTGCACACACCATACAATTTATACCAGTGCTGAGGGCACAAGTACTCGCTGCCGTATTCTCCTGGATGATACGTGTCACCACTAAGACAAACCTCCACATAAGTGCTGGTATAGGAGGAGAAGTCACCAAAACCAGAAGCAAAGAAAGCTGTTGAACAACAAGCTGTTGAACATCTCCCTCTGTACAATCTGTTAATCTCTGAGCTTCTAAACTGATATATCACTAAACTGGGTTTAAACCAACACAATCGTACACTTGTGTCTTCAAATCCCACACGTGGGGTTACAAAAATTGAGAGGTGCATGATGGGCCAAAACTACACCAAAGCGTGCTTGCACCAGCAGATGTGACTTTTGGCATGCAGTATTGGTCAAAAGGGTGAGAATGGCGAGTATAATGGGCCCATTATACTTCTTTGAAGTCGGTGGCCTGGGGTGCATGCCTAGTTGGTGCAATGTAATGCAAATTCTCCATGGAAAAGTGTGCACAGTTGCAAAAAACCAGAAAGGCACACAGATGTCTGCACAGACCCTCACACTCAAATGCTGATTGACAAGTGGGATGGAAAAGGGAAGGCAGCCACAGGAGAGTTCACCAAGAATGGGAGAAGCACAAAAAACACCTCAAAGATCTAAAAATACAGTATGAAAAGTACAGACAGCATTGTTTTTAATACTCAGTTTCACTTCAGTATGTATGTTATAACTTGTTCTTCTCAGCAGCTGGCTGACTGACTAACAACAGCACAAGCAAGAGTAGCACACAGATCGATCATACCACATACACTATATTGCCAAAAATATCTGCTCATCTGCCTTCATATGCATATGAACTTGAATGACATCCCATCCTTAATTCATAGGGTTTAATATGATGTCGGCCCACCCTTTGCAGCTATAACAGCTTCAACTCTTCTGGGAAAACTTTCCACAACGTTTAGGAGTGTGTTTATGGGAATTTTTGACTATTCTTCCAGAAGCGCATTGGTGAGGTCAGATGCTGATGTTGGACGAGGAGGTCTAGCTTGCAGTCCCCCCTCTAATTCATCCCAAAAGTGTTCTGTTGGGTTTAGGTCATGTATCCGTGCAAGCCAGTCAAGTTCTTCCACACCAAACTCACTCATCCATGTCTTTATGGTCGTGCTTTGTGCAGTAGTGTGCAGTCATGTTGGAACAGGAAGGGGGCATCCCCAAACTGTTCCCACAAAGTTGGGAGCGTGAAAGCATATGCTGAAATATTAAGAGTTCCTTTCACTAGAACAACAGGGCTGATCCCAACTACTGAAAAACAACCCCACGCCATAATGCCCCCTCCACCACACTTGGCACAAAGCAGTCAGACAAATACTGTTCTCCTGGCAAGTGCCAAATCCACACTCATCCATCTGATTGCCAGATGGAGAAGAGTGATTCATCATTCCAGAGAACACATCTCCACTACTCTAGAGAACAAGAGTGGCGTGAATACTTTTGGCAATATAGTTTATTTTTGATAGTGCCCCCATCTAACAACAGACGTCCTTTGCAGGCAGTCCGTAGCTGCCCACGGACTGCCAATGCACTACCACCGCAGAACCATAATTTCCCCTACAGTATAATCGAGGCTTTACCGACTGCAACCGAAGTACGTACACAGGAGCTTTCTGATTGGTTCGTGCTGCCGTCGCTCTTTTGATGATGTCTTTCCTGTTCACCCTAAGAACACGTGTAGGGTGTACATAGTCGAGCTGAGGGGAATAACAGCATCAAAACATCAGCGTTCAGACACCTTCGTGCGGTCTCCGATTATTTTTTCGTTCGTGAAAGGCTTTACCAGCTAGGTGGCAAACATGGTGAAGCCACGATACAAGGGGAAAAGTTCGGTGAACCCCTCGACGTCCAGCAGCAACCCCGGTGAGCTAACTCTCCATTAGCCAAACTGGTTGTTTACAGCTAATGCTATTTGTTGCTAGCCATTGTGAGAAAGGCATTTATGTCATTTTAAATAAGTTATTAGCGTTAAGTGCAGATTATTAAAATAAGACCCTCGGGGTGGTAAAAAAAAAAAGTTAATTTAAACTGTTGCTACAGCACGCAGTGTAGAAAGACAGGCGTAACAGTTTTAATCGTTTCGGGTAAATTTTGGAAACACCTGCTGCTATTAATTGATAGTACGATGTTATTGAAGAAAACTGGTGCTTCTTTAAAAATGAATGTGTACTGTGCTGCTAGTCTACTAGACATACCTAGTTAATATGTCGCAAAACACCAGCTCTATGCTGCATGAAAACACTTTACAGCACTGTACGATATAGACTTCTAAATTCAGTCTTTTAATCATCACTTTTATAACAGTTTCAAGTAATTAAAGGAGATATAATTTGCTACAAGGTTGTCATTGTGCTAGAAGCATGGGGTTTCCCTGATAAACTGACTAAACAGGAAGTGTATGGTAATAACCTGTGTTTTGTTGATGAGTCTTTAAAGTAAACATACATTTATTTCACAGATCGAGCCAAAGGTGCTGGTGGAAACAACATGAGGGACCGAGCCACTATCAAGCGCCTGAATATGTACAGACAAAAACAAAGATGGTAATTAAAGATCTTTATTGTTCTTGTGAGCGTTCAGTTTCGACTTTTTAAAAAGAAATTATATAGCTTACTGTTGCAGGGAAACGTAAGTGATGTCTTAACTCGTAAATTGATTTTTTGTCCCCAGTGATAGCCGTGGAAAAGTTGTCAAACCTTTACAGTACCAGTCCACAGTAGCTCCAGGAACTGTAGCCAGAGTTGAACCTAACATCAAATGGTTTGGTGAGAAAGTGTCCTTACTGTTTTGTATGCTATAGTTTATGATGCTAAAGTAATTAAATCTGTCTGTCTGTGGAGGAAATATCATTTGCTCGCATGTTGTTCTTTGTTGAAAGAATGGTGCTGCACCCTGGGTCAGGATATTGTCAGTTGCATTTCAACAAATTTACGTTTGTTTACTACAACAATTCAAAAATTTTTGCATCTACATATGCTTATCCTATGCATATCCTATATTTTTATACTCTATATTTCAGCAAATACTCGTGTCATCAAGCAGTCTTCCCTCCAGAAGTTCCAGGAGGAGATGGAAGCAGTAAAAAAGGATCCATATCGTGTAGTGATGAGACAAAGCAAATTACCCATGTCCCTTTTGCATGATAAAGTCAAAGCCCACGTGAGTATAAAGGCTTTGAAGCTTTTTTGCTTTAAAAGAAAATTTATTTTTGGAAAGAGTTATCTGTTTAGGAGTTACAGCTGTTTTTGTGCATGGTCTTCCATTTTTAGAGGTTCACAAGTATTTGGAGTAATTAACATTTTACATATAATAGTTGAATGGAAATCCTTTGCAGTCCGGTACTCATAGACCTAACTGTATGATAAAAATACATAAGAACTAAAGCTTGAGATCTAAACATGATAACAAACGAAATAATACAAAAACAACAAACTGCATCAGTTAAAAAAAAAAACAAAAATGACAAATTTAAAAGTGTAAATGGAGTTTGCCTGCCTGAGATCTCTAGGCATGAAGTTACATAGCTGAGGGACCCAGACAGCAAAGGCCTGACTACCATTGGTGCCAATAAGAAACCATTAAGTAAACCATTAACCTTCCTAAAGTGTTAGGGTCAGTACCGACCCGTTTTGAGGTTTTAAATGCATGAAAAGTGCCTTTTAAATAT
>JAVDPK010000325.1:129832-145185 GCA_034780415.1 Cichlasoma orientale | reverse complement strand
ACTGGGAATAGAGCTCCCTGCGGATAGGGCAGATGCCCGTTTCTCTGCCCTGTCTTTGCTGCAGTTTTGTGTCTAGGAGTTCCTCTAGGTGCAACACATCTGTTCTTGTACAAGGTGCACTGGAAACTTTCTGCACCCACACTTGGTTACCCTCTGTCCATTCCCTGTAATGGCAGAAGTTGAGAAAATTTGAACTTGCTAAACAATATGTTAATGGATACGAAGATGTCTACCTGGGCGGGAGGATGATGTTGAGGATCTCCTCATTTTCCAGCTTGGTAGCCTCAGTAGGAGCCGATTTTAGTTTAGGAGGTGGTGGAACAGGTGTAGAGTCAAGAGGCTGCTGAGAGCTTACTTTCAAAGGGCGTCCCTGTAGTGAAAGAGTTTATTTAGTTTTACGCATTATAATCCACAAACTACCTTGCAACTCATTCATACACTAACAAACTCACTATTCAGCATGCTGACTGGCAGCGTGTACTCAGGACTAATAACAGCATCATGTAATGGTAGCATGTACATTATATAGTAACTAGATGTCGTTACGGCGCCCAACGGCAGCGGCTGTAGACATCCATCTCACAGGTGGCTGTTCTGAATGGAATTTTGTTGCATGTATAATGATTCATTTCGTTGTATGTCAATGACAAAATTCTATTCTATTCTATATGATTGCCTTAAGCTTTTCAGGCCCTTAGTCATGAGTTTGCGTAACATAACTTTTATATTCATTTGTGTATCCCTGCGTGGGACTACTTCAAGCAACAATCTAAAGTTACTTGTGCCAAGTGCGCTAAACACGACTGGCTCGATAAACTCACCTTTGGTGATTTTCTGGCTGTGCTTTTACTGACCAAAACTGGATTGTCGTATTTCAGCAGCGAGTCGGCTGGAGGAATCATTGTAGTTTACAATGGAGGGGGTAAATAAAGCTATACAGTAAAACTGGAAACTTCTTGTTCTAGCCTTGAGTTACAGAAAGAGCATGCTCGTTGTTTGGGTTATCCGGGCAACAACGTCCAGGGGTTTCTTTTTAATGTAATCGAGCGGAACCAGCGCTTAGGTTCAGCATTGGGTTCAGCCAGTAAAGGCTGTTGGCACACTCTTTATTTTTTAATTTCCCTTGAGATAACACATTTTTATCAACATTAAATATATATATATATATTTACTAAATTAAAAAAAAAGACAGTAGCTGCTGGTATTTAACTGTTTTGCTATGTATGTGCCTGGTGTGTTTACAGGCTGGGTTGTGTGTTAAACAAAAATTCAAATAAGGAAACACTCTCCCCAGCTTTTTGCTACAGTAAACAATTTAGCTTTTGTCCACCGTACAGGAAATAAAATAACCGGCTTGTCATGTCGGAACTAACTAAACGTGGACAGCAACAGCTCGCGGAGCTAAATTCTCGGCGAACCACAGGAAACGGAAGTGCGTGCTCTCAACATAAAAGGCGAAGTTTGTTACATGCCGAAGCTTTTGTTTTTTGTACATATATCGGTGTAGGTGAAAATGGATGTTTTTTAAGTTACACAGCGGTCAAATTGGGATAATTATTTTTAAGCATGGCCAAAGAGAAGCGACACAGGCGAAGAGAAACTCCGGAGCGTGAAGCCGAAGTGAAGATAAAGCAGGAGAAACTGAGCCCTGCTAGGCCACAGAGATCACGACGCTCCAGGTCGAAATCCCCCGGCAACTCCAGTCCACAGAGAGGAGGAACAAGCAGGTGTGTGCAGTAAAGTCACGTTACCACCTTCGTTTTTGCCGCGTGTGTAATACTGATCAACTTGACAGCCGTGACAGAGTATATGGCATCAAATATTTACTTCAGCTAGCACAGCCACTAGTTGCATTTTAACGGCGAGAAAGATCATGTGAACGGTCGATTAAGAGTCTTTTGTGTTCTTCATTTAGGTCACCTGCCAGGACGAGGGACCGTTCACCGGGTAGAAGGGAAACCTCTCCCGCCAGGAGAAGCAGCAGATCTCCGAGAAAAAGGAGAAGTCACAGTCCTCACCGCGGCGATGTTAGAATAAAGCGGGTAATTAGTTTCAGAATTTAGAAACACTGCAGTGTAAAGTGGCTGTTCGTAACCCGCTTTTATCTCGGTGGTATAACCTTATACAGTACTCTACTGGGGTCTACCACACAAACTGGTGTAACCACAGTACTCAACTATCACATACTACTGACAGTGTGAGACGGTTTGTTTCTGTGTACAGAGCCAACATTGGGCTACAGCTGTCCTATCTTAATGTTTCTCAGAGGCAACTGGCAGTAGAACAATAATGGCATAGTAAGCAGTATATGTCAGACAAAATAGAGCCCACTTTTCCATACTAAAGGGTAATACAATATAGCGTCTGTGGCAGTAATAACTGTTCAAAATTGTAACTAAGTAAATTTTTCAAATACATTTAACAGGAACGGGATGAGCATAGAGCTAGTGGCGATGAAAGAAGAAGAAGAAACGACCAACCAGAGGACAGACGGAGCAGGTGGGAATCGGATAGGCCACGAGAGAGAGAGCGTGGCGGGGACAGACATCGGGAGCGAAATGCTCTTGCATCCCAACAAGCTGAGCGACAGCAGCATGACGAGCGTCGCAGGGAAAATCGTCAGCGACGTGAAGAAAACCAAGAACGTGACTTCGGTGGGTCAGAAGGAGGGAGCAATGATGCAAGCGCTCCACCCACTGCGAAAGAGAAGCCAAACTTTGAACTTTCGGGGGCCCTCACAGAAGACACCAACACATTTCGGGGAGTGGTGATCAAGTACAACGAGCCGCCTGAGGCTCGCATTCCAAAGCGTAGATGGCGACTGTACCCTTTCAAGAATGATGAGGCTCTTCCAGTCATGTACGTTCACAGACAGAGTGCCTATTTGTTGGGGCGGCAGAGAAGAATTGCTGACATCCCTATTGATCACCCATCCTGCTCCAAACAACATGCAGTATTCCAGTATAGGTAGGAGTAACAATCATCAGCAAAGGTTGTTTTTATTCTGTTTTCTTTTGTTTTTTATTGATGACTTCAATCAGTGTAATTTGGGGGTGGGGCAACCTGTAGTGATTTGCTATTAGTTTTGACAAATGAATGATTGATTGTTTAATTATGCTGCTCATTTACAAATAAATCACATCTATCCTTCTGTCTTTATTTCTGCAGACTGATGGAGTTTACGCGGGCGGATGGCACCACAGGCCGGAGGGTGAAGCCTTACATTATTGACCTTGGCTCTGGCAATGGCACTTATCTCAACAACCAGCGTATCGAGCCCCAGCGATACTATGAACTCAAAGAAAAAGATGTCCTCAAGTTTGGCTTCAGCAGCCGTGAATACGTCCTCCTGCACGAGTTCTCAGACACGAGCGAGGTGGACGCCAAGCAGGAAGAGGAAGACGAGGGCCTTGACGAGTAAATCGTTCCCACATATTTTATTGCCTAAGTTGATTCAGGTTAGATAACATCATCATCATCATCATCATCATCATCATCATCATCATCATCATCATCATCAACAACAACAACAACAACAACAACAACAACAACAGAACAAATAATTGTTTCTGCAAGGAGTGGAGCAATAATTTAAACCAGTAAATGTGGGAACTGATTGAAATATTGGAACAGAATTTGTTGGTGGTGTATATTCTGTAATTATTGAACTCTTGCTTGAACCTGCCACAGCTGTCTCAAAGAAGACTTCTTTTTCTCAGGTTGTATGTCTGTGTGATACATGACAGATCTCGCATCTGGCAGCGTTCACATCTGTCACTGTGCTCAGTGACAGATAAAGATATCTCGCTAATCTATAGTTATATATTCTATATTTTTGGGTCAGCGCTGAGTGTAAAACATAGCTAATCATCTATGTCCATGCTATATGTGTCGGTGTACATTACATTATTGGAATGTGAACTCTAGACCTATGTTCAAAAAGCATTTCTTATTGTCAGAGTAACCATTACAGATGTATAAGATGTAAGGATATTCCCCCCTCCTTTTTTTTTTTTTTTTTTGCTTTGTAATGCAGAAAAAAAGAATTAATGCTGTTGTGTTCCCTTGCACTACTGGAGTCTGTAGTTCCCATTCTTATTTTTACCCATTCATAAAAGTTCGTAGATTTAATTCATTGATGCATTTTCATTTTTGTACTGTAAATAAATTTTTGATTAAAGAGTTTTATTGTACCAAACTAGTGTGTCTTTGTTTCTATACGGGACATTGTGATTCTTGAGACAAAATACATCCTACTCAGAAAAGAAATTCATCACAGTGCACATACTTACAAAATGAAATCTAGAGGAACTGTGCATACACCTCACCATCCAGCACACTGTTTAATCTTCTCCCATCAGGGAGGAGATGCAGAGCAATTCGAGCACAGACCAGAAGACTGGCAAACAGCTTCTATCCAAAGGTCATCACAATACTTAACTCTAATGCCACAAGTGTGGAATAATTGGTGTATGTGTGTGCGTAGCACACCTGAATCTCGTGTGCGCTTGCAATGACAATAAAGCAAGAGGTCACAATATTGACCCACCCAAAAAAACTAGTATGCAATTATATATACATCCAAATATACATCATATATATATATGTAATATACATACATATATATCCAAATTTTAAGAATAATTAAAAATCTGAAACAATGCATGAAGTGAATTTCAAACAATATTTTTGCTAAAAATCAGACAAAATTGTATCCTCCCTTTTTGTCAAAAAAGGGAGGATGCAGGGGTATTTTCATAATCCTCACAAAATCGGGAAATAGCATGGTCAACGATATCCCTGTGAACCAACTTCCCTCTTCCTATGAATTCTAAACAACTACACATGCTCAGTGAAGTTTTACATATTTTGATATTTTTGACAAAGAATATTGATATCGCTACAGTCAGCTGTAACATGTCAACAGTTTTCCGCTTATGATCATTTTTTTTTTAACACTAGGGGACTGAATTTAGGTATTCTAGCGAGGTTACTGAGGCAGCAGGCAAGAGAGGAAAAACCAACTAGGTGCAGTGTACTGGAAAAAATGTGTCCTTTTGTTAACGCCATCAGGTTCTATGCCTGAGGGAGTTGACTTTTAAGCTGACAGAGTAGATAAATCCACCTATAACCTCTTAATATGCTAATAGATGATATTATTTGTGAACATGGCAAAGGATTAAAATGTTATTTCAGAACTTTATTTACACATAAATTTACATATATAGCATGAATTATGTTATTTAATCTTGCATGCTACTTAATACCCTAAACTTTTGACTTACAGAACCTGTAGACAGGTCGTGGTCTGATTATTATTGTATAATTTCCTCAGCATTTATATTACACAATTATATATTAAATTAAAGGGCCAGTATGTAGATTTTGACAACATGTAGCGGTAAAATTATTAGATTGAATGATGGTGGCCTCTATGGAGGGACACCTGTATAGGTTTAAAGGACTTCTTCTAATATCAGAAAAACATTTCTTATTTTCATGGAATTATACACAAATTAAACATGCTTATGAATGTTATATTCAGTTTCTGCCACATTCATTATTGATTGTTACCAAAAACTATACACCGGGCCTTTAAGATTATAAATAGTTTATGTTGTTTATGTAATAAATGACCATCTGATCTACATCCTCTTATGTTTTATTTGTCCAAGTAAATTGTTTTATAATATTAAAATCCAAACATTTAGAGGTTTAGGGTTTTCGGAATAGTGTGAGATCACGACATATGTTTCTATTTTGTATCTTATTATATATCACAGTATCTAAACACTATTCTAACATACCTTAGAACTTTAGCTAGACTGAAATAATTAAAGTTGTATACTTTTTCGAGTGTCTGACGGAGTTGCCAAAAATCAAGTTCTAAAGTGAAACGTTTATTTTATTAAAAAGTATTTATATAAAGAACCTGTTCCTTTAGTTAAATAGCTAAGACTCTTCTCTACAGAAATATGCAATTCCAATAGATAAAGTGTGCATAAAAAAACAGAAACTGTTTTGTCCCTTATTTCAAGAATCACAAATCAAACAAAGTCAAACCCCCACAAATGTGGGTATCACTAGAAAGCCCAGGGTATCCTCTTGATTTTACAGTAGAGTTCAAATTTAATTTGATCTGAAGTGCTCAGACTCATGTCCCTCACAGAGGACAAGAATGAATTGGTGGGTCTTAGATATCGTTAGCGCATAAGCCATGAGAGAGCAGAGGAAAGGAAGAATACAGTGAACAGCCTCATAGCGCCAGCGGGCGGAGCTGGGACGAGACGGGGGCGGGTCAAATGGAGACGAGTATTTGGAATGTTACTAGATATGTGGTAAGATCGGAGGCGATGATACGTAGACCGGTCGCGCTGATGTGTTTCTAACACAAGTTGTCCTGACTGAGGTCATGCATTGAATTTTAGCTGCGGAATCGGCCCGAAGTAAATAATGTACACGACAGAGCGCAGGCGAATGAGCCTGCGAGAGTCAAAGAGGAAGGATCCGGTCAGGGTGTCCGCTGGAAGTTTGTGGCAGGACTCTTTGACCTTAGAGCTGAGCGCCAGCAACGGCTCGGGTAAACAGATCGTTTCTCCACGGAGTCGGACCAGAGCAGTGTCCGTGGCATACATTGTCAGCGAGGACGCACCAGTGCCGCAGACCGAAGAAAACTTATCATTAAAATGCCTGAAAGAAGCCTGCGCGGACGCACACGCTGTTTTGAAAACTATTTCATTTGAGAGAATATCCCAAGGCACCACAGACATCCTGGATAGTTTCTACAACGCAGGCAAGTGACGGCATAGTTTGGATGACACATTAGCGCAGTATTATACCAAATTACGCAAGTTCACCTTTTATAATTCCTCCCACAGATGTTGCAGTGGTGGAAATGAGTGCCACTTTCTGTCAGCCATCCCTTTTTTACCATCTTGGAGTGCGAGAAAGTTTCAGCATGACTAATAACATTATTCTCTATTGTTACAAGCAAGATAGTGATCTACAGGCTCATAAGGTAACACATGTCCCTGTCTAATGTTATAAACTGACTTCAGAGTTAAACCAGCGCTGTAGCCATTGATGGATAGATACAAAGTGGGCAACATCTTGAGGCCCTCGTCCCCACGGGGGCTCCCAACGTGTGACGTATAGTTCACTGCATGTATCAAGTAGTGTGTGTAAACGGATCTTGCATTATTAGTAAAACACAGTTAGGTTTTCTTGCAGAGTTTCACTGCTACTTTAAAAAAAAAATAACTGTGCACATTATTATGTTAAAATTATTTATTTATTTACAAACACAATCTAACCGTACTTGAAATTATTTGTACAACAGTGTAACACCTAAATTGAAAATGCTTGGCCAACTGAAAAATGATGCTGTGGGTCCATTGTGGTGAAGCTGCCCCAGTGTGATATTTGATGCATGTATTGGCTTCCTGCAGGAGGAGTGTGGATCTTACACCTTCATCCCATATGTAGTGTCACCTCAGGGCAAAGTGTTTGCCTGTGATGCCACAATGATGACTTGCATCAAAGAATTCATGCAGCCCAGTTTCCAGCTGGAGCCCCTGCTTACCCCGCTGGTTGAGAGACTGGTGCATTTGCTGAACAATGTGCACATTCAGTCCAGGTCAGGCATAAACTGCAGCAGGGCTTGGTTAAACACTATTAAGATTGTACATTATGTGCATGTTCTTAAGCTTCCCATTTTTGCAGTTTCACCTGGCATGTTTACAAAAGGTTTTGAAATTGTGGAATATAATGCCTCCTCTGGACTTTCTGCTGGCAGTGAGTACTTCCGGGAGTCAATCAGGCATGAGATTCGTATGGCACGGGAGCGGTTCAGCGGCAAAGCCTTGAGTGAGGAGTTAAACCGCATTCAGCAGCGCTTGGATAGTGTAGATCTGCTCTCTCCTGATATAGTCATGAACCTTTTGCTGTCCTACAGGGACATCCAGGTATGCATTTATACACCTGTGTATCTAAACCACTTAATGTTTATTAACACATTATTTTGTAAATTATTGAATTAAATAATAATAATAGAAGATACAAAAAACAGCAAATCTTCACTTTGCTGAAACCAAAAAAAAAGCTTTTGCATTAATGTGTAATCATATTAATTGTGATTACATATCCATATTTAGCCATGTTTCATCATGAAATTGGTACTGTTTTGTTTTTAAGTAGTATGTATTATATACTTTGATATAAAGTATCAGATGTGTAATAATCATATTTAACTCTGTATCTCTTTTTCTCAGGACCATGACGCCATGATAAGACTGGTGGAAACTCTGAACAACCTGCCCATGTGTCAGGTGGCAAAACATCAGAATATCAAGTTTCACTATATATTTGCTCTAAACAGGTACTAACATGACTGCTATTGTACCTCGAGTTAGTCAATATAGTTCTTTTAACATCATTTAAAAACATATGATCTCCTTCTCTCTGGTTCAGGCTCAGTGCTTTTTTACTATTCTCCATATGAAGTGTGTTTGTCATCACAGTGGTTTGGTTCTGACATTTTCCCGCGCTAGGAGGAATCACCCTGGAGATCGTGCAAAGGCTTTGGAAGAAATTCTGCCAATTGTGGCGTCAGGGAACAAAGTGGCCTCAGACGTCTACTGCCTGTGTGGACGCATCTACAAGGACATGTTCATTAGCTCAGCGTTCACTGATGAGCTCAGCAGAGACCAGGCCTGCTATTGGTACGACCAGTGTGACTGAGTGTGTAGTCATACAAAGTTTTGAGAAAGGTGGTATTTATGTGTCTTATGTTCTTGTGTGATTGTAGCTGCTTATGTTTATGCAGTGTATGCTTTTTTTGTATTTTCACCAAGCCACCTGTATGCTCTGTATCTGAGTTTTATGTTTGTTTGTTTTTTGTACAACCTGCCAGGTATGGTAAAGCCTTTGAGACAGAGCCTACTCTTCACTCGGGCATCAACAACGTGGTCCTCCTGATTGCAGCGGGCCATGAATTTGAGACTTCTATCGAGCTGCGCAAACTAGGTGCTTTATACTTTTTACTGCTCCACCAGAGAAAAAAACTGCTAAACTTTAATGTCTGGATTTATTGTGTCATAAATGTTGTAGTACTTGTGCATTGCAATTTATCCTTTAAGGGTATAACCCTTATGACTATATTTTGCTCTATCCCTAAATTTTAATGAATTTTTTTGATGCTTCAAATGTCTTTGAGATGACGTGCACTGCCCAGAAAATACATTATTTCAATGTATCAAAAGCTCAGTCAAAATGAGACTAACACTAAACATTTATTCGTTGGTTTAGAGCACTTTGAAGCTTATTTCACGTTATACAAACTTTGAAAAATATACCATGTCCATATGAGTGACAAATTAAAAGAAAAACAGCATATGGCATTAGACCACATATTACCAAAACAGTTTCAGTGCGCCTCACACTGATACCGTAAGTCTCTGAAACGCTACAGGAGCAAAGGAACACCATTCTTCCCAAAGATATTTTCTCATTTGGTGTTTGCTTGATGGTGGTGTAGGGAGCTGTCCAACATGTTGTTCCAGAATCTCCCAGAAATGTTCAGTTGGGCTGTGAAGGCCGCAGTATATGAGTCACATAATTGGGATGCTCATTAAACCCACTCAGCGAACACTGTGCCTTATGAATGGAGAGCTTGTCATCCTGGAATAGCCCACTTCAATCAGGATATAAATATTTGCTTTTATTCTTCCCTCTAACAGGACAAATAGACCCAAACCATCCCAGTAAAATGCCCCATACAGCATCACAGAGACACCAGATCTCATTACTGTAGGGGGTAAAGTTTTTTTCTTAATTTGTTACCCATCTGTACGAAAGTGCATTTCATTATACGCTACACATCATATCATGTTCTTGGCAGTTAAACTCATCCTCAGAATGGATTTATCAATTAGATAACATTAGAACATAGTCTGTGTTGGCTGATCTTGTGTTGACAGTGCACAGCATTAAAAAGCATTACATTGTGTTACATTATTTCTTTTTTCCTGTTCTTTGAATGGGCTTGTGCCTGTGGTCAGGCTCATCCTCTATTGATGACTTTGTTAGTAACCTCTTTTTTTTTTTTTTTCTGTTTTATAATGTCACTGTCTAGGTGTGACTTTAAGCACCCTGTTGGGTAGAAAGGGTAGTTTGGAGAAGATGAAGGACTATTGGGATGTAGGTTTCTACCTTGGAGCAAACATTCTTGCTGGTGAACACAGGAAAGTCATTGAGGCCTCTGAGAAGCTCTACAAACTCAAGGCCCCTATTTGGTGAGACCTAAGCATCAGTTGTTGATGAGTAACAATCATGCAGATCAAGGTGTTTAATCACTTAATAGGCCACATGCATTTATTTGATTACTTAAAATTAAAAAAAATATTTGCAATTATAAAGTATTTTGTTGGAATACAGACATATTTATGTATTTCTGTTAGGTATGTGGCATCTATTATGGAGACATACATCCTGTACCGTCAGTTTGCCAAGCTGCCTGAAGTGAAATCTCCAAAACAAGATACAGTGAACTTCTGGATGGAGCTGCTTTTGCAGACCTGGAAATCCACTGTCTCAACAAACCGTTGTCCAGTAAGATCAAACACCTTACATTAACAGTAAACAATAAACAGGAGACTCATCTTCTCACGAGGTATCTATTAAACAGAATCCAGCTCTGCTTATTTGGATCTTAGAGTTAACACACAACTAATCAGCACCAAACCCATTACAAATGAATTAAAAATCTACGTAGATGTTTAAAAATATTACTGGAATTGGTGTTTTTCAGGTGCTCATTCTGGAACCCACTAAAGTCTTACAACCAGCTGTTGTTTCTGTGAGCGAGGAGGACGAAAGTCGTACTGTCCAGCTGAAACACGTCACGCCCTTAAAGGTATGCGAACTATCTGTCCCCCCCACTTGTTGAGTCACTCTCTGATCGGAATACATTTGACTCTTTGTATTAGCCATAAATAATATGCTATTTTAGAGTCACTGTGCATTTAAAATTCTTCTGCAAATAAAGTTGGTTTACCATGTGTAACATACTCTGTATTAGCTGTAAACACACTTTAACCTGTGTCTAAATTTGAATTTAATCCTGCAGAAGGGCTTAAACCAGTGGACTTTCCCAGCATCTGCAATTCGGGGAGTGAGGTAAAATGGAGGATAGCATGTGAGCTTTTTGGTTGATTCCTCTGTCTGCAGATCAGTTTTATTGTGTACTTAAGTCTCGTCGTGTCTGGCGACAAATATTCAAAACAGCTGCTGGGTGGCTTAAAAACGAATAGTTTTAACAGGCTGTGGTATCATAGGGCATGAATGAAAAGGTGCAGGCTCTTCATTGCTAATACTGAATTAGGACTATAGCAGGAGTGGGGCGTGTGTGTGTGTGTGTGTGTGCAAACACTTACCTAAGGTGAAGGTAGGATTCTTACACAAAACCACTCTATCAGATCAGTAGCTGCACTACTTTAACCACAGTGGACCCCTTCATGAGCGCAGTTTCAACACGGTATGAGTCAAGTTAGAAGTGACATCACCCCATACAGATGTGCAGTCAATGAGCGGATTGCCCTCATCAGGAAGACCTGTACAAAACCTTACAGGAAAATGTGAAAGACACAGTGCAAGAGAAATGATCGACGAGCAACCTGTGTAGTTAAAACCAGCCATTATCCTTTAGCCACTTCTGAGCAATGCAGTCCCCAATAATGGGGTCAAAGGAATGAGTCGCACTTCTACCAGAACTATAGGGAAAGTGAGGATTAATACAGAAGACCAGTCAAACCCCATCAGACATAAAAATGACAACAATAACGAAACACATCAAAGTAAAACACAGTGATCCGTAAACTTGTTGAGGACGACGTCAGCGTTCCCTCCTTGATGCAGCGTCGGTCACACCACTACTAAGTGGCTGTGGCTCTTGTACATGTGTTCTCAGGAACATATATGTGATATGTCAGTGTGTGAGCACCATCAGTGTACACTCAACACACCGTGTAGCAAAAGGCCATTATTGTGGGCCTGTCTAGACTTTAGGTGTTGTTGTTCAGGAGGGTAAAGTGTTGGTGTGCAGTTCTGGAATCCCCCTGCAGTGACTGGCATCAATTCAAATGAGTCTCTCAGCAATTATGATTGCAGTGTGCATGATGAGCAGCACTTGGAAGGGTCCCTGCCAGCACTTGGACCTCCAGTGTTTCCTCCTGAGCTGTGAGTGGGGAAAGCTTTATAAGTGTCATGTGAATTTTTTTTACACAAGTTCCAGTCAAAGGATCATTCTTCTGCTCTAAATGCTTAATTGCTATCTGTATGAGTGTAGATGTATCAGGGTTGGTAGCAAGCAGTTCTTCATTGCAAGAGTGCGTGTGTGTGTGTGCGTGTGTGTGTGGGTGCAGGACCTGTGCTCTATACAGCTGCTGCTTCCTCCTCCGAAACACCTGCCTGTCAGCTCTCCGTGAGTGGCAGTGAGTCAGAATTTAGAATTTTTTGTCGGTTGGTCCACTGGCATCGCCATGTCAGCCCTTCATCAGGGAACAGTCACGAACCTAGTGTCCTTTTTGTTTGCAGTAAAAAACAAATCAAAAAAAATTCTCACCAACTAAAATGCACTTGGGATTCACAGGATCTAAGCAGGGAAGGCACAGGGCGCTGCGGTCCGTCCCCCCCTTCTCTCAAATTCTTTTAGCGAGGTTGGAGGCCAGAGTCAGACTCTGGGATGGTCAGTCATCCGCCCGCATCGCCCTGAGCGATCAGCTGATGGATCCCACCGCTGCCACCAATTTGTTTTGGAAATTTGAATAAAAAAAGAGTCTACTGTCAGAGTTGTCTTTAGATATTCTTGCACGAAGGAATTCAGTCAACACAGAGCATGCAGCAGTGCAATGAGGAATTCAAAGAAACAATGGACATAGACCTTACTTATACAAAATCTCAGAGTATCACATTACATTGTTCAGCCCCTTCCAGTCATCCTATGCAGGTCACACACAGTTCAGAAAGTTATATGTAGCAGTATAGGCAAACAGGTCTCATTGGTGTTGGAGACACAGGTACCGAGACAGAAACCAGGACTCCCTCTGTTAGGGAGGTCCTCCACTATGTGAAGGGTCAATAGGTCAAACACAACATAAAGCATGAGAGAGAAAACGCTGAATCCTTGGACATAATAAAACAATCCTCAACAACACTGAATTGGAAACATTAGCTATCTCTTCAATAAGTGGTTGACAGACACAGAATGCATTGTGATCTGTGCCAGTTTTAATTCCACTTGCATGCATATCATATAGCCTAAGACCAGAGTTCCTGTTTGCAATGCATTTTTCATTTCTCCTAGATATTTGTGATTAGATGGACCTGATATGTGTATAAACTAAGCTTCCTCTTTGAACAGGAAGTTGTATTTTGTTACATGGTTGTGACATTGTAAAAAAAAATGTCCTCAGATGGGGACAATGGGCTTATTTTATAGCATAACACAACAAAGTTAACATGGCTTAACAAAGTATTTATTGAGCAGAGTGAAGTATAAGGTACAGCAAAGCCAAAATGTAATGTCCCCATATGAGGACGCAGGGTCTTAGGAGGTTAAATAACAAAAATGAAAGTTTGCCTGTTTGAATTATTAAAACCTGTATTTGCTTCTTTCTCTGTGAAGTGCTTCAAAGATTGATGAGCGGAGCTGCTTCCTGTATGTCCACTACAACTCAGATGATTTCCAGCTCTGCTTCCCCTCTGAGATTCATTGCAAAGGGTGAGTGATTAATATCTCACGTGTGTGTGAATGTCTCCCTCACAGACCAGCTGATTTGCTAAATAAAGTCAAGTAATCTGTGCGTGCAGGGTGCAGAAAGAGAATCGACAGGCAAATTGGCAAAGCAGCTTACCCCACCTGAGCTAGAAATGACTTATTACTTAGTATGAGTCATATTTCCCTTACTGCCCTCACTCTTCAGAAACCTCTTGATGTAATTTAGAAAAAAAAATTCCATCCCATCTGAAGCGTCATCTACCACTGTTAGAAGATTCAGGTCGCTGTCTGCTGCCATCTTTGTGCAGAAGTTTTGGACATGAATGTCGTGTCGTTTGGGGCTTTTAATGGTTTCTTTGAACCGATCTTTTCCAGGGTGGAACGATTGTACAGCATACATATTTAATGACTTAAAAAAAAAACAACCAAGAAATGGGTGGAAAGTTTCAATTTATTTTGGATTTTCTCTAAGCAACACAGGCTCAAAAGTGTGCATGCAGGCTCAAATATATACATACACTCACTTAAATCCTTTAATAAATTCAAGCCTGCCGTGAAGTGGAACCTGCTGGAACACCAGTTCCACCAGTCCACTGTGAAGCCAGTTTTACATCATCGTGGACTGAGAGGGTGTCGGCCAAGAAGGAAGCTCTAAAATGCTCTAAAATCGACGCCTTCAAGCTCATCTGAAATTTCAGCTGCCCACATGGACGAGCCAAATGCCTTCTGGAGAAAAGTTTTATGGTTAGACGAGACAAAGGTTGCGCTATTTGGCCACAGTGACAAAGAGGTATGTTTAGACGAGTAAAGGTGAGTCCTTCAAACCTAAGAACACTGTTTCAACTGTCAGCATAGTGGTGCTAGCATGATGCTCTGGGGCTGTTTTGCAGCCAGTGGTACTGGTACGTTGCAGAAAGCAGATAATAATAATAATGAAGCTCAAATCAACAACTAGACAGTTGAGCCTTACCTGGGTGTTCCAACAGGACAATGGTCCCAAACGCGCATCAAAGCTGGTTTTGGAATGGATAAAGCAGACTAACATTAAGCTTTTGGATTGGCCTTCCCAAAGTCCTGACCTCAACCCCATTGAAATGTTGTGGACTACACTTAAAAACCAAGTTCAGGAAACCAACTAATTTAAATGAACTCTAGCAATTCTGCCAAGAAGTGTGGTCAAATAAACAGCCAGAATTATGATGAGTACCAACAGTGTCTGGTCGAGGTGCAACTTGCTAAGGAACATTTAACCAAATATTAGCGGGGGTGCATGTACGTATAATTTTGACTCTGTGTGAATGAGAAAAAATCCAAAATAAATTCAAACTTACCCAAGTCTTGTTTTTTTTAAAGATGTGTACCGTACAATCATTCCATCCTGGAAAAAGAAAAGTTCAAAGAAATCATTAAAAGCCCCAAATTACCATGACGTTCATGCCCGTGACGAGTTTATGTAAACTTCTGACCACAAGTGTATATACTGTGAGTAAAATCAGTTTATTTGTTTTTTCTTGTCAAAGCGCTGCCAAACATGGCATTCTGCTTTTCAGGAATGTTTTCTGTGCCTGGGGGGGGGCGG
>JAVDPK010000325.1:107625-129822 GCA_034780415.1 Cichlasoma orientale | reverse complement strand
AAAAAAAAACAACAAACAAATCAAGTAAAATTGAAGCAAACTGTGATAAGTAGTACTACTAAGTCACTACAAGGAAAAAAAAAAGAGAAATATTGGTGGGAAAAAATGCTGATTCATTTAAGGTTTTCTCTGGGAGATATGGACTGGATAATGTGTTAGGAACGAAAGGACGCCACATCGTTTGATGGAAATGAAACGTATTAACCTACTGAGGGCTGAATTCAAAGACACAGACGCTCACTTCCCACCAGACGTCCTCTAGTGGGCAGTGAGCCCATTAGAGGGCATCAGGCCCTCAGGCCCTCAGGCCACACTCAAGAAGTCTGTTTCTGATTGTTTGGTCAGAGACATTTGTGACAGTGGCATGCTGGAGGCAATTTGTAGGGCTCTGGCAGTGCTCATCCTGTTCCTCCTTGCACAAAGGAGCAGATAGCAGTCCTGCTGATGGGTTAAGGACCATCTATGGCTCTGTCCAGCTCTCCTAAAGTAACTGCCTGTCTCCTGAGACTGTGCAGGGAGACACAACAAACCTTCTGGCAATGGCACATATTGATACTGGAGGAGTTTAATCAGATTAATCACCCCCTCTGTACTTAACTGACCAGATCAATATCCCAAAGATTTAATTTACTTGTTCCTTTTTTTTTTTGAGCAGTGTGTTAATTATGTTATAGTTAGATGCAGTTGTGTATCTCAGTGTGCATGCACCATTGCAGCTAATAGCCAAAAAACTCCGGTAGGGTCACACAGTTAACTGAACTCTGAATCTGTTTTTAAGTACATTCCTCAGCAGGAATCTGCAGGGACATCTGTGCTCGGGGCCTCTTCCCTTGAGCTCATAGTCAGTGAAATTATATTTAACATCATGATCCACTAGGAGATATTTTCATGAATGTTTCTCACTGTTCTCTCACTAGTTTCTGTGAGCTGGTAAACTCCCTTCTTCAGCAGGCTGACGACCACGTTCAAGACATAGAGCTTACACCTGGGGGAATCCTAGAGGTCAGTGACAGTTTATTTATTACTGGGATGTGTTGCTCGACAAGCAGAAAACATTTGCAGGTGATGGGAAAATCACTTTATTGAGCACTGAAAAAATCTTGCAAGCCTGGTTTTACAGGAGTGCCCGTTTTCCACTCTGACTGGTCTGAGTATGAATCATGCCATCTTCAAAGTTGCTTAAATCACCTTTCGTCTCCATTCTATTGCTCGGTTTGAGCTTCAGCAGGTCATCTTGTCCATGTCTGCAAATCTCACCACTCTCCTCTGACCTCTGGCACCAACGAGACATTTTCTCTCAGAGAACAGCCGCTCGCTGGATGTTTTCTTTTTTCCAGACCATTCTTTGTAAACCCCAGAGATGGTTGTTTGGGAAAATCCCAGTAGAACAGCAGTTTATGAAATACTCATACCAGTTTGTCTGAATCATGCCATCTTCAAAGTTGCTTAAATCACTTTCCTTCTGAACTCTGATTCTTGGCTTGAACTTCATTAGGTCATCTTGTCCATGTTGAGAAGTTTTGCCATCCTCCTCTGACCTCTAGCATCAGCAAGACATTTTCACCCAGAGAACAGCCACTCGCGGCATATTTTCTCTTTTTCAGACCTTTCTTTGTAAACCCCAGAGATGGAAATCTCAGTAGGTCGGCAGTTTATGAAGTACTCAGAATAGTCTTACACCAACAACCATGCTATGTTCAATATGACTTAAATAGTTAAATGACTTTTCCTTCCCATTCTGATGCTCGGTTTGAACTTCAGCAGCATTTGTGATCAGCACTGGTGCACCTCCAGCTTCAGCAGATGCAACTAAAGTGCTTTTGTTTTGGAACCTGTGAAATTCCTTCAAATTCTCCTGTTTCCATTCACTACATCCTTTTTCATACCGATTCTCATTCTACAGTACATCTATGAGACGAATGAGAATGGTGACAAGGCAGTACTTGGTAAAGGGACTTATGGCGTGGTGTACGCCGGAAGGGACCTGAGCAACCAAGTACGCATCGCCATCAAAGAGATCCCTGAGAAGGACAGCACGTAAGAGAAACACGTTTTCTTATTTAGTGTCATCGTTCACTGGGGCTAGATTAAGCTGGATGATTCCTTAG
The DNA here is from genome assembly GCA_034780415.1 of Cichlasoma orientale. Taxonomy (NCBI): domain Eukaryota; kingdom Metazoa; phylum Chordata; class Actinopteri; order Cichliformes; family Cichlidae; genus Cichlasoma; species Cichlasoma orientale. The sequence goes on along the minus strand of JAVDPK010000325.1, from coordinate 127,714 downwards.
ATTAATTTTCTTTTCTTTCCATACCCTGAATGGAAAGGGATTTAGCAGAGATCAAGACTAGCCTGGCCAGAAATCCCAGTGTTTTTTAGGGATCTTAGGGGGAGTGGATGAATGTTTAGACTTGCCATTGTTTATTATGGTGTAATCTGCACAAATGCTTTCATCTGTACTCAGTTGTGGTATGGAAATAAACAATTCAGAGAAAGTAAGTTGATTTTATAAATAGTTATAGATAATAATAATAATAATAATAATAATAATAATAATAATAATAATAATAATAATAATAATAATAATAATAATAATAATAGGTAATAAATTTACTTTATAAATACTCGCCAAATTTCTGCCGTAGACACAGCAAAGTCTTTATCTTATGTCACTCTTCTGATGTTATCAGTTTCAGGCTGGAGTAATAATTGTAGTGTGTGGTTAGTGATAACGACATGAAAAAAAAATACACTGTTAAAAAAGCCTTCATTATGTCACTAAATATATACTGTTTTTGAGCAATTAAGACTAGTTTATTTAGACACCTAAAATCGAAACCTAGTCACAGTATATTGTTTGTACCTCTTTTATAATAATGGACACACACAATGGTGCAATACTCAAATTTTATTCATGATTCGCTGCCAAGAAAATTTAGTTCTGATATATTTTATGTGTGTCAGTCTTGTTTGTTTATGTTTTCCCACCACAGTTTCTGCTCATAATCGTATGGTATCAAAATATGTATTTTTTTTTAAAAATGTGTTTTTCAATGTTTTGGCAATCAGGAGCAAAAATAATTAAACATTCAAATTGACAAAATTTTAAAAAAGTGTTTGGATATTTTACAAAAAATACATTATTTTTCACCAAAACATACATTTGGACTTTAGGAATCAAATGGAATAAAATCTCACAGTGGTACCTTTATTTCGTTGTTTTTCTTAGGTACTCTCAGCCCCTCCACGAGGAGATTGCTCTGCACAAGAGGCTTAAACACAGAAATATTGTCCAGTACCTCGGCTCTGTCAGTCAGGATGGTTTCATCAAGATCTTCATGGAAGAAGTACCAGGGGGTAAAAAGCGGACACTTAAACTTCCAGTGCTCTTGCAATAAAGGGGAAATGTCATTACTAAATCTTTAACTATAACATATATCAAAGCTTCAAAAAAAATTTTTTTTTATGTCTTTCAGTGTAATTTCACTTTTGTGTAATCACATCTGTTGATTACTTTTATATGATACAAAGAGCTCACCTGTCATCACAAATGTAAAATGCCTAATGAATCAGTCCACTGCCGTGCCATCTACAAGCAAATAGTTATCTGCTGACGTAGCAAAATTAGGTCACTGGGAGGAGTGATGTGGTTTGGGACTTCGGAGACTTGGTGAGAAGTCGAGCGTTGGTTCCCGGGTAATTCTAAAACAAACACAAGTCTTAATGCTGCTAATAAGTCAGTGCTTCCTTGCGTTCTGTGTGCTGTTTGTAATGGGGTCATTGAGCTTCAGGGAAGTCATGTGACCAGCTCTGTAAATGAATTGTGTAAGATCTAGTGAAAGCCAGTTTTAAAGAAGTGGGTGGTTCTGCACACATCCTGTTCAGTGGAGAAAAATGTTTTCAGACAATGACGTGATTGTTAGGAAAACATCTTGAAGGTCTCAGTAGAAATGTGGACACTTATAATTCATTGCTTTGTTTGATTTTACCAAAAATAAATAAATAACAGCTTTACAGCAAAAACAGAAACTTGTTTACGTCGTGTCTACTTTTAGTTTCTGTCACTTTAAGTCAAAGTCAATCACGTATGTGACATTGTTATAAAAAAAAAAAATCTTAATTAATCAGCTTGTGAAATTTGACATTTTTTCTTGCAGGTAGTTTGTCTTCTCTTTTGCGTTCCAAATGGGGTCCTCTGAAAGACAATGAGCCCACCATCATTTTCTACACCAAACAGATACTTGAGGGACTTAAGTACCTTCATGAGCATCAGATAGTCCACAGAGACATTAAGGTAAGCACATCACCTTTGGACTCTTAGAATTTTATGTTCTACTGCATCTTCCAGTTTAGCGTTGTGGTATGTAGTACTGGATTTGTCTCTGCTGCAGGGGGACAATGTACTGATCAACACCTATAGCGGAGTTTTGAAGATCTCTGATTTTGGAACCTCTAAACGCTTAGCAGGGATTAACCCCTGCACTGAGACATTTACTGGTAAGCTGACATTTATGACTTTTAATAAATGCATTATAAGAAGATGTTTGATTTTTACATATGAACTAAACACAGCAGTTGCATTTTCACTTTTATGATGAATTTTCAATAGGAACTCTTCAGTACATGGCCCCTGAGATTATAGACCAAGGGCCTCGGGGTTATGGGAAGCCGGCAGATATCTGGTCCTTAGGGTGCACTATCATAGAAATGGCAACAGGCAAACCACCCTTTCACGAGCTGGGAAGTCCCCAGGCAGCCATGTTCAAGGTAAAGAAAGAAAAGTTGTGTTTTGCATGGATGTTAAAACATGCTCACAGTAGACTTGACATGTAAGGAAATTCAGCAGTTTGCAGCAGACATTAGTGGAGCTGTAAAATAAAAATAAGTTCATTTCACTCAAATCGTGGCTTTGAGTGGACTGTCTTGACAAACTGTTACTGGATGGATCTGCACGTTGCGCATGTTTATAGCATTAAATTTGGTACAAATATTCAACTGTTAATCCAGAGTCCACATGGTTTGTTTGCTATCTTTCAGATCATGAGCTGTTTCTCTCTTTCTCAATACTTCTGTTCTCTCTTCTCATCGTTCTGGTACAAGTTCATCTTGTTTTCATCTGTTCAAAGTTTGTTTTGTTTGATTTGTTTTTGTTTTTCAAAAACTGTGCCGGCTCTTTAAGATGTTTTCTGGCAAAGTCTAATCTGTCCTTTCTGTTTCTGCTTGTCTCTGTATTTACATTCATGAAGGTGATTCTTGATTGTAGACTTTGATAATGATACGCTTACTTCCTCTAGAGTTGTTTTTTTTTTTACTTGACTAGTTATGAAGGAATTATTCTTAACCTGATCCTGCACTCGTCCACTTTAATTGTCGTCTGTGGTCTTTCAGGCCTCACTGAGCTCGCCAGTGCATTCCTTCTTTTTAAGAATGTCCCTGATTGTTGAATTAGCCTCTTCTAAAGTTTCTGATATCATTTGGAATCAGCTTCTGTGTCTTAAAATAGCTGTAATTAAACAGCTAATGCAATAGTTTTGTTAAAGTCGCTTCAGTGTCCAGAAGTAAAATTACAAAAATTGTTTCATTGCCCAAATACTTACAGACTTAACTGTAATATTATATGATCTCAGGCAAAGAGAGCTATCAGCATGCATATCATAGCATGAGAATCTCAAAGAAAAATGTTTCAATGAACCTTTTAAAAATCCCATCTAGGTTGGCATGTTTAAGATCCACCCCAAGGTTCCAGAGTGCATGTCAGATGAGGCCAAAGGCTTTATCATGAGCTGTTTTGTGCCAAATCCAGATGAAAGAGCCACAGCTGCAGACCTGCTCAAGAGCTCCTTCCTGAAGTCGTCTACCAGGAAAAAGGCTAAAGCTCCTCAGGAATCGCTTTCTAATAGTGAGAAATACACGTAAAATACACATATTTCTCTTCTTACCTGTTTTTGCGTTCCAGAACAATGATGCACATTGTCTAAACACTTTTTTTTTGCAGCTGACTATCAGCGCAGTATGTCTGTGCCGATCTCCATCCTTGTGGAGGATGCCGATTCTTACTCTGACTCCGTTGACCTGTCTTGTTCTCTGAACCTGAGGAGGCCCCAGTCCTCTCTTAGAGCAGAAAAAAGCTCAGCGAGCCCACCAAGCACCAACAGCTTCCTGTTGTGAGTAAGCTTTTTGCTCAACCATGCATGAACCATGACTCTACCAGCCCTTACTTCACTGGTAAACCATAGTGAGGTTTCAAATTGACAGTCTGGTAACTTGCCTACGTGAAAAAAAGGTGTAATGCTGCATGCCACATGCCCTCATTAAACAATAGCCCTGATGAGTCAGTGATATCCGTATCTACATTTTTATCATGTAATGGTTATTTCAGCATATTCATGGCTTCTGTTCGTTGGTCTTGTTAAATTTTTCCAGAATGCCAGATGACTCCGCATCAGACATGAGCAGTCCATCCTCAACAGAGGAGAATACTGGCCTTTTCATGCTGAGAAAGGATAGTGAGAGGAGAGCCACACTGCACCGAGTTCTCACGGACCACATAAGTCATGTCGTCTCCAGCATACAGCAGTCTGTACCTCAGGTGGGTAAAGAGTTCAGACTGATGATTTGTTCACTAATAATTAATGGCTATTTGTGACACAGTATCTGAAAGTTTGTCAGTATCTACGAGTTTAAAGTATTAGGAATGCACACTCACCAGTCACTTTATTAGGCACACCTCGCTAGCACTGTTTTGGACCCCCCTTTTGCCTTCAGAACAGCTTTAATTCCTCGTCGCACAGATTCAACAAAGTGCTGGAAATATTCCTCAGAAATTTTGGTCCATGTTGACACGATAGCATCAGACAGCTGCTGAAGGTTGGCTGCACATCAATGATGCTGATCTCCTCTTTCACCACATCCCATAGGTGCTCTATTAGATTGAGATCTGGTGACTGTGGAGGCCCTTTGAGTACACTGAACTCTTTGCTATGCTTAAGAAAGCTGTTTGAGATGATTTGAGGTATTTGATCTTTATCCTGTTGGAAGTTGGGTACACTGTGGTCAGAGGGATGGACATGGGCAGCTGCAATACTCAGATGGGCTGTGGCGTTTAAATTACACTCAATTAGTGGCCCAAAGTGTTCCAAGACCACCACCAGCTTGAGCCGTTGATACAAGTCACGGTGGGATTCGTGCTTTCATTTTGTTTACATCTAATTCTGACCCCCGTCCAAATGTCACAGCAGAAATTGAGACTCACCAGACCAGACAATGTTTTTCCTGTGGCACCCTGCTGTAGCCCATCTGCTTTAAGGTTCAGTGTTTTGTGTATTCAGAGGTGCTTTTTTGCATACCTGGGTGGGTAACAAGCGGTTACTTGTTACTGTTACCTCTGACCTCTGGCATCAATGAGGCATTTCTGCCCAGAGAATTGTTGCTCACTGGATATCTGATATTACGTGTATTTTCTCTTTTTCAGACCATTCTCTGTAAGGCCTAGAGATGGTTGCAGGGGAAATCCCAGTAGATCAGCAGTGTCTGAAATATTCAGACAAGCCCGTTTGGCACCAATATTTTTGCAACATTCAGAGTCACTTAAATCAGCTTTCAGGTTTGAACTTCAGCAGGTTGTCTTGACAGTGTCTGTATGCCTTAATTCACCGAGTCGCTGTCATGTGATTGGCTGATTAGATAGTTGCATTAATGAGCAGTTGAGCAGGTATACCTAATAAAGTGGCTGGTAAGTATATAGATCATACCAAATAAACCCAGAATGTCTCTTTGTAGTTTGATATTACCGATATTGTGTCACACATATTGTGCCAGTGACATTACAAATCAAAGAAATATGAATGTACATGCAATGTCAACAAGCAGAGGTTTTTTCCAAGTAATTGAGGGACTTTTGCCACTGTGGGTTTTTCCCCTAAAAGTGGTTGTGTCTAACACATTTCCTGAGGATAAATGCACTATGGTTCATTCTTTTTTGTCTCCTCTTTATTTTTATCTACTTATATTCAGTTATGTACCCCTGTTCTATAAAACCTTTTAGATTTTTCAGTTTTTTGCATTATAATTTTCACCAGACTTTATTTGTGTAGGACAAGAATGAATACATTTTTTTTTATTGTATCTCTGTTTTATGGATTTAGGATAGTTTTTTTCTTTTTTCACAAAATCCTGAAACTAACAAGTTTTGTCACTGTTATCAGTAACACATAAAAATCTGAAATGTCCACTTTTGAGAAACTGAAAAAGACCATTAATCTCCAGCTGAAGAGCATTACTGAGAGATGAGGCTTTAAGTACTGAGAGTAAGCAATGTATCCCCATTTCCAAGTCTTCCTTTCTCTGTTTAAAGTATGGTGCGGGATCGTCACTCACTGCAGACCACATCACCAAACTCATCACCTGTTTGGGAGGCAACATCTGCTCCCCGGATAGGAAGCAGCTTACCAGGGGCTTGCTGGAGCTTCGAGCGACACTGCTTGCTGCCTCAGTACCTCTGAACAGCCTGCAGGTGGTGCTGTTTAACTTCCAGGATGCAGTAAGTCACTTCTGAACCAAAGGCCAGATTTTGCCGGTGTTTACGCTTCACTCCAAGATTCTTTATTATGTAATTCCACCAAAATTTCTTAACATTCATACAAAACTGTCTGAACATAGGTGAAGAAAGTGTTGAAGCAACAACAGGTGAAACCTCATTGGATGTTTGCTCTGGACAACCTGCTGAGGCAATCAGTACAGGATGCCATAACTGTATTACTGCCAGGTAAATGTTTCATCCAGTGTTCTGTTGAACATTTTGTGATAAATAGAAAGAAACATGACATGGTGACAATTAATTAATAAATAAATAAATAAATTAATTAATTAATATTTCTTACCTGTCTGTTCTTCTAGTAATAATTTCCTTACCACCTTATTTTTTGCCTTTCAGAACTTAAACTCCATCTACAGTCCTCTTTCGAGAGTGAGGACAGCACTCCCGAGGAAGAGTTTCCTGATCCAGACACTCCTGCAGCTCCTGCCCCTGACCAGCTGGTGGCAGCAGCGCACACATGGCAGCCAACAGCCAGCTCTAAACCCCCTACAGACTTTGTCCTTAACACCAATTGCCCCCTCAACAAGAAACTGAGAGACCTGCGAATAGAGACCAGGAGGTAGCGTTCAGCCATCATCACTGTCATATTTATCAGATACTCTGACGAACAAACACATTGTTTACTTTTATTCTAAGTTTTCTCACCTGTCTCATCTGACATTTGGAAATTCAAATGTAACATATTCCCTGTGAAAACGGATAATCGTGACTGACATTCCTATGAGGAGCGCACAGTGATTCATTTAGTTTTGGGTTGCACGACTTTCTGCTGAGTGGTGAAGGCTGTTTGTGTTGTGTTTCAGACTGCTGAGTCAGCTGAGTGAGAAGGAGAGAGAGTATCAGGAGCTCCTGAGGAACTCTGTCCAGAGGAAACAAGAGCAAATAAATGAACTGAGGAAAGAATCAGTCAGTGAGGGTAATGCTGTTTTTCATGACGTAGCTTGTTACATATTACACGATACTAACACTGTAACTATTATTTGTGCCCGTGAGTGAGTGTCTGTGTGTCTTTTTTGCGAGTTGAATATTGAATTGTGGCAAATGAATGCAGCCAGCTTTATATACAGGTTTGGAAAATATATTTGTATATGATTGTGCTACAAAAAAATATCACTGAAGTATACTCAGCCAATGTCCTACATCTTATATTAAATTAGACTTGGAAAAAAATCTGAACCATTCCTTTAAATGATGATGATTTCATGGATATTTGTATATTCTGTTGGATCTTTGTCACACACCTGTTAACGTGTTCTTTTTATTGTGACGGAAAACACCTGAAACACTTATATTAGAAAAACAGAACATTGATTATATTGAAGCGTCAGAATTTAAAACATACACATGATCACGTGGGGAGCTGTCTGCCCAGAGCGCGGGTCGGCCTTCGTGGTTCCGCTCTTCTCTCAGCAGAGAGCTCTCTGTTCTTTCTGCAACCAAAACATCTCATAGTGACACGTTATCAAATCAAAACAGACGGAGAGAGCCGTGGTTTAAACCTGGCTGTTTAATCAAACCTCTTAATCCAAGAAAATGAAGTCAGTTTTTGTGAATTCTTTCTGCTTATTATATTTAGTAGAAGCAGTTTTAGATACTTCATAGTAATAAATATTACTGTTTAATAAAACTAAAGATGCTCCCTATTAACTCGAGGAGCGAGGCATTCTCTCGCCTGTACTCTAACAAATAACAGCACAAGCTGCAACATGACCAGTATCATATGAAGGAAGCGAGCCCTCTTTGGGTTATCAATGCACTTAGTGATCCTAATTACTGTTTCTTAACACTTGCGCCAGTCTACCACGCCTTAGCTTCAGGCTGATGGCAGAGTTCTGCCTGTCTGGTTGCTGTCAGAGGCGTTGGCGGCCAGATCAGCTGCTAATGTGCTCAAACTTGACTTGTCAGTTTGTATAATGATTATACAGGCGGGCAGCTGAAGGCACTTTTGCTATGTGTAACATTAACACCATTAAATACAGCATGTGTTTTTCAGTGTCTAATGGTTGTAAGCTGTGTGCGTTATAGCTGGGGAGCTGGCTTCACAGAAAAGCTCCGGTCCAGAGAAGAAAGCTTTGGTACGCTGGCTCAAGACTGTCCCCGTAGATCAAGACACTATCAATAAGGTAAACTTAGCTAAAGCTCAACCTTGAGTTGTTTTTTACCCCTAAGGCTGCTTGGTATTACTCACCTACCTCCTGTTTTCCAGTTGCTCTCACATGAGTTCACCTTGGACTGTCTCCTTCGGATGGCCTCCAGGGAGGACTTGATGTACTGTGGAATAAGGTGAGCTGCCTCCACACATCACCTCCTCACTCTCCATCCATGCAGAAACATATGAAGGGATTGCTCTGCAGTAGAGGCGAAAACATGAAGTCTGCATCATTATTTTAAGTTACATCAAAACATTTCAGTGGTGTGACATTGTGCTTGAGTGATTCGGCTGTTGTTGTTTCAGAGGTGGCATGCTATGTCGAATCTGGGCAGCCATCAGAGCTTGCCGGGAAACCCAGCTCAACACACTCGATGAAGACAACGAGGACACTCTTCTTTAATGGCTGCTAATATTATGCATCACAGGGCAGGTTCACAGACAGGCTGGCCCTGAGTGTGAGCTGGGGGAATAGAGGCAGTGGTGGACTTAATGGACATTGCAGGTTGCTAATATAAAGAAGGAATGATATTGGTTACTTTTTTGAACCATGAATGTACTTTTTTAAAAGGGAAACTTACTTCCCACTTCTGTTGTCCTCAGAATTTTATTTTATTGTGTTTTTACATTGGCAAGTAGAACTTTGTGTCTTTAGAAAAAGTTTCACAGAGGAATATTAGTTGCTCTTAAATGTTGACGCTGTTTCACTGTGTTTCACAGAGAGCTAAGCAGGAGTTTAAGTTATTAGAGACTTACTGTATTTAAGATGAATTCTTATTCATTCTGAAATAAACAAATATCATTTGTACTATACGCCCTTTTAAACCCATTCAGGTAATAAACAGGAAGCGTTTCTTTTAGCAGTCATTCAGACTGGCTTGTTATCACCATACAGCCATTTGTCTCTAACAGGGAGAGAGGTCTTTGAGAGTGTGATGTAGCATGGAAGAAGTGATGTAGTGGTGAATAATCTTTAAATTCCACACGTTTCCTCGTCTGTTTTCACTGTGTTGACATCTCCTTAGAAACAGTGACATGAACTTTGTGTGTGTGTGTGTGTGTGTGTGTGTGTGTGTGTGTGTGTGTGTGTGTGTGTCTGAGAAGGTTTGCTGTTTGACTTTTTGCTATTCTCTAATAAGTCATGCTGTCTAGTACTCAGTTCTTCAGTTTATGAGTAAGACTTAAATTGCAGGTCTACACTTATCAAACTGGGCTTGAGTAAGAAGTTGAGTAGGCAAATATTTTGAGGATGTTATTTATTTTGATAAGAGTCAGAGAAAGGCTATTAAATGTAACATAAAAGTATTTCCCACATGGTGATGCACTTTAATATACATTACACAAACAATGTGGCATTTGCCCCTGCAACCCTGAACTGGATAAGTGGAAGAGGATGGATGGATGGATGGATGGGTGGATGGATGGATGGATGGATGGATGGATGGATTTGTAAAGTCTGAGAACTTTAAAAATTTCTGACCTAACTTTAACATCATCTAATAATTGGCTCTTCACTCGTAGGGCTGCTAGAGAATTGTCATTTGAAAGGGTCATCAGAGGACATTTTCAGAACTAATAAATTTTTTCAAATACTTTTCAAATCTTGTGGTGATGCTGATTGCAAATCTGAAAAAAGGCTAATTGATGCCTACACAGAAAGCTATAACAATATATCTGAGTGCTACAAGCTTGTGTTAAGAAATTTCAGGTAAGAGGATAAAAATTAGTCTGGAAGACCAAGAAAACTTTGACATAAATCTCTCTGCTAGATGGAAGGGCAAAGCAAAACGGAAGTGAGCAAATCTCAACCAGCAGAGGTCATTGCTGAAATTGTGCTAGAGACAAAGTAAGACAAGAAACCTTGCACTGCAAAGACTGGGCAGAGTCAAGTTGGAATGGCAGCTCTCTGACTGGAATATCGCTGAAAATCTGTGGATAGATCTGAAGGTTTGAGTCTGTGAAAGACACCCCAAAAAATATTTCAGAACTTGAAGTGGCGTACAATTAGGTTTAAATTCCTGCATTAAGAATAAAAGGACCAAACAAAAATCAGTGATTTCTGTCTGTGAGGGGTCCAACACATTTACACACACCTCAATTAATGCTTCTTTTAAAATTCTTGTTGAAGTTCTTTCACGTTTAAAAGAAACTTTAAAGTTGGATTGCTAATCAGATGAAATTGGACAAAACATCTAAAACTACATTTTTCTGTGGTATACTATGGTATAATATTAAACATCGCTGAGCTTACTAATCAAAATCCACTGTAGCTTAGATATATAACTCCCACTATAATTCAAAACTGGCATTTCCCTTTCCTGTGTCAACAGCTTTATTCGTTCAGTGTCATAAGCTCTGAAAAACAACTCTCACCAGACTTGGCCAAAATATCGATTATGTCTGTCTGGCAGTAAAGATCATGAGCTTTGATTTACCTTTGCAATAATTCGGAGTGCTCAACAAATCAGAACGTGGATCAATAAATCAAGTAAGGCATCTTCCTCTTGTGTCCTTGGATGTTGTCATAAAGAAAATTAATAGGCTTACTCAAGTGTTATCAACCAGATTTAACTTGCCATCACCTGTCTGCTACTGGGGCGACTCTATTATTTCTTTATCAACAGCTTATAAACAAATCTATTTTTGGCATTTGAGTATTCAACACTATATTCTTTGAGGTAAAATGACAAAAAGAAGTTGCTGTTATGTCTAACACACTAATGCTAACATGCTTAAAGACACAGCACAGCAGCTGTCACATTAAATTCATTTCCTGATGCAGATAATTGAATATAATGTGAATGCATCCCCCCCCCCCCCCCCGAGTCTCACTCGTTCTAATAACTTTTAAACCACAATAGCATTAGGATTGTCCAGCTAATAGCATGCAAACTGTTGGCTTTGATCATCCAGTACAGACTATCAACTTGCTAATGCAGAGAGAGTGAAAAATCAAGGCTATGTTATTTTGCCGTTACTCACATTGGAGGTTCAGTGCCCTAAAGCTTGTATTCATCTTCTTTTTGCACATCTAAATCTGAAACTATGCTATATGGGTTGTTATTGTCTGTACTGTCTGTTTATTCTGTTAAGTATATTAAGAGCAACGGGAAAAAGCCCAGTGTGTACACATACTTGGCCAATAAAGCTGATTCTGATTCTGGATTTGACATTCTCAAATGAGTCTTATAGATTCAGATTGCTGCACATCCTTTAGTCTATGTGTTCTGCATTTATAAAAGAATCATGTTTGTATTGCCTTATCACTGTTCATTCTTCTCTTTCCTAAATCCCTCCATGGCTGTTCTGTCTAGAGGTGGAGCTAAGCCACTGATATGCAAATAATGGGGACTGCTGTCAGGGGGATTTTAGCAGGGTCTTGAGGGGGATTGAGGACGACACACTGGGATGCCCAAATCCTCCAGGGATTACTGAGCTCACCCTGTGTGCCAGCTCCCATAGGAAAGGTAACCCCCACTGTCCTGGACAGCAATATGCATGGAGGAGAGTTAAATTTGACCATTTCTTGTAAGATGTGATTAAAAATGGAGCAATGAGGTTGCAGCATGAGTCAGACCTTTGCACTTGCACTGAAGAATAAATAATGTTTCTAAATGTAGCACCACTTCAAGGGGCAGGTTAGTTAAAAATTCATCACTTTTTTTTTATGATGTATCATTAACAACAGCTTGCTAACAAGCTGACTGCTGTTCTTCTTCACTGAGGTCTGTTTAAAGTGTGCACTCAGCTGCTTCCATGCCTGCAGGCACTCACACACTCATGTATACATTACTAGATGCATGCACAGATCAGGTCCCCTCACCACACGTTCCCTTTAAAGTGCAGTATTGCACAATGTGATCACATGGAAGCAGGTTATGCGCACATTCTTTGCATTGGTGTCACACCCGTGACTGTTGATGACACTTGGGTGTTGTGTATGTTTCTACTGTGTATTCCTTTTTACCTGAATATAAAAAGTTAGTTTGGATTATCCTAGGGAGGTTTGAGATATGTCAGTAATTTATTTTTTTATATAAAGTAAATGTCATTCACAGATATTTTTGCCATGTAAACATACAACTGTTAATTGGTATTTGCATTCCTCAGGAATCTTTATGAATCCCAGGAAGAGAAAATAATAATCTTGCAAGCAATTTGCTGGAAGCCAAAGTGTTGTGTTTTCAGGGAGCAGTCTCTAACGTACAGCTATTGTAGTAGTCACAGGACAGACACCACATGGACACAAAGGATGGACAGCTGTGATAGTTACAGCTGGAAAGAAATATTCTCTCATTTTTGTAGATTAATCCCGTCTGTAATCTAGACACTTGAATTAAAAAAAACTAACTAATCCTATGTGAATTAGCATGCGCTAGAACGTGTGTAAATGTATGTGTCACCCAGCTCAGATGGGGCTTGATCTGAAGAGCGTTTCACCCTTTTTTGTTGTGTCTGTTTTGTATTTTGTCACTGTGATGGGCAACCATTCATGTGACTCCAAATCAATGATTTGGAGTAGCTAATTTATTATTTAATCTATTAAATACCCTCTCCATGCACGTAAGGTTAAAATCAGGGTGTGCTGGGAACGCCTGGCAGAGGCCCCAGTCTGCGAGATCTTCAATTCCCACCTCTGGCAGAACTTTGACAGCATTTCGAGGGAGGCTGAAGACATTGAGTCTGAATGGACCATGTTCTGCACCTCCATTGTTTAGGGCGCCACTGCGGTTGCAAGGTGGACGGTACCTGTTACAACCCCCATACCTGCAAGGTCTAGGGGTTGCAGGGACTATAACACAAATACGCTGGCAAACCACAAACTGAGTCCTGCGTGCACTTAACGAGTTTATTTACAGCTATTTACAATGAGCTATTTACGATTAACTCAGTGTCATCACAAACGAAAAGAGAGGGAAAAACAAAAAGACAACACCTAGTGGATAGACTCCACCAGGGCTGCCCATTGTTACAGATTTTGTTCATAATTTTCATGGACACAATTTCTGAGCATAGCCAAATGGCCGAAGGCTTCCGCCTTGGTAGCCTCAGAATCTCATTTGGTTCTGTTGGCTTCATCAGGTGGTAGCCTCCAACCTGAACTGGAGTGGTTCACAGCTGAATGTAAAGTGGTAACTATGAGAATTAGCTCCTCTAAGTCTGAGGCTATGGTTCTGAGCCAGAAAGGGGAAAAGTAGCCATTCTGGGTCAGAGATAAGATGCTGCCCCAAGTGGAGGAGTTTAAGTATCTCGGGGTCTTGTTCATCGGTGAAGGAAGAGAGATTGGGAGATTGACAGATGGATTGGGGCTGCGGCTGCAGTGATGCGGATGCTGGTCCGTTGTGTTGATGAGAGAGCTGAGTGTAAAAGTCCCTACCCTCACCAGTGGCCATGAGCTTTGGGTATTGACTGAAAGAATGAGATCGTGGATACAAGCAGCGGAAATGAGCTTCCTCCAAAGGGCGATTAGAGACAGGGTGAAGAGTGCAGTGGGAGTACAGCCGCTCCTCCACATTAAAAGGAGCCAGTGGAGGTTGTTCAGGCATCTGATTCAGGTGTGTTGGATCAGGGACACATCTAAAACCTGAAGGACACCGGCCCTCGAGGCCTGGAGTTGAATACCCCTGCTATAGGGTGTTTTGGTGGCATGTTCCCACTTGTTCCCTTTGAGAGAAGGGTCACTGCAAATAATACAAAGTTTCTGATTTTGTAGTCACCTTTATCCTATGATGAAACATTTACACTCACCGAACACTTTATTAGGTATACCTTGCTAGTACTGGGTTGGCCCCCTTTTACCTCTAGAACTTCCTTAAATCTTTGTGGTATCGATTTAGTGAGGTGCTCAGAGAATTTTGTCCATATTGACATTATAGCATCATGGAACTGCTGCAGATTTGTCAGCTGCACAACCATGATGTGGATCTGTTCCATCACATCGCAAAGGTGCTCTATTGGATTGAGATCTTCTGACCGTAGAGGTTGAGTGCTGTGAACACATTTGTCATGTTCAATAAACCAGATTAAGATGATTTTAATGTGATGTGGCATGTTGCACATGGGTACACTGTGGTCATTAAGGAATGGACATAGTCAGCAACAACACTGAGGCAGGCTGTGGTGATCTCAGTGTCGCAGAGTGTCCCAAGACAATATCACACACACCATTATACCTCCACCAGCAGCCTGAATCATCAGTTCAAAGCAGGATGGGTCCATGCTTTCATGTTGTTTATGGCAAAATCTGACCCTACCATCAGAATGATGCGGCAGAAACTGAGACTCAGCAGACCAGGCAATATTTTTCCAATCTTCTATTGTCCAATTTTGGTGAACTTTGCCGCCTCAGTTTACTGTTCTCAGCTGACAGGACCTGGTGTGGTCTTCTGCTGCTGTAGCGACTCAGCTACAAGAATCAAAGTGTTGTGCGTTTAGCGATGGCCTTCTGCATACCTCGATAATAACAAGTGGTTATTTGAGTTTCTGTTGCCTTTGTATCAACTCGAAGCAGTCTGTCCACTCTCTTCTGATCTCTGACATTGACAAGTTATTTCTGCCCAGAGAATTGCTGCTCACTGGATATTTTCTCTTTTTTGGACCATTCTCTGTAAACCATAGAGATGGTTGTGTAGAAAAATCCCAGTAGATCAGCAGTTTCTGAAATGCTCAGACCAGCCCATCTGGCACCAATAACCGTGTCACATTCAGAGTGATTTAAATCACTTTATTCCCTAAACTGATGCTCATCTTGGCCACGTCTAAATGCCAAATTGCCCTGAGCTGCTGCTTCATGTGATTGGCTTATGAGATATTTGCATTTAAGAGCACTTGAACAGGCATGCCTAACACAGTGGCTGGTGAGCATATATGAGTCTCTTCTAGAATATTGCATAATTGGTTGAGGAATATAAAAAATAATTTGAATCATATGCCATGGACAATGCAGCATAATTTTAACGCCTATGGGACATTTTGGATCAGTGTGTTAAACGGAGCTCTTCACCACCATCATCAGAATACCATAGGGAGAGCATCACTGGGAAGAATGGTGTCCCATACCTCTGGCTCAGGTCCGGAGACTTGTAGCCTTGAAGCTGTTCTAGCAGCGTGTGGTGAACAAACGTCTTTGTTGTTCAACTTTATGATGATTTCTCTTTTCTGTACATCCTCAGTTGCTCGATTCTTGTCATACATTTTTCTATCCCCCTTTACTAACTTTTTTTCCCCCCTTTTATTTTTTAAGTGAAATTAACTGTCTTATTTGCTACTACAGAGGCCCCTTGCATGATGACTGTGGGCTGCTGTTGCTAGTGTTCTCTTGACTGGTCAGTTTAACCTCACTGAAACTCAGCCTATTGTAGTGAAAGTTTCCCTCCTTTCAAATGGAACCAGAGGTCAAGGGAAGGCACTCCCACCCCTATAATTCAAGTTTTTTTTTCCTGCCTCTGCTATTTTCCTCTCTCTCCCTGTCCTTGGTGTGGGTTGTCATGGAAATGAAAGCTCAGGGAGGGGGGGACTATTATTGAAGCAGTTGTGGGATTGGTAGTGGGTTGGGAGTTGGGTATAGTGAAATGAAGCGATTCATGCACTCATAAACAGAG
Source organism: Cichlasoma orientale (assembly GCA_034780415.1). Taxonomy (NCBI): domain Eukaryota; kingdom Metazoa; phylum Chordata; class Actinopteri; order Cichliformes; family Cichlidae; genus Cichlasoma; species Cichlasoma orientale. Next base: position 111,658 of record JAVDPK010000325.1, on the reverse strand, counting down.
AGTGCGGTGGAGCAGAAGGGCGGGGGGGGGGGGGGTGAGGGAGAGAGAGGCGCGGAAAAGGAGAATAGAGAGGGGCCCCGGGGGTGAGCGGAGAGACGAGCCAACTCCACGTGTTTTGGCCCTGTTTCTAACTGATTGCATGTTTTAGGCCATTACGTCATGGTCTGCGAGGCTCTCTGCTGTTTGAGAGACACTGCTGTGGAATCTCATTCCTCATGGAAGAGGGCAAAACGAGTCCCTGGGAATGCCACCTGTTGTCAAGAAGGCCAGGAAATACTATTCAAGAAGAAGAGCAGTAAAAAACATATAACAGATGATCGTACTGAAACGTAACAACAGACTTGTGTAAAGCTACATAAAGACTGATTCTGTCATTTACTGGTTGACCTCAGACACAAGGAATACTTATTGTGTCTCTCTCATGTCCCTGGGTCTGCAAATTTCAGTTTAAATACTTAAGTTGCATGTGAGCTTAAGTGGTGATTCACAATTATCCATCCTTGTATGATTGTGTTAGCCCTCTGATTGACTAACAACCCAGCTTTGAACCGAGGACAGTGTTGGTATGTTGCCAACTGAGACAAATGCCTTTTTTTTTAACCCTGACATTTAGTTTATTTTAAACTAAATTCAATACAGATGTCCACACATACTGTATCCAAGAGTCTTGGATATGAAACTTAATCATATATCAAGGCCTCCCAAGCCAATTAAAGGTCCACTCCACAATGAGAGGCAGACTAAATTCAGATGATTCAGACCAAACAGTGATCTTTCTCTCAGCACCCTAGAGACACGCACAAAGACAGAAGCAACTCTCCCACACTCTGTCTCTCCCTACAACTGTGCAAGTGCTCACACACACATTTTTAGTGTGACATGTGATGTAGGACATGATTAAATCACGCTACATGAAACAAAAGACAGCACAGTCGTAAATTATTTGAATCTACAGGCTCCCTGCAGGTGCTGTCAACCTTTCACCCTGTTGAGTCTAGACAATGGTGTGGTAACAGAAAGCAACAGTGATGCTCTCTGAAACCTGACAGCAACCTGAAACAGCAACCCCGCCTCTAGTGACATCACTACAGTATTATGTGAAAACAGTCTTTATTAAAAGTTCTTGCTCCAACACGTAAAACTATGGCAAACAAACATTTTTCAGTTATAAATCATAACTGCTCTTTCCTTATGCTGCCAGGCCCTGCTGCTTAAAATGCAACATTTGCTAAAAGCAGAGATAGGCTATACCATAGGCTAGGTCAGTGCTCTCTGGGGACATTCTGAACATTCCTGCTATTGTTATTTCATTACCAGGATAAGGGTTGCTCTTGCCATTCATAGCAGCTGACCTCCAGACTTTGTGGCGGTAGAGACCACCTTTCTTGAAATCAGAAATATAAATGATTGAAGTTCTTTCATTTGCAAAAGTGATCGATAGACAGCGGTTTAGTTGGTTTTATTCTCCTGCAGCTCTTATAGTGCATTTCAGTTTCTTCTTATTATTTTTTTTTCAGTTTACATATTACTCTGGGTAAAAAAACCCATCTCAGTTACTATTTGTTGGTCAAGAACAACATGTTAGTGGTCTCAATACTGTATAAGCATGTTAGCATGCTGATTTTACAAAGAACTACTACTATTATAGTGATAGACACTTGCACGTGTATGCAGCATGCCTGAGAGGGATGCTGTTATACCCAAAAAAACACACAAAAACAACCCCAACCACAAAATAAAACAGAGATCTGCTTCAGCAGGATGTTGCAGTCATGCTTGAACACTTTGGGTTCACATTAGTCTTTTAATCTTTTTGGACAACCTTGTCCCTTTCAGAAGCAGAGGTCTTGTTGGGTCCTGTTCAAACAGCTCCAATTCAAAATGGTACAAAGGAATATAGTCTACACATTCAGGTGCAGAACAAAGAAACTCCTCAGCAGCTCTGTTTTCTCCACTAGTTATTGTTATTCCTTATAATATTTTAAGACCTTCAACTTTATCTTTAGATTCCTTTGAGCTTTCTTCTTCTGCTTCTTTCAAGATGTGTTTACTAATGCAATTATGCCCTTTTAATCGCTCGCTCTCACTGTTCTGCCTAGTTTCAGTGCACAAACTGCTTACAGCGATCAGAGGTAGTTTTAATTAGATATGCATTTAGCTTGTGGGTGTGGAATGGTGGTTCTCTGAATGTTCAGTGAGGAATGCAGCTGCATTTAAGTCTGCAAAATTAAGTCCTTTATTGGGTACAGAGAGCTAGATAGGGGAAGTGTGGCTGCTCCACTGTCTTTGTGGAGTGTCAATAGTGCAGGCTCATAGGTTACTGAACCAGTGGTATGAATTAAAAACAAAAATTGAAAAAAGGTTGTGAGCGAGGACAGCCAGATAAAAGCACCAACTGTTGAACCTTCTGAGTTCATGCAACATTTCAGCACATCTAATACAAAGTTAAAGGTGGCCAAGTGTGACGATTTTTTTTCCTTCTGATTTGCATCCCTCTTACTTTGAATGGCTCGTTACTTTGAACGGCTGATAAATGGACACGCGGCTCCTGACATCGAGGTATGCTTTTTATCCCGAGCCCTTTCATTTTCCTATCAGACTGCTGGCTCAAATACTGGGCCTTCTGTGCAGTGTGTTGTGTGCAGGGTTTAGATCTAATGTGCCATCTTTCTTGTTTGAGGTATAAAGTATTGAGAAACTCTAAAACCATTTTAAATGAAAGGTGTTGAAGATTTGTAGAAAAAATATATATATGAAAGAACTACTGAATAACAAAATAAAATTAATAAGCCATGTTAATAACAATTAAAAAAAATCATTCTGCAAATGTGTTGGATGTTTTACTTTGCTGAAAAGTATAGAAAATATATCAATTTGTCTCAATATCTTTGCATATTATGTAGATCGTATATAAGCTAGATTATCACACTCTTATTTCTCAATAAATCTAAATCTAATAAACTAAAATCTAAATAAACCTCAATAATATTAGCATGAAAAGATTGATTAAAAATGTTTTTTTTTCCCTAGAAAATCTTTCTCTTATGTGTCCATGTGTGCACAGGTGTGTGAGTGCTAGCAGTGTGTTCTAAAAATAAGAGTGAAAGGATGAAAGGATTGGAAGGTGTCAGTATGTCATAATCAAAAGAAAATGTGCAGAACATTTGAAAAGTAGAGGATGTTCATGACTTCAACATTTTTTTTTATTTTTATAATCTTCGGTTCTGCCTGTCACCAAAATACATTATTTATTGTTTAAAGAGAACTACATCAAATTTAAGTTTGTTTGAAGGATGTTAAAGTTTATACTGAGTATGAGATACCAAAAAAGATGAGTTTTTCTTGTCTTTTGCGTTTTTTGAGTTCTTGCACTAGTTGACCTTGTACTATGACATGAAAGAAGTGCTTGAAAACTGTCTCAGCCACAAGGTTCCTGGTAGTTAAAAGCAAAAGTTGAAAGTAAAATGGCTTCTATTTTCTGAAAACTCAACATTCTGTGTGCTCTTGCGTTTTTGGCTGAGAAATAGAGCCATTGGTCCTTTAATTAAAAGCAAAGAAAGATGTTTCCTGCTTGCTTTCCATGTGTTCTTGACTCAAAGGAAGTGAAAACTTAATTATTTATTCCTCCTTTCATCATTAAATTGAAAAAGGATGCTGGTGTTATAGATAGTTCTTGAATCAACATACTTTAGTGACTTTAGGGGGACTGGGATCTTTGAGACACCCACTTATTTGTGTCAGGATTAATTTATCAAGCACATTTAAGAATAACATGATTACAAGTACATGGAGACTTTAAGACACACACGGTCACGTTTTCTTGGCTTCAGTTTGGCAAAACCTACACATCCAGCAGCATACCCAACCCCCACTTTCTTAAGCATCCCCCCCACTTTCAAGTTGCAGTGACAGGTGGCTCTTGGGGGGTTTGGGTGAACACAACTCAACAGCTGCACCAGGGTTAATACAGGAATCCTAGAGTTCAATTTACTACCTTTTACTACCTATTTTTACTACCTCTACAATATTTTTA